>OY292401.1:15161202-15191606 GCA_958496205.1 Idaea biselata
GCACGAGTATGATTGATTAATTTGATAATAATATTTTAATTTTTATCTAATACTCCAGTCCATTTGTGTTTTTGCTAGGAAAGATTTGGGATACCTAGTTCTGTTTTTTTTTCTATTTATTTAGGACAAAATTTAGTGACGCAACATTTAAAAAATCGCAAAAATGTGTATTTTTTCCTTTTTCCGGTTTGTTGCTTAAAACTCAAAAACTATTCGCTATTATTAAATGGTCTGTGTACAGAAATTAAAAAACTTATTTTTTTTTTAATTTCTACGTGTTGTCACAAAACATTTTTAGCATACCTCAAACCTTCGTATTTTGAACCCCAAAGTAAGTATAATAATGTATTTTGGGGTGAATAAAGTAATTGAAAAAAAAAGAAAGACATTTGTTCTGTCTTCGACGGACAGATTGGTGCCAAATAAAACTCCGAAATAGAAGAGATTGCCTTTTAATTAAAAGGTTACAAGTTGCCGATGTCGAGGCGCTTGAGAGAATGAATAATGACAGGACAATTTTGTACAAAAAAAGAAATCAACGCCTGACAAAAAGTTGAGAGTGATGCTAAAACAAATAACTAATAAAACTTAAAACTATAGGCGCGCGGAAACATCTTCCCGGCCGTTGAAAGATCTGCTTTCAACCTTTGAAATCCTCCGCTGATGGAAGTGGACAGAGGCGTACCAAGGAGCGCCGGATGCAACCCCTAGTAGTATTGATATCTGCGACGCGAGCAACATTATCTGGGCCGTTGATCAGTCGTATAACTCGTCCGAGTCTCCATTGAAGGGGCGGTGCGTTGTCATCTGAGATTAGCACCATGTCTCCGATGTTCAAAATTGTGGTATTGGTCCGCCATTTAGTCCTTTGTTGCATTTCAGATAGGTATTCCTTCTGCCACCTTTGCCAAAAGTGTTGTCTTATTTTTTCAAGGCGTTCGTATCTCTTTAAGTGGTTCTCATTGCGGTTATTCAGAACTGGGGCTGGTAGGGCAGTCAACGGTCTTCCAATGATGAAGTGTCCTGGAGAAAGGGAAAGGAAATCATCAGGACAGGACGACAAAGGGCACAAGGGACGACTATTCAAAATAGCTTCCACCTGTGCGAACAAAGTAGATATTTCTTCTAAAGTTAAATGGCTGTTGCCAATGACGCGTTTTAAATGATATTTGGCCGACTTCACGCCGGCCTCCCAAAGGCCACCGAAATGAGGAGAGTAAGCGGGGATGAAATTGAAACTTATGGATTGTTGACTTGCAAAACTGGAGACAGACTCTTGTGTTTCTTTAATAAATTCTCCTATTTCTTTAGCGGCCGCGACGAAGTTCGTTCCATTGTCGCTGAATATTTCCGCTGGTTTGCCTCGACGTGCAATGAACCGCCTAAAAGTCATTATAAATGCATCCTTTGTTAAATCGCTTACGGCCTCTAGATGAATACATTTGTAACGTAGGCATACAAATAGGCATAAATAGCATTTTATTAAACGACTACCACGACCTTTACGATTAATTATTGTAAACGGTCCTGCGAAGTCTAAACCAACGGACAAAAATGGATAGTCAGGAGTGACTCTTTGTTGGGGTAAGTTGCCCATTTTTGGACATAAAGTTTTACCCCTTACACGCCTACAACGTACGCAATTATAGACGGTACGCCTAGCAAGATAACGTCCATTGACGGGCCACACTGATTCTCTAACTAGTGATAATAGTAGCTGTGGGCCAGCGTGTAAATTATTAATATGTTCCCTTTCAAAAATTAATTTAGTCAATTTATGAGAAGCATGCAAAAGTATCGGATGTTTTCTTTCGTAAGGGCAATTTGAAGCCTGCAAACGTCCCCCGACACGAATTAAATTATTTGAGTCTAAAAAGGGTGAAAGAGATAACATTTTACTTTTGTTATTTAATTGTTTACCTTTCTTGAGTACATCATATTCGATAGAAAAGGACTGCATCTGTGCGATAAGACACAATGAATGGAATGCGGCTCGCAGCTCGTCAGCTGTTAAAGTACCTACGCGCTTATCTCTAATGTTTTTTGTATTGCATATAAATCGTTGAACGAATGCCAATGCCCTTTGCAGTCTATTCAGCGATGAATATTTATCAAAACTAATTATTGGTTCATGTATTACGGCGGACATAGATTTTAATTCGGGTAAACTTTCAGGATGATAGTGCTTTAATGTTGGCCATTCTGATTCACATTTATTTAAAAAATCAGGGCCTGTCCACCACAAATTCATAGAAATTAAATGTTTCGCGTCAGAGCCCCTGGAAATAAGATCGGCGGGATTAGAGTCCGTGGGAACGTACCTCCAGGATTGGGCATCTGTCAGTTCGACTATTTGGCCAACTCGATTTCCAACGAATATTTTTAATCTAGTGTGGTCACTGTTTATCCAGCTAAGAACGACGCTGGAATCGCACCAATGAATTACATTTCCCGGCTGGTACCTGATTGATTTCAAAACAGATTGTGTGAGCTTGGCAGCGAGTAAGGCTCCGCACAACTCAAGACGCGGGATAGTAGTAGGTTTGAGCGGAGCCACCTTAGATTTCGCACATAGCAGTCGGACATTGACCTCACCGTCACTACTAATTGATCTCATGTAAATGCATGCACCGTATGCGGACTGAGATGCGTCACTAAACGAATGCAATTCTATACGTTTAGGTGAGTTTGACAACACTAGCCTAGGAATTTGAAGCTTAATTATATATTTTAAATTATTAGAGAATTTAATCCACTCATTTTTTATTTCTGAGGGAACTGGATCATCCCAATTAATTTTTTGTTGCCAAAGTTTTTGTAACATAAGTTTAGGTATTATTACCACAGGACTCAAGAGTCCTAGTGGGTCGAATATTTTAAACGAATTTGACATAATGTATCGTTTAGTAATAATTGTTGTTGTGTCATTATCGTAAAGGAATTTCTTTACTGGAAAATTGAGGGTATCACTAGATGGAGTCCACCCTAGTCCGAGTGTATTTGATGATTCGCTGAGAGTTAGATTATCTTGTGAATTAATGTCTATATTTTCAAGTAAATTAGGAAAATTACTTTTATATTTTCTCAAATTGAAGCAACCCGATTTTAATGCATTTGATATTGAAGTTTGAATGTGTTTAAGCTGTTCGGGATCGTCAGTACCAGTGATCAGATCGTCTACGTAAAAGTCATTTTGAATAATGTTTTTTATTAATTTGTCATCTTGTTCTTCACCCACTTGCCATAGACAGCGAGTGGCTAAATAACTTGAACTTGCTAGTCCGTAAGTTACCGTACACAACTCTAGAGTTTGTAAGGGTTGGGATTCGTTTTCTCTCCATAACATTAATTGAAGATTACGATCACTTTCATGAACCAAAATCTGTCGATACATTTTTTCAATGTCCCCGGTCAGTATATACTTGTACTGCCTGGATCGAACTAAAATTGAAAAAAGCGACTGTTGCACATTGGGTCCTACCACTAAAATGTCATTCAGGGAATAACCAGACGTAGTGGAAGCAGAACCATCAAATACCACCCTGCATTTAGTGGACTCGCTTTCTTGCTTAATTACGGCATGATGACACAAATAATAGTTAGGTATGACTGATAAATTCCTAGTTGATATAGACAGATGACCTAATTCAGCGTATTCTTGTATAAATTTTTTATATTCGGTTTTTAACAGTGGATTGCGTTTGAAACGCTTTTCTAAATTGATGAATCTTCTTTTAGCTAAGTGATAACTATCTCCTAAACAATCGGGAGAATCTTGTAAGGGTAGTTTGACGCAAAATCTACCAGAACTGTCTCTAGTAGTGTTTAACGCGAAATGTTTTTCACAATCTTGTTCAGACTTATTTAGAGATGAGCATGAGGGAATTTCTTCTAAATCCCAAAACTTAGTGAGCATATTGTCAATATTTTCGCTTGATTGTGAATATTGTGAAATTGAGTGATTACAATAGGTACTTCCTTGTGAGTTGATTGAACTGATTGGACCGGACACTATCCAGCCTAACTTGGAATGCCGTAGCTTTGGGTTGTTGGTGCCTGCCACTAGATCTCTTTGTCTATGGCCTAAAATGTCCCAGAAGAGGTCCGCACCTATAAGAACATCAATTGGAGCCGGTATATTGAACTGCGGGTCAGCCAATTGAATGTTTTTTGGTAACTGTATGTGTTTAATATCAATAGGATATTTAGGTAAGTAGCCAGTTAATTCATTTAATACGAGACATGACGTACTAACCTTGAACTCGTTATGAATAGATTTGATTTGTATTTTGCAGGTTTCTACTGCATTCGAAGAAGATGTATTGCCTATACCTATGACCTTTAGACTGTCAATAGGATTTGAAGCTAGGCATAGTTTTGTTTTAAGATATTGAGAAATGAATGAAGACTGGCTTCCACAGTCCAACAGAGCATGAACTTTAATCTTTAGCTGATTAAATGGATTCGATACTTCAATCATGGCTGTTGACAATATAATTTGATGTGTGTTTTGCATAGAATAATTGACATTTATCTCGCCTTGGTTTTCGACAGAAGCAAGGTGATTGGAAGTGGACGATGAATTATGAAGCAGGCTGTTGTGCCTTAGGTCACAAAACTGACAAGGGCCTAAGCGGCACTCGCGACCTTCATGTGACCTTAAACAATTTAAGCACAACTTGTGTTTTTTGGCGTCAGCTATGCGATCATTAACTGATTTACTTTTAAATGTGGGACAGTCGTAGATTCTATGACCTTCATTGCAAATGATACATGTTATCTTATGATTTGATCTAGATTTGTTATATTTATTATTATTGTTACTATTGAAACTTGCAAATGATCTAGTGGATGATGATCCCTGACTTGATCTAGTATTATTGTTATTGCAAGATTCGAGAACGTCGGCTCGATCTGTAAGAAATGAATAAAAATCTTCCAAATCTCGTTCAATGGTTTTTCGATGCTCTTCCCATCGCATAGCAGTGCTACTATCTAATTTAGATTTTAGCATGAATATTACTAACGAGTCCCAACTGTCTGTGGGTTCTCCCAATCCAGATAAAGCTCTTAGATTTTTACTAATATGATCGACTAAAAATCTCAAACATTTCTCAGACTCGCGTGGAAACTGCTTGAAATTGAACAACGCATTGAGATGATGATCAATTAGCATTCTTTTATTGCCATAACGTTTGCATAACAAGTTCCAGGCTGCAAGATAGTTAGCAGTGGAAACTTCGAGATTTGAAACTACTCGGGCCGCATCGCCTTCTAAATAAGAATTGAGATAGTGAAACTTATTAATCGGAGCAATGCGGTCGCTATCGTGAATTAAACTCTGAAAGGTCTGACGAAATGCTAACCAACGGAAATAAGACCCATCAAATTTAGGAACATGGATCTGTGGCAGCCTTGGCTCTGCAGGTTGAGAGTGATGATGCTCAGTACAACACGAGGCGTTATGAACCGAATTTCGTCGCTGTTCGTCTTGTTTCAATTTAGAGAATGTTTCGACTAGAACCTTCGCGGTAGCTATGTTTGATATTATTTCTCGCTCCATAAACTCACGTTCTTCAATCTCAGTCGCAATATTTTCGGCGTTTACGACATCCAATTCATTTTGCAAATCATCAACCCTGACAGCCAGTGCTTCAAACTTTGTTAACCTTAAGTTCAACTCGGTTAATTGAATATTATTCAATTCCGATAAATCTGATATGCTGTGTAGATAGTTTTTAAATTTGGTGATCTGTCCTTTAGCAGACACCCTTTTTGCATTCAATTCTTTATAACTTCCCTTTAACGAACGGAATTCACCTTTATTTTCTTCGCTATTCATATTGAAATAAGTGATTGATAAAATTAAGAAAGCTTGAACACCAGTGTATAATATTAAAATATCTAATAAAGTAATAAAAGCTCACTCTCCTCGTTTCGATTATGATCCTCGCCCAGGAAACCGTAGTGATGCGGGAAAGATGTGGGTAGTTGACCGCTCGGCAATCGCGGCTGCACGGCAGGGCTCCACATACAGCACTTGGGTTCTGAACCGTGGCCGGCTGGAATGATCGGCAAATAGCGTTGAGTGTCGGATAAGTATTGGATGATGAAACGGGAGGTTGACTCGAATGGGAGGTTGACTCGAAATGGATGACACAATCTCGTTCTACTACGGGGTATTTGCACAAAATTACACTGAGATAATTTGATTCACTCTAATTCGCACAAGTAGATTAGTATTTTAAATAGTTTGCTAGGATGTAACATGTATTTAGGATGTTGGATTATTGGGTTATGAATATGGGAAGGACAACTTATCTTGCGGTTGACGTTGCTGCACGATGTGATCCTTTTGGCTGGATCACTGCCCGTGGCGGAGTCGTAGATGCTCCTATTCACCGGATAAGCCCTCTGGAACTCTGTGGCTATAGGCTGCTCACTGGATAGCTCCTTCGTTTCCCTCAGGTCACGCGCTCACAGCGTGGTCGCGTGGCGTGTTCTTGAAATCTTCGTATTTTTTTAATATTTTGCTTGTTCTTGATTAGTTCCCCTCATGGGCCACCATGTTCTGTCTTCGACGGACAGATTGGTGCCAAATAAAACTCCGAAATAGAAGAGATTGCCTTTTAATTAAAAGGTTACAAGTTGCCGATGTCGAGGCGCTTGAGAGAATGAATAATGACAGGACAATTTTGTACAAAAAAAGAAATCAACGCCTGACAAAAAGTTGAGAGTGATGCTAAAACAAATAACTAATAAAACTTAAAACTATAGGCGCGCGGAAACAACATTAAATAGAACTAACCCAAAATTTTCTCACTAGACAGCTTTTGGAGTCTAATTGTGCTGAATTATAAGTACCTACTTATAGATTTTATGTCTATAAAATAATTTGCATATTTTAGTTTTAATAAGTACTTATGTAGTAATTTTGTAATATTTTTGGTATTTCCCGTTCAACGGCAAACATTTGTAGTTGGATTTTCACTCTATAACTCCAACTCCGTTTGTAAAACCAGAAATGGCTCATGCGCAAAATGTCTCTTTTGCTATTCGCAAAACGTCTCTTTCGCACAATGTCTCTTTCGCAGAAGGTCTCTTTCGCACAATGTCTCTTTCGCATATTGTCTCTTTCGCAAAATGTCGCGACGGGGACTTTGAAATAAATTGCGTTTTCGCAAAATGTCTCTTTCGCACAATGACTCTTTCGCACATTGTCTCTTTCGCACAATGTCTCTTTCGCAAAATGTCTCGATAGGGACTTAGAATAAAATTTCGATTTTATCAGAAAAATCATATATTAAAGTTACATAGTAAAAAAAGTACAGTGTGTTTCGGGAACGGTAATTAAATAAAAAGGGGATTGTTCTAGAGGTGTTCAAAAGTTGTTACAACCTCCTTACGGTTTAAATCGCCGGCCTCGAAACACGCTGTATAGTTAATAAAATGTTGTACCAAACAAAATATTTTGATTAGAAAAATCTCAATATTATCAGAAACATAAAATATCTTTTTATTTTGGGTATAAAATTAACTTTGATTGTAAACAAAAAAACAACTGAAACGTAATTTTACAAAAATAATCATAAATTATCGTCATTTTAGCAATAAAATATTTTTTACTTCTAAAATTACTTTTGTTGAAAATGATAAAAAATGATAGATTGCCAAACAAAAAAAATCTAAATTTTAATTAATAGAATACAAAATGTACCTGTACCTACTTATTTACTATTTGAACATTTGTAAAAAAATATAATTTTAAGCTTTTGCATAGCTTTTATCGCGGGCTTTGAGCTTGGCGACCGAATCAAGAAATTCCGTAACGAAAATAAAACCTTACTCTAAAAATCTCAATATTATCAGAAACATAAAATATCTTTTCATTTTGGGTATAAAATTAACTTTGATTGTAAACAAAAAACAACTGAAACGTAATTTTACAAAAATAATCATAAATTATCGTCATTGTAGCAATAAAATATTTTTTACTTCTAAAATTACTTATGTTGAAAATGATAAAAAATGATAGATTGCCAAACAAAAAAATCTAAATTTTAATTAATAGAATACAAAATGTACCTGTACTTACTTATTTACTATTTGAACATTTGTAAAAAATTATAATTTTAAGCTTTTGCATAGCTTTTATCGCGGGCTTTGAGCTTGGCGACCGAATCAAGAAATTCTGTAACGAAAATAAAACCTTGCACCCCTCACTCCGCCTACCATGTATCGCGATAAAGTTATTGCATAGCAATCCCCGACAGTCCCCGAGTGCCAAAGTGTTTTTTTTGCTTAACGTTCACGTATTTTTTATTAGTATACAGGATGTTTCGACGAGGGGGTATTAAGCCGAAAGGGGGTTGTTCTAGAGGTCTAGGCGAATAACTTTTATTTTACGACTTTTGGAAATTCGAACTTTTTTTTCGAAAATTTTACAGTTGTATCACTAAAAAAAATAGCTGTTTTTGTAAAAAAAAGGCAATTAATGTATAAAATGTTGTGGTCCAAACTAAATAAAAGGCCACCGCCAATGACCTCAAACTCTAAAAAACAGCTGATTTTCATGCAAACTTTAAACTGAAAATTTTCGAAAACTACTTCGAATTTCCAAAACTTGTTGAAAATTGAACAAAAGTTGTTCGCCTAGACCTCTAGAACAACCCCCTTTCGGCTTAATACCCCCTCCTCGGAGCACCCTGTATATTATTCAACGCTCATACCAAAAATATGTCTTAAAATTGTATAAAAAAACGAGTCACCTGTGACTCCTGAACGTATTCCTAAAGTTCAGTATGAGTCGTATGTGACTCACTGGACAATTAAGTTGTTAAAAATGATTTTTCTGATAAAATCGAAATTTTATTCTAAGTCCCTGTCGAGACATTTTGCGAAAGAGACATTGTGCGAAAGAGACAATGTGCGAAAGAGTCATTGTGCGAAAGAGACATTTTGCGAAAACGCAATTTATTTCAAAGTCCCCGTCGCGACATTTTGCGAAAGAGACAATATGCGAAAGAGACATTGTGCGAAAGAGACCTTCTGCGAAAGAGACATTGTGCGAAAGAGACGTTTTGCGAATAGCAAAAGAGACATTTTGCGCATGAGCCCCAGAAATGTCCAGGAAATTATAAGCCCGTATCTGGCAACCCTAGTCTCACTATCGTAGGTCGGTCATTTAAAAAGCTACGGTTTCTCCTTTCTTTTTATCTATCTAGACATCAATTAAGTAGGTACCTACCTAACGATGTCGTGTATCCAATCGCGTGTTACGTAGATAGATATCTAAGGAAACCACAGAACCTGATATACTCTGATAGGTAATCAAATACTAATAAAGCTGTGGTTTACGTTTGAGGAAAATGGTATTAAAATACATGTGAAATTGCAGGTGATAGAGCGCGCTCGATGTGGTTCGGCCGACCGACACCGACCGACGACGACGCTAATACCGATACCGGCCATCCGCGACCGGTCCGTCCGGTCACACACACACACACACATACACACGCACGGCACAGCACACATACGTGCCAGGCTCCCTCGGGCTACATCTGACCAGACCTCGGGATTTGCCCGCGAACCGGTATTGCGTCATATTGCGCCCAGAATACTCGCAATGTGCGACAAAATCGCAGGAAATTAGGCATTTTTTCCATCTGCATTCAGCTTCCTATACTTACGGTGACGACGAGACAACACTTAAATAAAATAATCGTCTCAACCAACCCAAACAAAACCAGACCGACCATAAACAAGTTACGAATCTCAACATTACCTATGATGTTAATATTATGCAAAATATATACCTAATTCTATACTTAGTCACGTTTAGATGGTAGTGACAACTGCGACAGCAAAGATCACCGTCCGCGTCGGACGCGCCCTCGTACAACGAACAAAATGTTATTTGATAATGTTTATTTTTGCACTAAACGAAATCGAATCGAAAACTAGGTGACCGCGACTCTATCAATGAATAAGTACCTCTAATAATACTTACCTAACCGAACCTCTACCTAATCAAATCATAATAAAATTGTGGGAGCTTTTCTTGGTGCTGCTGGTGTGTTGTTCTCGAGTGAAATGTTACACTTCTCATGCATCAAACTTTTCCCGGGCCTTAATCTTATATTATTATAATAAATAACATAACACCCGGAAAGAAAATGTTACCATGAACAATAATAAAATTACAAGTCGTGTGAGTCTCAAAAGTTTTATGACACTTTTCATTTCATGCGAAAGTTTTGGACACGGGGCATTGGCAGTGGAATTTTTTACCTCATTTCTTTTTATGAGTAGGAAGGTATGTACTTATTGTGTAGGTAGATATTGTTTAATTTGCTTGTCATGTTTACTGTCTCGGAGTTCAACAATCTGCAAACAGGCACTTTGTTAAAGATTCATGTCGTTTTTTTATCATTTTAACGGGATGATGGTAGGTACCTATCCCGCCCGGTACTGACTAATACGTTCGTACGTCGATATCGCCATGCACGTGATTGACGCGTGGAACTGCGGCACGCGGTTGTGTTGTGTTGATCATAGATATCTAAATAATAATATAGGTAGGTAGGTACCTACCCAACTCGATATTTTGGCATCTCGGCGGCGACGTCACACCTCGCCTTCACACGACATGCGACCGACCGGACGAGGACGCCTCGATGCGATCAGATCACTTGAGATCACACAACAAAAAATAACCGGTCGGTACCTAGTTATTACCATATACCTACCTACCTATTGTACGTAGATAGATACGTCTAATAAAGTGACTCCGCGACATCGATGCTACGACGACACGCGCGCGACGTGGCTGGCTAGTGGCTAGTGGCTACTCAAAACAAATCGTTAAACGGAAAACTATTCCAAATGGGATAATTTTCCGTCGTGTGATGTTGATGATGATAATTGACAAATAAATGTCCTGTTTATTCAAATGACTTTATATTATTAACTCAGGTTCTGAGAACTAACTAGAATATCTATAAAATAGATATTCTAGTTAAAGTGAGACGAGCGAGTCGAGCGCGAGCGACGAGATCGCGTTGATATCTTTTGTACCACAACGTAGAACAGTATAGAGGAGAGCGCTACCCGACTAGCGTCCACCGACACGTGGTGGGAGAGTATAGCTCGCGGTCGCTGCTTGTTCGTACTAATGTAACCTGACCATAGAGTCTACATTGTATCTATGCCATCTCTCGCTCGCGATGCATGTTCGAGATTAACGATGCTTTATTGCTTGCAGGAGTTATCCTTACAAAAGACATCAACGAGCGCCGCGGCGCGGGCGCGTCTTTGTTACTCCTGTCTATGATTGCCAGTTGCTTGACGCAGCTCATTGTGACTCATTCTTGAGAACGTTTGGTATTTACCATACTTACCGTTGAGACCATTTGTTTGGACGGCAATCATTATTGACATAATTATTATAACAACAGACTTCTTTTAGTTACCGGACGAGTGTGTGGGTTTTCGGGTCACGTGGTAGGTACCGTAATGCACGTGTTCCGTACTGACATGAAACATTTTGCAGTGTATACCTACATTCTTAAGTACAAACAGTTGCCGCCTAATTATTTCGCCCTCTACCTACTTAACTGTATGTTAGTTTTATTTTTAACCCCCGACGGAAAAAGAGGGGTGTTATAAGTTTGATTAACTTTATTATCTTTTACTGTTGTGAATGCATGCACACCTATTTACCTACCTACTTACTAGGTTCCTAACCAATAACTGATTCTAACATAAATAGTAGGAAGTGTAACCTACTAAGTAGGTATAGATATGTACCTAGTGTATTAGTGATGATGAGCTGACTTGTGGGCAGCTTAACCGATAAAACCAGTAGGTATTTATTAAATAAGTATAGTAGGTACAGTTAGGAGGTAGTCAGAAAAACGTAAAAAAAACCCTCACAACGACAAAGGGCGTTTCAACATGAATCAGCTCTGTTCTATTTTTTTCGAAAACGGTTTAACCGTTTTTTGGAAGTTTTGATGACGACTAACCAGAATATCTCCGAATTATAACGATTTGCATTGCCGACTAGTCGGCTAGTCTGATAAGTCGGCAAAAACCATAGTCGGACCGTCTCTATAGGTAGGTACTGTATATTTCTCTGTGAAAACTGTCTCGGTCGTTTACATTATGTAAAGTTTAATAATTAGTAACTACGCTAGATATAAATGGCTTTTTAATTAATTTAGTAATTAAATAAAATACTTAGGTAGTAAAAAGAGATAAGAAGATATTTACTAAAGAGTCAAATCGAAACAGTAAAATTAATCGTAACGTATGTGGGTACCTACCGTAGGTAGGTGCCTATAAGATAATGCCACGGTGAATGAATGAAGGAAGACAAAAAAGTCACCATCATTGTGCGCAAGCACAAGTACCTACTACCTACAAGTATTGTTATGTGATGGATGATGCCGCACGCGCAGCTAACGAGACTACCACAACTGGGTTACCAGATGAAAAAATCAAAAGTCCTGACAATATTCCTGATTTCCACCAAAAAATCCTGAGATTTTTTACACTTTGTTTTTTTCTTTCATGCCTACTTATTTACAATCGGGCCGTTTTCCCTCGAGGGTGGCGGTGCATATGGAGCATTACCCACGTAAAAAGCGACGTCGGTTGCCCTGTATATAGAAGAGCTGTGCGCTGTGCAAAATCCATACTTAAACAGACTCTGCCATGATTCTCTTCGGCTCAGCAACAATACTTCTCTGCTCTTTATGTTTAGGTAGACTTTTGCACAGCGATAGCAATAGGTAGGTATTCGAAAAGCGCTGACGAAGTCGCAGGTACAGCTAGTTAGATACTTAAATAAGTGGTAATTTTAGTCGTGCAATTATTACCAAATGATGATTATATTTAGTTTGTTTAACTTTTTAGTAAAAAAACCTTTAATATGGTTGGTTTTTTGTTGAAATTTCTAAAAATCCAGAGATTTTAAGAGATTCACGAAATCCGGCCGCAATCCTGAGAAATGTTCAAAAATCCTGAGATCTCAGAACAAATCCGGTGATCTGGTAACCCTAACCACAACTGATACGAACGACCGAAATAAATATAACGTTATTTTTTTCTATTCTACTGAATAATGAATGAAGGAGGAAGAACTTTTGTTTAACTTGTGGTTACTTTTAAAAGTTAAATTCTTCCGTCGAATTGTTACAATTTTCCTTAAGTATAGGCTGAGTCACTGAAACCCCAATTTCCTTAATAAATACAAGATGTATTTATGTGGAAATTTTTGTTTCATTGTGCTACATAATATGTACACAACAATATAATATGATTAATACTGTGAAACTACGTTTATTTATGTAAATGAAGGTAGGGGGGTGCGCGCGCGGCGGTGTGTGTGCGGTGCATGCAATGGTGTCTCAACAACCGCGCTGGGATTCCCTGCTCACGCGCGCCCGCACCTCTCGCTCCAATCTCGAGGAAAATGTTGATTAATGCTAATCATTTGGATTTATAGCGCTGTGTAATATCCAAACGTCAAAGCGATCGTTGCCTCACTGTGCGGCGACCCCGACACCGACCGCTGTGGGGCTCACCACCCACCACCGCTCACTCGTCGTGTGACATCATGTTCGTTCCGATCCGACGCGGGCGACCGGGCGACCCAACGATCTCCTGCGGTGCGGTTTGTTGATGTATCGTGAATCGTCTCCTTTCACACGATAACTTTCACTCGTGTAGTGTCAGTATATTGGTGTCGTAGAGTGTAGGAACCTGTCTCGTGTAGAGTCAGCCGCTAGCCGCTAGCCGTCGCAATGTGAGCTAAACTACTGTCTGGTCGTGTGCTACATGTACCTAGGGAATATCCATGTCGTAGGATGATTTGATTAACAGAATTTTCGCGAATATCCTTTAGATTTTGCACAAACACGGATAATTAGATATTGGTTATAATAATTCTTAATCTCACTGCAATAACTAAACGTAATTCCCTCGTGTTTACCACACTTACCGCCTTCCACTGCGAGCGGAGCGGATTTAAAAATGTGTCAGTTTAACATCCAACGATTGTTTCCATAGCGCGAAAGAGTTGTATGACTATGAAAACAACCGTTGTATGTTGAACTGACATATTACCGACTCCGCTCCGCTCGCAGTGGAAGGCCGGCATTAGACAACAGAATGAAATTGGCAAGTTAAACGTAAAGTCATCATCAACCAATCAGAGAAGATGTTATTTTGGGTGTTCCGATCGACCGATGCGCATTGTTTATAATTAATAAGTCAACAATTATTTTCGCAATGATACTAAAGCAATCAGTTTTTCTAAAATTTCTAACTTATTTCAGTAAGATTGAAAAGTATCATTGACAATGTCTAATTATCCGTAATCCCCAGGATTTTCCCCAGTTTACGTATGAAATTATCCTACGACATTATTATACACGACGCGACGTCGACACCGGGGACCGCGGGATCGGTACTTACCCGGGTGAAACCGCGGGACTCTGCTATAAGTATACTCGTAGTATCTTTAGAATCGTGAAAAATATGACAATTTATTACCTACATTTTAATGGAGGCATTACATGTTGTAGTCTTTTCGTGCAGGTATATAGTTATTGATCGTCAGTAATAATAATAATCACGGGTAACGTTGTAATAAAACACTATTTACACACTAACCCCCTGAAACGGTGATAAACAGCTGCATAAACTATGTATCGTTTGTCTTTTACTGTGACTTGAAGTTTTAAAGTTGACAGACAGAGACAAACGTTACACAACTTGGTCATGTGTTAATCATCGTTTATAATTAAGGGGGTAAGTATACCTATATTATACTCCGCGTATCTAAGCCGCGCGTTACCCGCGCCGCGTAGGTGCAGCACAGGTATCTAGCTATACTTGTACTATAGCAGCAGGAGCAAAGACATTACCTGTACTCTCTGGCTGTACTGGTGAACAATAACCATACGAACATAGAACGTCACAGGAGCTATGTAGGTAGGTACGTCTGATAAACATTACGAAATGTTGACAAACTCATCAAAAATGACTAAAACCATTAGATTTTACTCATACATATTGTAGTGTATGCGAGTCGTGTTGGCCGATCGAGTGTGTCGCGAGCGTCGGTCGTCGTGTAACCGGTCGGTCTGAGCTCGCCTTGAACTTGTCCGCTGCGCGCTCAGTCTCCTGACCTCGGGCCGATCCACTCGCACCTACACCGCGCCCGCACACTGCATGCAACTCGCTGTTCTCATCTCTACAGGACGACGATCTCAGCCTACAGCTGTACGGTTTGCTGTTGCACCGGTGTGACGAGCTTGACGGGAACGACGACCGCGCCTTGTTCTTGACCGCCTTGCGCCTGTCGACTCGACCTACTGCCATACCGGCCATACGTAGTGGTAACGTGAGCCATGCAGTAGACCCGATAAAAGACAGTAGTAGGTATTGCGGTCAATGTGGGCACATAACTGTAAAGGACTTTGTGTCGGCTTTAGTTGTACCTACTCCGACGTTACTCATACGTAACGAATCTGTCGTACGTACGACACGACACGAGTGGATACTGGATACCAGCCAATATGCTAACAGAATTATACTGTACCATAAACGCACAAGCTTAACTTAACAGCTATCGTCTCCTGCACGTGCTGCAAGTAAGTGCAGAGCAGTATTCTGAGCTGCAGGTCAGGATAAAGCGTCGTATGCAGCATGCTGCTACGTCACAGCATGCTGCGCTCAACGGTAGATATTGAATGACCTAGTATGACTAACAATTTACTACATCATCGAACTGTTTGCCTAAAACGGTTTCCTCATTTAGGTTCTCAGAACAATATAAGTAAACTCAACTAATTGTTCCTACATTATGCCTGTACCTACTGACAGTATGTACAGCATTCTTCCATTCATCGTCTCAGATTTAGTGTAATAAATTATTTCAATGGTAGGCATTGGAAAGTATTGCAACAACTGATTTCCTGTGAAGGGGATTCTATCATTTTGCATGCATCCTATCCATTGCAGGTAACAGTAAATCGTATAGATATTGTAGTGCTATGAATGCCCGTGACATTCATGCCACTCCGGCTACACCCTCAAAAATATGACATATATCCCTCAAGTGCAAAATGGACTCGAAGCTTGAGGGAACTATTAAATTATATGTGGAAATAAATAAGTACAGTTTACCTTATATTATGATGATAATTTTGATAAGTTTAATTGTATCATTTAATTGTGTTTTCTTTTATAATTTATGTTCTCTTGTTTGTATTCTTTTATTGTACTTTTTTATATTTTGTGCCGTGTGTATTTTGTCAATAAATAATTTTATATCTAAATGAATAAAATATTATGATGATAACATTGTAGTTATTCAAATGATTTAGTAATTTATTATTTAGTTCTCACGAAAATAGAGATAACATTAAGTTATGTTATAGATGACAGTGGCAGTGGCCGAGGTGACGGCTAGTTTCCGCATTAGCTGTAGGTCTCAGGAGTTTGGGGACTGTTCGTCGGAGTATGCTATTGTTTGCTACAGCTTACCGATGATTTATGCGATATGTGTGAACCATACATTGTTTACGCCGCCTCGCGCCTCGCGCCCGTGATAGAACCAAGACACCCCTGCATCTCTGATTGTCTAGGATGCAGTGAGGCGTTGGGTACGTAGAGTTAGGAAATGCTATAATTTTGCATGCAGAAGAGTAGGTATTTCAGAAGTTGTCTGGTTGGACCATTATAGACAATGAAATACATCGAAATCAAATATAAGGGTTTCTTGTTGACTGTGAAACCCTAAAAAGTCAGGCGAGAAACAAGTGAACTTCAGCGCGGCGCGGGCGCCCCGTCATTCTGCGTTTGGGTCGGACGTCTCGGGATTGAGTTCAAAAGCTGGCTAAATTGTATTGAGTAACGTAAATACGTAACTTTATAATATTTTTTTGTACTTATTGGAAAGAATGCGCCCTAAGCTAAGGGATTAAGGATCCACATATCAAGACTTAAAAATTCCGACGTGGACCGGTTCATTTGATACTCATTTTGAATAAAGCTAGGCTAGGAGTTGCCACGCCGAAGTTGTAGTTTGGTGACATTTTCTCAATTAGGTGATGAAGTCATTAATCAGTGTTTTACGACATACCTTGAGTTACGACAAACGCTTCTGCATGATATTCACACAATAAGTAGGTTGGTAGATGATAACGATGAAATGGTTGTCGACGATCCACTACCGACTGTACGTTTAACGGCCCAGATTATGTTATTTGAAAACAAAAAAAGAGATAGTTTGTTGATTTGAAATAAATAGATGAAGAGTCGGACTTACTAGATCTAGGAATCCGAGATCCCGTCGTCGTGGTTTCGCCGGTGTGGGCAGTGATATCTCTTCATCGTACGGGTTTCCCTTGTGGTCAAGGAACCGCTTCGCTTGTCCCTTCATGTCGCGAGTGGTCTCCGGTGACCCACCGTCGCGCTCTGTACGTGCGTCGCGCGCAACCAACCGACCGATACTGTGCCGGCTCGCTCGACGACTGCTCGCATATATCGTGTGATGTCCGATGGCTGGCTGCAACCGACCTGCATTCTGTCTCTACTGTGAGCCCCGCAGTGCGACCGCAGCGCACGGCCACAACAAAGCGCGGGCGCGGGCGTTCCCTCTGTAACAACCGCGTACTTAGGTACCTAAGGTTACTTGCTCATCTATACTAACCTAAACAGCAAACTGGCTTAATTACTCATTCAATGTCAAGCATACTAGCTGAAAAATACTCACACACAACAGATAAATTTTAGGAAATGGCAGATTTGTCTTACTTCAACCCCCTTATAAGAGCCGTCCATCTATGGGCGTCGGGTAGGCAGATCAAATGATGTGCCTACCCGATGAAGGTAATGTGGCCATAGGATCATTGATCGATCTGTCACGAAACGAGTGGAGTTTTAGTAAGTGGGTGGCATTTTATCCTTTGGGTATGGACGGTTAGGGTTAACAAGCCAAAAAAGCAAATATATTCATGCCAAGACTCGCGTTCTCCTCTCTCACTGTAATTAAGTTACGCAGATCCTATGAAGACCCAACCCCAAACATTGTTCAATAATAACGAAACCTATAACCTACAAAAAAGCTGACTTTACTGTTTCGTAGCACTACCGTACTTACAGAACGTCAGTGTCCAAAGCTCGTAGTCTCGCACAACAGCCAGGCCGAAAATCGAAAGAATGGGAGGAAAGTCATAAAGTAGGGTCCTATCTGATGACTTTTTGACATTGAAAGAGGAGCGAGCGCCCCAGTTTTGACATTGTTTTAAGGTGCCTACTACGGACTACTACCCAGGTTACACGTAACACCACAGATACACCGAAGCACCAACTCGTATATTATCATAGGTATTCTGATTGTTTATCAATTTGATCAATCATTAACAAGTACCTATACTAAGTAACCATATTTACCTAACAGGTACCTCTACTGTTATTAGAGGTACAATTACAAGGGCGCAAGGTGACTAATCAGCAACAGGTAGGTAGTATTTATGAAAATTCATTAAGTTAAGTACTGGTATTACTTTAAAGTAATTTAGAGACCGGGTTTCCCGCGTGAGTGGTTGAGCGGATGGTTGGTTACAAGTGACGAGCGACGACGACGCGATGTACACGTAATGAATGAACCATCTTGGTTGTATGGGTGGGTATTCCAGGGGATGGTTGGTTGGGGATATAGGTGCGGTTTGTATTACCACGGAGGCCTAAACGTAACATAGGTTTTCGATATTCACTAATGAGTCACACTAGTTCACGCTCTGAAAGTGTGCGTTGTTAGTGCACCCGTTTTGTCTGTTTGTACTGGGTCGCAGGTTGTTTTGCTGTACAAAAAAAAACATCAGCAAACGCTAAATTTGCACAATTATAAACTACCTATTGATGCTATTATGTAATTATTCTATGGTATACCTACTATGTGCCTAAGTACTTACCTAGAAAACGAGATGGTGAAAGTTTTAATTTAGAAAATATACCTACCAGTTGCAGGTATGTTACCCTGGTAGGTGCCACGCACTACGCAGCCATGACTGACCGATAGAGTCGACAAACTCATTGTGCCTATATGGACTTTTTTTAGGCCTACTTGAAGGGTAGGCGGCGTTGAAGGGTAGGTATACCATCGATATTGATGGATGTACATTTCCATGGATTTTTATTATTTTCCGCAACATGGATCCTTGAGGAACCCCCATTGTGACAAAAGAGCCGGGGAATCGTTTTCCATTAACATCGAAACACTGAAGCCTATTGCTGAGATATGAGGAGATAAGATCTACAGCGCTATATTGAATACAACAGTGATGTAGTTTCATGACCAATGTGTCATGTTTAACGAAATCAAATGCCTTGGTTAAATCACAGAACTGATTGTCTGTGACGACGCGACGTACGCAGATATCTGACCTGACTAGCTCGATAGATATATACTCGTAGTTGCATGCACACACAGTAGGCACATTTACATAGTACGTACAGGTCACAGTTAAAGTAACTACCTACCTGTCGCATAATTTTAACGGGGATAAACACCGTCTTTTACTTGAGGAAACTTGGAAAACTTATATAAAATGAATTAAATTGCACAGATATCGATCTAAAACCTCATATACTTATCTTTTTTATCTACAGTCTCCTACCTATCTAGGTAGATATGCGACGACGGACGCGAGGGGGAGTCTGCACTCTCACTCACTATACATTATCTACACTATACATTTCCATGCACGAAGAGGGGTGTGTTCTCGTCACCTGTTACGGTGGAATTGGAACGGAATAAAATTTTTCAGTGCAATTTCAGTGCAAATCAAAGCAGTTTATACTTATGTACTATTGCTTTTTAAAAAAATGCCTTCAAGACTTTAGTACCCGGATTCGATTAAAGTTTTGAAAGCATTTTTTCAAAAAAGCAATACCTATTTCCTAAGTGTAGTTGAACACAAAGAAATAATGTTTACATATTATGAACTATTATTTTTAACAAAAAAACAAGAATAAAGTGAAGGTGTGTGTGTATGTGTATGTAAATAAATGATTTGTCAAATGAGTCAGTTTACAAACCAGTCCCCGTTGATGCGTGCGCGCATCTATTACTTACAGGAAAATCTCGACTACCGAGGTAGGTTTAGGTATCTATCTACCTAGTGTTACCGCGAACAGCACCGGGCCGGCGCGGCGGGCGCCGGGCGGCGCGCTGCGCGGACAGTGCGGGCGCTCGCGTCACTCTGCGTCACATTTCGATCGCGACGCACAAAACAATTCGTGGTATAAATCTATAAACTGATTTGTCAAAAAAGTCCCCACACCACACCCCACAATCGTTAAAATTTGATAATTTATGCTTCCGAAGGATTTTCCATACCGTATGTATAATTAAAATAATTATTACGAATAGGCGTCGCGTCGCGTCGTCGATGTTGTTGATTTCATGAGTAACATCTACTTATTTTGATCATAATAAAATATAATTTGTATTGTATAGTATTATAAAATTAACTAGTTTCTGCTCGCGGCTTCGCCCGCATGTCCTACAGGATTAGGATAGTTTTAGAATAGGAATACGATTATCCCGCCTCCTAATGTAAAGTGTACTAATTTTCATGGCTATTAAGAGTACCTACCTAGGTATAAAAAGTTTTTATACAAAATTGGATCTTAGGGGTGGAGTATCGAAAAACTCTTTCTTAGTGGATACTTACACACCACACGTGCGTGTTTTCCACCGTACACCTTCAGCGACCACCTGGAGTTTTTTAGGGTTCCGTACCCAAAGGGTAAAAACGGGACCCTTTACTGAGACTTCGCTGTCTGTCCGTCTGTTACCAGCCTGTATATCATGATCCGTAATCGCTAGACGGTTGAAATTTTCACAAATGATGAAACAAGAAATACTAATAAAAAACGGGGCAAGTGCGACACTCGCGCACAAAGGGTTCCGTACCACTATCACAATTGGATACGGAACCCTAAAATGGTTTACAACAACCAATTTTTAAATTTTATAGGAAAATATTAAATATTTATCTTCGATTCTTACTCCCACCAAACGACCGAATCACTCAAAAAAAAAAAACCTTGGCACAAAGAAAATCTGAAACTTAGAAAAAACTCTTTGGTAAGTAAGGCAGACATTTTGAATTCCATGACCAACTCGATTTGTCCTGACCAATCAGAAGCGACCTCACATTGTACCAAACTCCTTGTTATTTTTGAAACACGTTTGTTGTATGGGAGCCCCTTTTAAATAATTGTTTTATTTTGTTTTTAGTATTTGTTGTTGTAGCGGCAACCGAAATACATCTTCTGTGAAAATTTCAACCTTCTAGCTATTACGGTTCATGAGGTACAGCCTGGTGACAGACGGACAGACGGACGGACGGACAGACGGACAGACAGACAGACAGCGAAATCTCAGTAATAGGGTCCCGTTTTTACCTTTAGGTACGGAACCCTAAAAACCAAATAAAATAAATATTTAAGGGCCTCCCATACAACAAACGTGATTTTTGACATAAAAACGCAACGATATCGCGATGTATTTTTACCACGGAGTGATGGAGTGACGTTCGCGTTGCGTTCACGGATCGGTTGGTCAAGTGTTTATTTTAGGGTTCCGTACCTACCCAATGAGGAGGAACACTAACTTTTTATCCCGGCAGAGGGCGTTTGTCAACTGATCCTAAGTTTGAATTAAGAACTGTCAAACAGGTGTTTTTTACAACTCTCGGTGCCAAATTGGCCATATCGTATAAACTCCGGTAATTGTATCTAAATATTTACAAAGAAAGTGTTTTTTACTCTTTTTAGGGTTCCGTACCTAAAGGTAAAAACGGGACCCTATTACTGAGACTTCGCTGTCTGTCTGTCTGTCTGTCTGTCTGTCCGTCCGTCCGTCTGTCCGTCTGTCACCAGGCTGTATCTCATGAACCGTAATAGCTAGAAGGTTGAAATTTTCACAGAAGATGTATTTCGGTTGCCGCTACAACAACAAATACTAAAAACAAAATAAAACAATTATTTAAAAGGGGCTACCATACAACAAACGTGTTTCAAAAACTATACGATGTGAGGTCGCTTCTGATTGGTCAAGTCAAATCGAGTTGGTCATGGAATTCAAAATGGCTGCCCTATCTGTCAAATATACTAGTCTGCCTTCACTGTCCAAATAGTTTTTTATAAGTTTCAGATTTTCTTTGAATCAAAGTCGTTGTAAACCATTTTAGGATTCCGTACCCAATTGTGATAGTGGTACGGAACCCTTCGTGCGCGAGTTTCGCACTTGGCCGGGTTTTTTGTTTTTTTGTATCCTATTTTTTAACCGACTTAAAAAAAAGGACGAAGTTTCCAATTTAGTTGTGGGATGTTTTATTGCTGTTCGAACGACTGGAAGACGACTATAAGGACGATGTTTTTTTTTTAACTTTTCCCTGCCCCCATAAACCATATTATTATAGGTACAGAATGTTCCGTAATCAGTGGATAATCCTACACGTGCGTATGCGGGGCCAAGGCGTGGATCCACCTCCTGAATTTCAGTTTTCTATTCACTAGAGCTATTTAAAGTTTTTTTTTGTCTTTTAAAGACAAAAAAAAAGGTAGGTAGGTTAATAGGTTGCACATAAACAAAGTTATGTTCGTTTAACGAACATAACTTTGTTTATGTGCAACCTATTTAGAATCTATTTCTACACAAATTCTTAGAATTTACCGTACTTTTTGACTAAATATGTAAATGTTCCTATATATTATATTTTAGAAAATAGACTGCAATTACACCAAAGTTTCTACGTACTCTTGACAGTTACACTAAATTGATCATGTTTTTATTTTAAAACGTTCAGGTCAAAGTAGTGTAACTACAGTTGCAAACAAAATAATGTAATACATTTTGATACATGGGTGGATGTCTACTTATTTAATTGCCGTGTATTTTGGTGTAAGTACTAAAGATTGTAGAGAAAACCTTTAAAAAAAACCTGTTGCAAGTTACACTACTTTTACATTATTCTAAGAATGTATAAGAAATCAATTTTAAAACAAGAATAATAAGGATGTATTTAAATTAATATACCAATGTCCAGCCCACCACTATACTACAGGAAGTGAGACACTTTTTATACGAATCTGCCGATGACCTCGCGCTAGCTGCTGAGACTACTCGCTTCAAAGATGCTGAACAAAATCTGAGGGTTGCGTTGGAAGTACTCGACAGTAACTACGACGAGAATGGCCTCAGGCCTAATCCGTCTAAAACTGAGCACGACTGAGCGTGCGCTTTCCATAGATAGATAGATAAAAACTTTATTGCACCAAAAATTTACAAAACACATTACAAAAACAAAAACTTACAGCTAAAACAAAAACTTACAGCTGGGTAATCGCCAAGCTAACAGAGCTATTAAAATATCGTGGCGAGGAGTCGACATTGAGAACTGCTCACAATTATTCGCGCCACTAGGGGATAATCTTAGATCCCTGACATACAAACCACTCTATCAGTTCATCAAAAACAAATTTGGATCTTGGAATATCCTACAGAAACGACACCTGCAGAACAGTTACAGGATGCCTAAAACCTACTCTGCTGAACCAGCTGTATATCCTCGCACTAGTTTCTTGTGAAACCGAGTATTGCGGGCAGGAAACTGACCCCCGAGATCCTATAAATAAAACCACGAGGTAATTAGGCAGCTTGGACCCAAGGGCTTTCCAAGGAAACTGGAGGTGCGCCTATGGAATACAAAATACCTGCCCCCCTCTGACTTGCAGAGGGGCCGGGTATTTTGTATCTCTCTTGCAGAACATGGCCTCTGGCGTACCCTCAACAAACTTTGCTCTAGGCGAGGCTTGTAGATTAAACCTGGTGCGATGGGGATACTCCTCGAGCCCGGAGTGTGACTGTGGTGCTTTGAGTCAAGACATGTCGTACTTACTCTCCTGTTCTTCATACCCGACCAGCTGCACAAGGAAATACCTAATGGAGGCCACAGAGGTTGCTGTGGATGTGGTTGGATACTAGTCCACAAAAATTTAATTACTGTCCCATATTTTTACACAATAAGAAGAAGAGCTACCGATTCAAGAGGACCTAGAGCCACAAAACTCTGAAGTCAGAAATGCTCTGAGACAGATGAAACAAATAAGTTAGCTGGAAGATTCAATATTTTCGCTGAAGAACTTAAGACACGGGTATCAAAATAAGAGGCAAACTTAAAATAATTTAAGACAGAAGGTCCCCCCGAATTGGAATAACATACATGGATCTCACAACTTTTTACGGTAGAAGAACTGAGTTGCGGCGAGACTTGCTTTTTTTACAAGCATGTTTTTGATGGGCTTCAAAAGAAAACTTACGGACTGATATCTTAACTGATATTTTTTCTAATTATAATAATTAGCGTGCATAAATACCTGGTTCTAGACATTTAATTTAATTATTACATGTGACATTGAATTCAAAGAGCTGACCAATTATAATTGTAAAATTGTATGTACCTACTTACCTAATTAAATTTGTACGCCCCCGTAAGGGTAGTAGAACATAGCTGTACGACAAAATGTAACACCGTACTTTTCACCTGTGTTTACAAATAAAGATTTATTGATTGATTGAATGATGAGTACTTAGAGTAACTTCTAAGAAAGCAGGTAAGTTATAATTTACTTTTGTACTTCTGCCAGTAGAATAGCCTTTACAGTAAATTAGCAAAGATTGAAGTAGCACCTGGAATAACCTTCTTGTCACAAAACTCCTTGTGACGAGAATTTGGCAGTAGTTACCTATTATAGTGCGTTTCATCTTTAAATGCCTATGCCGTTATGTTGGTAGCAAAACAAAAAAGTCTTGCCTTAATATCATGAATGTGCTATACCCTAAACCTTGAATACAGGAAGATTCGTTCATTCATTCTTCATTTACAAATCTCCCTAAATTCAAGGTAGCACATTCAATTTTTTGTTTTTTGCACTTTTTGATTTTGCTACCAACATGAATAACAGTTCGGTCTAACACCCTTTTGTTAGACCGAGTGTCGGTGACAGTAAAAAGTAATCATCAACGGAGTATTCGAACGTCGCTTTTGCATAGGTCTCGGGTCTATGTTTTACGAAAAATGGTTTTTCGTTCTTTCGGTCGTGAATTTCCTACTACGGTTTGACTTATTTCCGCAATGCGGTCGAAAGAAAATTGTATGACGACAAAGTTTTCGAATATAGCTATGCCCAACGGAATTTCTATAAGTGCCAAACACTTTTAAAAATTCCGTTTCAAACTAGTTTCAAATAACTTAGACGCTAGATAATATAAATAAAATAATAAATAAATACTGTTCACATTACAGTGCACGTATTTACGTACCAATACTACCAACTCATGGTCGGGGTACTGACTACGGAGCAAGCGCGCGAGGCGAGATGCGCTTGTGTGTGAGTGTATGTACGTATTGTACGTTCCTACAGACGTCCGACCGATGCATCGGTCGATCCTCCTTCTTTTTTAACCCCCGACGGAAAAAGAGGGGTGTTATAAGTTTAACGTGTCTGTCTGTCTGTGTATCTGTCTGTGGCATTGTAGCTCACGAACGGACGAACTGATTTCAATGTAGTTTTTTTTGTTTGATAGGTGACTTTTGCGCGAGTGTTCTTAGCTATGTTTAATCAAATTCGGCTTAGTCGTTCAAAGTATATGTAGGGTCAAACTCGGAAATAAAAACCGAATGTTTTCAAATATACCCGAGTGGGGTATCAAATGAAAGGACGTAACTTTTGTGACAACCATATGCATGTTTAATCAAAATCGCCCTTACAAAAAGGGTAAAATAAAAAAAAATATTAAAAATTTAAAAACCCCCGACCTAAAAAATCTTCCAATTTTGCGCATCCGCCATTTAGTTTCAACTAAGCTGCCGCCTTCTATACAGCTTTTAAAGTCTTATTGCTATGAACTTAGAGTACTCTAAATCTGTCTATAAATCATTTGCATTTTTTTGTTATAAAATAAGTACATAACTAGTAGAGATGGGCCGACTAGCCGGGAAAGCCGACTAGTCGTCAATTAACAATTATGCAATAAAACATATTTATATTTATTGAATTAGAAGTACAGTTAGAAAGTGGGTAGTCATTAAACAAAACACGTCCTAGCCTAAGTACATACATCATCTAAACTATTCTAAACATTATACGTCTAAAATGCCTCAGCTCCATTCATTTTTTTTTTCCAACTATATTACCTATTTTTATTTCAACCATTTTTTTGAAGTTTCGGCCGACTAGTCGGCAATTTTGAAACGGCTAGTCTGCTAGTCGGCAGAACCCCTAGTCGGCCCATCTCTAATAACTAGTAGTTTTGTAATATTTTTACTATTGCTTGTACGACAGCAAACATTTATAGTTGGATTTGAACTCCCAAAACTCCAACTCCGTTTGTAAAGGGAGGAAAATAATAATGTCAAGGAAATTATAAGCCCGCATCTTAAAAGAGACATAAAATAGTAGGTACCTACCTATCTAACTTAATCAGACCCCTAAAACAAGTAGGTACCTACCTACCTATCTAACTTACCTATTTGTAAATATAAATACGGCATTGAATTAAATATGTTTCACTACTAAAAACATTACATTTTGAGTAAAAAAATACGATAGCGACATTGAATCAATCAGTGTGGGTTTTAGCAAGCGCCTGCTGAAAATGTATTAGCAAGCGTAAAAATCAACACTGATATACTTCCTCGTTCCTCGCTCATACATTTTTAGCAGGCGTTATTTTTATAAATATAATGACGGTGTCTCTTCAGTAACGTGACTTACTCTCATCCACCCCGCTGGCTCTGCCCCGTCAAAGGGGCAGATGAGAAAAATTGTGCCATCGTCCCCGATAGCGTCGGCTTCGGTGTTCAGCTGGGAAGATGGCACACATCTAGTATCATGTACCCCGTTATTGCGGATAACGGGGAAGATGGCACAGATTAAGTTTCATGTACCCCGGTTTCCCGGCTAGTCGGCCCATCGTGGAACGGTGTTGGTCTAGTGATAGATACCTCGGCTTTCATTCTGAGAGTCGTGGGTTCGAATCCAGACCGACCGCGCACCAATGTCTTTTTCTTTAAGAAAAAGGTATGTGCGCTAATAACATCGCTCTTACGGTGAAGGAAGAACATCGTGAGGAAACCAACATGTCCTAGGACTCACCACGGTCCGAAGACATGGGATATTCAGTGTTTTCTATGTATCATATGTATGTATTTACAAAAAAAAAAATAAGTATAATATGTAGTATATCCGTTGTCTAGTACCCATAGTACAAGCCTAGTGCTTAGTTTGGGGCTAGATTGCGCTGTGTGTAACGTCGTGCAATTTATATTTATTTATTATTTCTATGCAGTATGCATGTCACGGTGAGGATAGCACAGATCAAGGAGAATATATAATATTCATAGAGGCAGTACCACGCGCAACACCTTTTACTAAGTCGGAAAAGGAATACCTATTGGTAGATGAACGAAATGGTTTGTATAGTGCGTTTCATCTTTAAATTCCTATGCCGTTATGTTGGTAGCAAAACAAATAACTGCTGCCTTAATACCTCGAATGTGCTACCTTGAATTTAGGGAGATTTGTATATGAATAAATGAATGGATGAATCTCCCTGAACTCAAGGTATAAGGTATAGCACATTCAAGGTATTAAGGCAACTAAGCTGCCGCCTTCTATACAGCTTTTAAAGTCTTATTGCTATGAACTTAGAGTACTCTAAATCTGTCTATAAATCATTTGCATTTTTTTGTTATAAAATAAGTACATAACTAGTAGAGATGGGCCGACTAGCCGGGAAAGCCGACTAGTCGTCAATTAACAATTATGCAATAAAACATATTTATATTTATTGAATTAGAAGTACAGTTAGAAAGTGGGTAGTCATTAAACAAAACACGTCCTAGCCTAAGTACATACATCATCTAAACTATTCTAAACATTATACGTCTAAAATGCCTCAGCTCCATTCATTTTTTTTTCCAACTATATTACCTATTTTTATTTCAACCATTTTTTTGAAGTTTCGGCCGACTAGTCGGCAATTTTGAAACGGCTAGTCTGCTAGTCGGCAGAACCCCTAGTCGGCCCATCTCTAATAACTAGTAGTTTTGTAATATTTTTACTATTGCTTGTACGACAGCAAACATTTATAGTTGGATTTGAACTCCCAAAACTCCAACTCCGTTTGTAAAGGGAGGAAAATAATAATGTCAAGGAAATTATAAGCCCGCATCTTAAAAGAGACATAAAATAGTAGGTACCTACCTATCTAACTTAATCAGACCCCTAAAACAAGTAGGTACCTACCTACCTATCTAACTTACCTATTTGTAAATATAAATACGGCATTGAATTAAATATGTTTCACTACTAAAAACATTACATTTTGAGTAAAAAAATACGATAGCGACATTGAATCAATCAGTGTGGGTTTTAGCAAGCGCCTGCTGAAAATGTATTAGCAAGCGTAAAAATCAACACTGATATACTTCCTCGTTCCTCGCTCATACATTTTTAGCAGGCGTTATTTTTATAAATATAATGACGGTGTCTCTTCAGTAACGTGACTTACTCTCATCCACCCCGCTGGCTCTGCCCCGTCAAAGGGGCAGATGAGAAAAATTGTGCCATCGTCCCCGATAGCGTCGGCTTCGGTGTTCAGCTGGGAAGATGGCACACATCTAGTATCATGTACCCCGTTATTGCGGATAACGGGGAAGATGGCACAGATTAAGTTTCATGTACCCCGGTTTCCCGGCTAGTCGGCCCATCGTGGAACGGTGTTGGTCTAGTGATAGATACCTCGGCTTTCATTCTGAGAGTCGTGGGTTCGAATCCAGACCGACCGCGCACCAAGTCTTTTTCTTTAAGAAAAAGGTATGTGCGCTAATAACATCGCTCTTACGGTGAAGGAAGAACATCGTGAGGAAACCAACATGTCCTAGGACTCACCACGGTCCGAAGACATGGGATATTCAGTGTTTTCTATGTATCATATGTATGTATTTACAAAAAAAAAAATAAGTATAATATGTAGTATATCCGTTGTCTAGTACCCATAGTACAAGCCTAGTGCTTAGTTTGGGGCTAGATTGCGCTGTGTGTAACGTCGTGCAATTTATATTTATTTATTATTTCTATGCAGTATGCATGTCACGGTGAGGATAGCACAGATCAAGGAGAATATATAATATTCATAGAGGCAGTACCACGCGCAACACCTTTTACTAAGTCGGAAAAGGAATACCTATTGGTAGATGAACGAAATGGTTTGTATAGTGCGTTTCATCTTTAAATTCCTATGCCGTTATGTTGGTAGCAAAACAAATAACTGCTGCCTTAATACCTCGAATGTGCTACCTTGAATTTAGGGAGATTTGTATATGAATAAATGAATGGATGAATCTCCCTGAACTCAAGGTATAAGGTATAGCACATTCAAGGTATTAAGGCAACACTTATTTGTTTTGCTACCAACATAACGGCATAGGAATTTAAAGATGAAACGCACTCTATCGTATAATCAGTTATTTATTATTGAGTGATCAAATATAATGTACGTAATAATTACCAATGAGTACACAAAAAAAGAATATTATATACTAGCTGACCCGACAGACGTTGTCGTGTCGTTTAGTATAAAAAAATAAAATTCATCAAAATCGGTTTAGCATTTTTTCTTTCATAAGAACCTTCTCCTGACAATTAAATAGCGCTCACAACAAAAAAAGAATTATCGAAATATGTGTAAAAGTTTAAGTGTGATGCCGTGACCAAGGGAAATAGGGATTGATTTTTATATATAAGATATGTGTAAAAGTTTAAGTGTGATGCCGTGACCAAGGGAAAAAGGGATTGATTTTTATAATATAAGACTAGCTGACCCGACAGACGTTGTCCTGTCGTTTAGTATAAAAAAATAAAATTTATCAAAATCGGTTTAGCATTTTTTCTTTCATAAGAACCTTCTCCTGACAATAGCGCTCACAACAAAAAAAGAATTATCGAAATATGTGTAAAAGTTTAAGTGTGATGCCGTGACCAAGGGAAATAGGGATTGATTTTTATATATAAGATATGTGTAAAAGTTTAAGTGTGATGCCGTGACCAAGGGAAATAGGGATTGATTTTTATATAATAAGATAGAAGAAAGAAGAAGAAGAAGAGGATAGATAGATGAGCACAGAATACATAAATAGTTTAGGTTTTAATGTTGATTAATGAAGACTGATTATTATTTATCTGTGGGTATCATTTATCTTTGATTATAGAAATTAAAAAAGAAACTATGTGCCTAATACTACTTGTATAGT
>OY292401.1:15191806-15512181 GCA_958496205.1 Idaea biselata
CGCGCCGCAGACTTGTTACAGTAGCGCGGCTCTTTTATATAATTGTATTATTCTCTATTGACTCGAACGAGATGTAATCTTTTTTGAGATGTAAATTTACCTGGTTCATTAGGTATAAAATAATATTTATAGCTACGTTTATATCTTTCCTATTAGCCAGAGTTGACCTTGCATTTTCGATGTTTATTATATCGTCTCGCACAGAGAGTATATTGTGAGTCGATGAGTGTACGATAAGGTTGCGGCCACGTTGCAGCAGTAGCGGTCGAACTTGTGGTCTTGGTTAGAGCGAGATAACTACACTACGACATTTTATGTATTAATCTTAAAGTGAAGGTCTACTGGTATCCACCAGTTGCAACGCACCAATGGAGCATGCAACGGTTTTGCTTTACAATGATTTTTAAAGCACTGCGTCCTTTATCGGCGCTCAGTGTAATCAAATAATTGCAATCTGTTGCGTGCCGTGCGTGCGTTGCGGTCGGAGCGAACTAATAGACGTTCACATTTAAACGTTAATTTTATCGATTGTTATTCAATATAATTATGTACATTTAATTAGTTAAACCAAATGCTTGTGAGTGCACCGAGAGATCGTCGACCAAGCGTCTCACTTCTAACTTTAGAGTTACTAGGACATTTTATTACTTAAATAGAACGAAACACCAGTATTCTTGGACAACCAACAAACAAACGGCTACTTTAACGAATTTTAAATGTTATATTTACTTATACATTTTGAGTACATAATAAGTGATAGACCTAATGTTAGCACCATAGACTAGTGTCTGCTGAGTGTAGTGTGGGTGGTAGAATGCGGTTATGATATCGGGAACAGAGATAAGTTCATGATCTTGCTCAAAACCCATAATAGAAGCGTAGTTGAAATCCGGAAGACCCAATATTATAGTAAAAAAGCAGTCTACGATAAAAGGGCATATAGGTATCTACCTTGGTATATAGTAACTAGACTTAAAAAACCTGTGATTTCTCACAAATCTTGTTTGACACGTTATATCGTTACGTCCTTGAATCAACTATTTTTTAAGTTATTGTAAACTTTTTGATAGAAATACGATATTATATGAATCAACTCAGTTAGTTACCTACCTACCTACTAGTCAAAGAAATGAGTGATTTACGGACGAATACTGAAACGCCACTTTAGAGGACTACTTAAATAATTGGACATATTCGAAATTAGTTTTTAAATTTTGGAGCTGCTTAATGGTTTAAGTAGCTCTTAAATTATTGAGTAGCGTTTTAGTATTCGGCCGTTCAACTGGTAGATATATAAGCCTTTAGGTCTTATGTAATCTACCAGTGTAAATCTAACTGAAAATGTTGTGCAAAGGTTCAAATTATGTATGAGTTCGGTAAGTAGGTAATGTGTTGCAGCTTCTGTTACTGCAACGAGGGATGTTCTATGCGCACACGACTTGCATTTTCTATATCTTTGTTATGGTATTTGTGGAATTTTACCTCTTTGTGTATCGCTTTGTGATCTACTAGCGTCCCCGTTCTAGTGTCCGATCCGATGTTTCAATACGTACCTACCCTCTAACTATCTATCCATAGAGAACTCTATTATGTATGTTTATGTACCTAGACACGTCTACTTATGTGTCTACACGTACCTACCCGCTCTGGGGGGCTACTTTACTTCAAGGGAAAACGTTTAAACGTTCGTTTATTTCCTACTACGGTTCTATTTCCCCTGCAATTGCGAACGAATAACGATATTTTTTAACGTCTGTAAATTTAAAGTTAGTGGTTCGATCCGAAAAAGTAAACTCTTACATAATTATTATAGTAAGATCAAAGTAAAAAATATCGTGTCTGAAATTATCAATCGTTCGAAAAAGCAAGTAGACCCCCGGAACGTTTGGTTTACGTTCTGCGGCGAAATGTTGAAGACACTGCTCTGTCAGTACAGTATTTTCTCTTTACCTTTCTCCATGACTAGTAAAACTTCGATTACATTGTGCGAGTTGCAACGTTCCATTTAGTTTGGAATGCTTGTCATTGCTCTGTGTGATCGAACCTTTATCCGAGGCAATCAAATGTCGGAGCCAACGTTTTACATGTCCTACAACCTACCTAACTACCTACGGCTACTTACCGGCCACCGGCCACCAGCTAGTGTAGTCCACAACCTATTGTTAGTGAATCAGTACCTAAAGACGTTAGTTTACTTGTAACGCAATAATTATTGTACGAAATATTATGTAAAAATGTTAAACAAATTCTATCAGTTTAGACAAAAGTCTGATATATAAAGAAATATATGAATTTTTGCTTTCTTTTATTCTTGCGTTTTATTATAGGTAAGGTACCCCTTACTTAACCCTTAAATGCACACGACGACGGGACGAATAACTTAGGGTACATCCGACCAAACTTGAGTTTATTTTTGACAAAAGCACTATGCTGTGTATCTTGCGGTATAACCTCTACCTAGAGTGACTCGAGTTATTCAAGTTTGGTCGAACCCATGCTTAGTATTCATAATTTGTAAAATGAACAAGCCGGATTGAGGCCAAGAATAAAGTCTTCTGTCTCCATCCGCGTATTGCTGTTATAGGTGTGCCTGACAAATTCAAATTCGTAAAAAATAGCATTCAAATAGTCTGTCTGTGACAGAAAACAGAAATGGAAAGCTAGTCCATTTCTGTTTCTCCATCCACGTTTCTACTATTTACACGGGAGACTAGATATTGGTGGGAGAAGGCCATTACTTCCCACAGCCTACCTACTACCACTATAAAATTGGACTTAAGGGGGAAAGTTATTATTAAAGTAAACATGGCAAATTCAGTCTTATCGGCATGACATCATACCTCGATATTTTCATCAGAGATAAAGAACGCACAAATTCGGGCATTTGCGAAACTGCACTATATCGTAATGGATAAGGATGAATTTTCAATATAACTCATGGATTGACTCTACGCTAGGCGCTATGAATTGACCCATAACGGTCAGTATCTTCATTGTAAATTAAATGTCACAGTCAAACAAATGTCGTGAAACTCATTTCCATAAACTTTAACTTACTTGAGTAAATGAAATGACAAAAGTTAAATAAAAAACATTGTAATTACAGAGTGTCGTATTAATGAGAATGATCACTGTTCGCACCTCGCTTCACGGTTCATTGTCGATATAAATGCAGTATTATACAGTTGTTATACATAGAGTAATGTAACTTCGGTGGACAGATCACTTGAAGATCTTCCCCTGGTTGAACTTGCGGCCCTGCTTGTCCGCGCCAGCCCACGAGAAGTACTGGTTCACGAGGGACTTGGTGGACTCCTCGGCCGGGTCCAGCTTCTTCCAGGAGTAGGACTCGTAGTCGATCTGTGGGGGACACCCGTGTGTTAAGTACATTGTAAATAGGTGGATTAGTTTCAAACAGGCTGTTAGAGGGGAATGTAACTGTCAGGCAGTTCCAAACAGGCAGATAGAGGGGAATGCAACTGTCAGGCAGTTCCAAACAAGGTATTAGAGGGGAACGTACCTGCCAGTCAGGTGACTGTTCGAAGGCGAGATCGTGGCCCTTCCACACCCAGACTCCGGAGATGGTGCTGTCATTGTCAGCCCCGAACAGGCAGACGGAGGCGAACGCGAACTTGCGCATCTTGTCCAGTCGCTGGAACATGCCTGCAACACACATACAACATGTACTACGTAGATAAAACAATAGGAAATAACAAAATGCAAAAACAATCACATAACTTACACATCAAAAATCATAAGATACTTTTTTAATAAAATCATGTAATTTAATTACCAATTGCTTGATTTTACTCTCTACAATTTTGCGTACTACCATCTTACGGCCTTCATTAACACATCTGAAATTCGCTAGTGCTATCACTGTCACGCAATTAAGGTTATATGGACGTGATTTTGGACGCACTACTATTACACTAACCAGACGCAAAGTGACGAAATGATCTAAGAAGTGGCACACTGTAGAACAAATTCTTAACTCATCTGTACCGTGGCTGTACCGACCTACGTATTGGAACGAATCTATGATTTACACCGGTGAGTGGTAACAAAAAAATCCATGGTGGACATTTGTGATTAGTAGAAGGTTACTCTATTTCAATGAAAAAACGTTTTATTGTTTGTTCTTTTGTGTATTGCCTACTTCGGTTTTATTACGTCCCACAATTGGGAACAAACCATAATGATTGGATTAAACAATGGATTAGAAATAGTCTATAGATAGATGTAGGCTGATCCAAAAAAGACTAACAGTAGGGTAGTACCATAGTAGTAAGAAGTAATAGTATGCAAGTTTGCCTCTTTTATAAAGCGGGCTTTGAAAGTCATGTAGCCACATAATATTCTGAGAAACAAATTGTATGACAGCTGGGCAACTGTATAAAGCAGTGAGGTCCACTGCTACGTAAACTGTGGTAGAACTGACCTGTGATGAGGTTACAGCTCATGAAGACCTTGGCCAGCTCCTCGGGGTACTTGTACTCGGCGTACCAGATGGAGTACGCCTCGGGGTCGAACTTGTCCCAGAAGTACGGGATGGACACCGCCTCGTCCTCGTTGGAGTAGCAGCGCTTGAAGTCGTCCATCACGAACTTTCTGCAAGCATTAAAAAATAAAACAAGCCTTTATTACTGTGCATTTCACTTAAATAATATTGCTATCTTAATCTAATGTTTAGGTATCACAGCTTGTCTTTCAACCATCGCTATACGTAAGTACGCACAATCATTATACAGGTTTAATTCAGTGGGACTTTACTGTGCTCAGTTGGGTCATTGTGTGCCTTATAGTATAGGCAACCTGGGTTGGATTTATATATTGTCATCTTAAGCTGTGGGGTCCTCCAAGTCATATAGTGGACGTAATAGAGCGGTGACAAATTAAATCAGTCTATTTAAGGAGTAGATCCCATATTTTTAAAAATGACAATGTTTAAGCAACGTCACATTGGATCATCTTAAAGTTTTAGATTGAACGTGGCTATGGCACACCTTTTCTCCAATGACAAGGAGAGTTAAGAAACTCATAGTATTTTTGTAATTTTTTTGCTCTGATATAACTTAAGGATAAAATGGTCAGCCTAACTAGCTAGTTTATGCACGTAGATGTACAACATAGTACACCACGGAGTGCACTCACTCAGTCTGCGCGGGCGCGTCGTCGTCGGCGGCGGGCGCGGGCTCGGCGGGCGGCTGCTTGCCCTTGGGGGGTTGTTCCTTCTTCTGGTCGCCCTTCTTGTCCTTCTTACCGGCGCCGGCGCCTGCAGCTGCACTCTGGAACATGACAAGTAGAAAGGATTAGGGTAACATAACGAGTTTTATTCAAAATTTGCATCTGAACCTTTGTGATCTTTTGGGAAATTTTATGTCTTCAATTAGAGTCAATTCACACGTACCACAACCACACCACGTCGCAGCGACAAAATGTGGTGAAGCTGTGGTTACGTGTGAATTGTGTCGCAGCGACTTTTTGCAGTTGCGTTGTGGTACCGACAAAATGTCGATGTGGTGTGGTTGTGGTACGTGTGAATTAACCCTGTCGTGTAGTGGCGATGTGGCCGCGGTGCCGCCGCCGGTGGTGGCGTTGCCGTCGCGATGTGGTTGCGATGTGGTCGTATTACACAGGTGGTCGATAAACAACGGCAAAATGTGGTGTACGTATGAATTGTAATATTCATTTTCAATACAAAATATACGCCCGACCACGTGGCGTCGTTGTGGTGTGGTCGTGGCTGTGGTGTGGTTGTGGTACGTGTGAATTGACCCTTAGTAGTTCAAGATAATTCTATGAGATGTCATTATTTGTGTAAGGTAAGCGTGCATTTGACCACGCTACACCTACACAATGTAGCATGCCTACCAAGACAATACCTGTTCTCTCTGTAGTCGGGTTGCAGTTCTGAGGGACTTGCAACCTAGCATAGTGTTGCACTTTAACTTCGATTTGTCACTATGCATCACCCTTTTGTGTTTTTAAAAGCTGTATTATACATCCTCAGTAAGATGTTAGTGTACCAACCTTCTTGAGGTCGTTGAACTTGTTAGCGTCGTAGACGGGCGCGGAAGCGGCAAGCGTGACGTCTCCCACGACCGCCCGCACCGGCGGCTGCCGCGCGACTGTCAGGAACCACCGCGTCACGTTCACCAGCGAGCTGCGGACCGCCGGCTCCAGTACCGTCTGGAATCACAGTCACACCCAATATAGCACCCACAGAGTATTCTGTTATATTTCAACAGTTATAGACTCTCAGAACTTGTGGGGATTATCAATCATCCATCTCACAATTACTGTAATAGTGTTTGAGCCAAGGCTTGAAAGTAGGCAGTGCTTGTAATACCTGGTATGCGTGTATGAGCGTGGCGAACACAACAATGTCAGCGAGCGTGACGCGCTCGGTGACGAGGAAGGTGCGTGTGAGCAGATGGTCGTCGAGCGTGCGGAGCGCCGCCAGCAGGTCGGCGCGCGCGCGCTCCACGTTGCCCTTGTTGAACTGCATGATGCCGAGGTAGGGGAACACCCACGCGCACGACGCCGGCAGCAGCTCGCTGTCGGCCCACGATGCCCACTGCCACACCTGCGCCTGTGACACCGGCTCTGCCCCGCGCAGCGCCGCATTCGATACTGGAACATGCCACGTAGGTACTTGATGTTACACACTCAACACAACAGCTTGAGGATTATACAGTGCAGTGGACTGTTTCTATTTACATGATGTGATTATTGGATTAACTCAGGAATTGGAATAAATGGTAGATTATTGCAGTGTGTCAACTACGGAGGAGCACAGAAAAATAAACTACACATGTGGGTATGACTGTTTTTACTTCATCAGGCAGAATAAGTTACTCAATTACCAGTAGAGGAAGGTACTCTGATGCTTACTTTACTATTGATCTAAAATCTCTACCACAAAATCAATACTTGCAATTGCTATTTGCTTGATAAGTCCAGTCTATAATAAAATGAGAGTGAACCAAGACATGTACAATTGTACATAGAGAATTTATCAGTCACTAGCTTGAGGGTATTTCTTCAGTATGCTTTAAGATATTAAAATCATTTCTTAGATGTAATCACATTGCTATTTTTATTTTTAGATGTTTTTCAAAAATAATAATTGCAAACACAAGACATCATTGATGAAGACTAGTGTGATGGTCCAATGCATTTTTTTTTATGCTACAATATTATAACAATGTCATAAAAAAAATATTACTTCAATGGGCAAGAAATAATGAATAGGTAAGTACCTACACCTCCTTTCATTCATGACTAGCAGAGTGATTGCACAAGATAAATCACAAGTTGCTACTTAATGTTCATATGTTCTTCATTTGTTCATTCATAGCAAAAACAAGATGAGGTTATTCACTCCAGTACCGTTTGAATGAGTCATTTGTCAGTGCAGATCAGCTGTTAGGTACACATTATCTAGTTCTTATCTATTAGAACCCGTTCCTGCGTTATCTAGGAGAGTGTTGGGGGAAACACCACAATATTGCAATATAGATAAGCATTTCGCAGGGGAAACAGATGCAGAGGTTAGGTTAAGTTTGCAAACGATTCAATATTGACTATAATATGAACGGTAGACTTACCATAGTAGGCGATAGCATTGCTCTCGGTCAGTACGACCTTTCCATCGGCACTTTCATAAGCTGGCACCTACAACACAAACATTTTACACGTCATCTTTCCAAAAGCCGATTGATCACTGATCATTGCACACTGAACCGAACAAAACGACACTCACTTTACCGGACGGGAATTTCTTGAGGAACTCCTCCGATTTGTTAGTCTCACCAAATACGAAATTGGGAGCTATTTTAACATCGGCCCCGGAGTACTGTGCGGCGATCAACGCCTTGTAAGCACGGAAATTCTCCGGATAAGTGTAAAGTACCTACGGAAATAAAAACACCAATCGTTACTATAATGTTCAGTCTTACTATTACACCAAAACTATGCTACTTTGTCTTTAGATTATTTAGATATTTCGAGGTAAAAATAACCTACCCCGGCCGCCATGGTTGGAATTTCGGAAAGAGAGGAGGAGAGGAGAGGGGAAGGGTAAAAGCAAGAGGGGCGCGGGGATTTGACATTGACTTTTTCATTTAGGGGCTGTCAGCGTCAGCGTCAAGTTTATTATTGATTTCGTACGGCTCATGGATATAGTCAGTGTTGATTAGTTTGATTGAATATTTTCCTTTGAATGCAGTGTGCATTAATCTGCAACTTATTTTATTACTATTAGTACTTGTACTATTTATGTATTCTGTGCTATTTATACAAGTTACGTCATCGCTGCATATGGACATAAATACATTAAAATACAAAATGATTCACACCACAATAACTGTCAAACGAACAAAGCGAAGTCAAGGGCATAGCATAAAATGAGCAGTTAAATATGTTTTTGCTTTGCTAGGTCTTTTCGAAGACTTCGAGATAACAAGTTCCCGCTAAAATAATCCCATTGACACTGACAGAGACGATGATGAACAAACAAAAAAAAAAAAAACGTTCCAATCCACGCAAATTCTGGATTCTCTAATTCTGAGAAATGAATATCGAGTTCAATACGATTTGGAATCAAAGTACAGTTTCTATTATATAATTCTACAAAGTACTTTTTTTATAATCATTTAATATAGAAATTATTTTTCGTCGCGTATTCATTTGAACCACGGATTGATATTTTTTATTTAGTTAATAATCCATTCCATTTTTGACAACAATAGATTTAATAGCACGATATTTTATCTGTGGTGTCCCAATTTATTTAGATCGATGGTGTGCAAGGCGCTGTTAACAAATGTATTGAACCTAGGCAACACTGATGGAAGCTCTATCTATACCCATAGCTTGGTACTAAGTTGGCATCGCAGAACGATATAATACCTTAAAATCGATGTAGATGGCACAGTACACAGTAGTTCCTTTGGTGTATTGTGTAGATGGCGTGGAAAAACCATAAACACACCGACTAATTTATGTAGATTGCCATGTTATCCAAAGTCTCCGAACATTGGAGTTTATTTCCTATTGATTTTGTAATAAATTTAATGATTTGTTAATTGACTATATAAAATATGTATAATTTAAGAAATTAACCGTTATGTTATACAATAGCTGCAAGTAAATATAATATTTGATATTTGAAAAGAAGAAAAAACAGCGGACTATCTGGACCAATTTAAATTTACTATGAAATATGAAGTTTATGTTAATGGCAACACGGGAAAGTCTTAATAGTCCGGGCGGCGGCTGCAAAATATCAACCTCATCGAATAACTGAAAAATATCACTTTCCACGAAAAAAAGACCTAAACAAAATAAGAAAAAAATTGGTCTGCCGGGGTACAGCTTGGGGGTCCTTCGCAGTGAATTAAAATATGGTCCACCTCGGACCATCATTTTATCTCATGTGGCGAACGAAACCTTCTTCTTGGCTTTAGAATTAATTAATAGAGTCTAAAAAATCATGTCGTCCGAGACCGGTGTTGGAGGGTTCCGCAGACCAACCAATTTTACGAGTCCGGTCGGGAGGTCCATTTTACCTCAGTAACCGAGTTACCGGATGAAACTAAGTTTTTCTAGTGGCTAAAATTATGCTCTTTAAATATAAGTTGGTCTGCCATCTCGCAACCTGGTAGTTGACCGACATCCACGATCTTTGTGCGAGAGCGCAGTTCTGTGTTTCGGATTTTGTCCATTAATTTGACACTCAAAATACTGCGCTCCATCGCTCGCTGGCAAACCCCGAGGCTGGTCTTCTGTGAGTACGTGTCTTGTCCGGGTTGGTTCCGGACGAGAATAGGCCAACCCCAACTCTTCATACTAGGGTGTCGTAGAAGGCGACTGATGGTTCTCACGTATTTTCTTCACGCACATTTTCTAAGGACTTGCTTTAGAGAAATGTATGGAAAAGACAGATTCGAATTTTGAAAACTCTTTGCACACTAGCGTGCAAAATTCACACAGAAATCTGCGTGCAAAACGATTTTTTCCGAAGTTGTGAGGTGAGAAGTATATGTAAAACTGGGTTCTCTTCTCACGGTGCGAGATATCACGAGATAATGAATGATACTTCTAGTCTAAGGTAGCTTGAATATCTCGTATCACTAAACCAGAGCCCTTCACTACGCTCAGAGTTCAATATGACTCCTTTGACATGAGGCATGACTTAGTATCTCGGTTATATACCATGAAATGTTCATAAAAAATATTTTTCCTCAATTAAATACGCTGTTCACAATATATTCAATATTTTTACTATAAAAACATTTAATATTCTGTAACACCTCTGTGTAAATCGTTTAGCTAGTTATCTAGCTTAAAGATTTATTTATGATAAAAACTGCTAGTCCTATCACTGTAATACCTAAAGGTGAAACTATTTTTTTTTAATTATTTATTGCAATATTTATATAGGTCAATATTTATATAGATAGTAAGTTCTTAAAATTAAATGAATCTAGTAAGATTAGGTACATTTTTTACTAAAATAACAGAAATGCTATCTGTTATAGGTAGGTATATATTATTTCTTACTAGGAATAAATGAATTCGCAAACAAATCTATTTTAATTTAACTCTTTACATTCCTCCCTAGAAATAGGTATTTCGATCTGATTTAAAATCAAGATTTTTTACATTTGAAATAGAAAAAATCTTGAAAAATCAAGAAAAAATATTAATGGTTAAAACTGAACTTTCGAAGGTCGGTTGTAGCGACGCTGATAAGAGGTGGTTTTGGGATAAACTCGGCGAGGTCCTTGGGGCTATCTCGTTGTCACAGGGAATCGTTTTGGGTGGTGATCTGCACGGTCATGTGGGTGAAATGGGGGTGGAATTTGAACGTGTTCATGGAGGCTACGGATATTATGAGGAAGGGAAAAAAATCCTACGTAGGTACGTGTGCCATTGCCGACCTGGAACTCGTGAACATACCTTTCTAGAACCTTTTGAATTATTTAATTCGGACATTTCATTCAAAAGATATTGGTGTATGTAGGTACCTATTGGTTCCCGACATATTTTTTCAACTTAATTAAAAAATAATATTAGGGGTTCCTACGTCAAGTTAGTACTGTTGTTTGTACCTTTATTATTCCTTATTGGAATCACTCTTAACTCTTACTAAAGGGCGCCAAGGAGATATTTGCACACGGGCGCTACATGAGCTAGAGACGCCCCTGGTCACACTATAATAAAATAAATTATTTTATTATAGTAGTTACCTACCTATCAGTTTGAACCGAACTTAAAACAAAATGTTCAGAGTTGCGTGTTCATAAGTGGTCGGACTGCAAAAACTACCGCGAGCGAGATGGCAGACCAACTTATGTTTAGAGAGCATAATTTTAGCCACTAGAAAAACTTAGTTTCATCCGGTAACTCGATGAGGTAAAATGGACCTCCCGACTGGACTCGTAAAATTGGTTGGTCTGCGGAACCCTCCAACACCGGTCTTGATTTTTTAGACTCTATTAATTAATTCTAAAGCCAAGAATAATGTTTCGTTCAGTAACCACATGAAATAAAATGATGATCCGAAGTGGACCATATTTTAATTCACTGCGAAGGACCCCCCAAGCAGTACCCCGGCAGACCAATTTTTTTCTTATTTATTTTAGGTCTTCTTTTCGTGGAAAGTGATATTTTTCAGTTATTCGATGAGGTTGATATTTTGCAGCCGCCGCCCGGACTATATCATGGCATGTTGGTTGAATAGTTTGTGTTGAAGAATTATCTTCAATTATCTTGGAAAAACTTATGTTTTCTCCGTTATTACGTTGAGTTGCGTGAACTTTGTTGCTCCGCATTAGTGTTGGTGTATTTTGGAAGCGAAAAATTGACTCTTTGTGTTGTTTATTTTTAAGTGAATATATTGTTTGTGTTGTGAACTTATTTCAATATGGCTTACGTTTATAGAAAATGTGAAAAGCAAAGATAATTTAATGCCTGGCAAAGTGCCGGGCATTAAATTATCTCGGTTTCCTAAACCTGGAAGAAGAAATGCTTTGCGGTAAGTTCTGTTTATACCTACTAACCTAAAAAGTCAGAATCACGATATCTTTGCACCTCCTACGAACCCTAGAAATAGAAAATAACTATATAACGTACATACCCTTACCCATGTATTGTAAATTATTGCAAATTTAAACATAGATAGGTACGTATTTCGTTTTTCAGCTGTGAAATGTGGACAAAATGTTGCTTTCCCAATCCCCCTTTGTCATCTCCGGATTTCCAACCAAAGTTGTTGTAAAGTAGCCGTATTGTTGTATCTATACCTTAATTTTTATCCCTAAGTTTGTAAGAAAAGTTATTTTTATTTTCCAGGATCAGCATTTAATGAATATAATGGGCACAAGTTCATCTCATTCGACGGTTCACGTTAATTCCCAGCCGGGACCGTCCATCTTTGGGAAATTTACAACTACCTACCGCATTGCTAAACCATAAGGTAAGTTTGTACTACATTGAAAAAAAAAATGATTTCCTTCTCTCAATATACCAGGTAGGTAAACTTATTCACCTGTTCTGTTTATACCTACTAACCTAAAAAGTCAGAATCACGATATCTTTGCACCTCCTACGAACCCTAGAAATAGAAAATAACTATATAACGTACATACCCTTACCCATGTATTGTAAATTATTGCAAATTTAAACATAGATAGGTACGTATTTCGTTTTTCAGCTGTGAAATGTGGACAAAATGTTGCTTTCCCAATCCCCCTTTGTCATCTCCGGATTTCCAACCAAAGTTGTTGTAAAGTAGCCGTATTGTTGTATCTATACCTTAATTTTTATCCCTAAGTTTGTAAGAAAAGTTATTTTTATTTTCCAGGATCAGCATTTAATGAATATAATGGGCACAAATTCATCTCATTCGACGGTTCACGTTAATTCGCAGCCGGGACCGTCCATCTTTGGGAAATTTACAACTACCTACCGCATTGCTAAACCATAAGGTAAGTTTGTACTACATTGAAAAAAAAAATGATTTCCTTCTCTCGATATACCAGGTAGGTAAACTTATTCACCTGTTCTGTTTATACCTACTAACCTAAAAAGTCAGAATCACGATATCTTTGCACCTCCTACGAACCCTAGAAATAGAAAATAACTATATAACGTACATACCCTTACCCATGTATTGTAAATTATTGCAAATTTAAACATAGATAGGTACGTATTTCGTTTTTCAGCTGTGAAATGTGGACAAAATGTTGCTTTCCCAATCCCCCTTTGTCATCTCCGGATTTCCAACCAAAGTTGTTGTAAAGTAGCCGTATTGTTGTATCTATACCTTAATTTTTATCCCTAAGTTTGTAAGAAAAGTTATTTTTATTTTCCAGGATCAGCATTTAATGAATATAATGGGCACAAGTTCATCTCATTCGACGGTTCACGTTAATTCGCAGCCGGGACCGTCCATCTTTGGGAAATTTACAACTACCTACCGCATTGCTAAACCATAAGGTAAGTTTGTACTACATTGAAAAAAAAAATGATTTCCTTCTCTCGATATACCAGGTAGGTAAACTTATTCACCTGTTCTGTTTATACCTACTAACCTAAAAAGTCAGAATCACGATATCTTTGCACCTCCTACGAACCCTAGAAATAGAAAATAACTATATAACGTACATACCCTTACCCATGTATTGTAAATTATTGCAAATTTAAACATAGATAGGTACGTATTTCGTTTTTCAGCTGTGAAATGTGGACAAAATGTTGCTTTCCCAATCCCCCTTTGTCATCTCCGGATTTCCAACCAAAGTTGTTGTAAAGTAGCCGTATTGTTGTATCTATACCTTAATTTTTATCCCTAAGTTTGTAAGAAAAGTTATTTTTACTTTCCAGGATCAGCATTTAATGAATATAATGGGCACAAGTTCATCTCATTCGACGGTTCACGTTAATTCCCAGCCGGGACCGTCCATCTTTGGGAAATTTACAACTACCTACCGCATTGCTAAACCATAAGGTAAGTTTGTACTACATTGAAAAAAAAAAATGATTTCCTTCTCTCGATATACCAGGTAGGTAAACTTATTCACCCTTCGTACTTGAACACTTATGTTTTACGACTTTTTGAAATTCAGACTTTTTTTAAATTTATAAGTATACATAAAGGTTTTTTTGTCAAGACTGAAAACCGTTGTTATTAAAAGTATAGGCAATTAATGTTTGTTGTTACTATTACTCAATAATAATAATAATAGGTAATCTTGGGAAATCTGCCTCAAGTAGTGAGTTTGTCATCCCTAGCTATCAACCTATAATACTAAGTTTCATCACAATTGGTTCAGTAGTATTACATAGGTATACGTGGAGATGTAACAAACATAAACATATTCATACACAGGATTACGGATTTTCACATTTATCATATTAATAGGATAAACTAACAAAACTGGTCATAACACCTATGAAATAATAATTATTATATGAAATATTTTACAGGATCTACTAAATGTGTAGACCAGGGCCGGGCCACTACAACCAGGGCCGTTCGCTGCAGGACCATCAAGTAAGCAAACTACCTATATTTATGCTTAGATTAAAACAAAAACTTGAGAGGTGTCAAGGGACACCTGGATGGAACGAAATTCCTTATAACTATAGCAAAAAGTGTCGTTACAACTTTTGGTCTTAATTTTTTCCGTCTAGCCCCCTTTCGCAACGCGCGATAAGGAACTTCGTTCCAAAAACTAAAGATACGGTACCTAGTCACGGCAAATGAGACGATTAAACTGCATCTAGCTGACGCACTAGCCTCAGTTGTATGTCGAACCGTTGCCGCGTGAGCAAGTGCTGTCTCACTGCGATTATCTTTTTGAAATACATCAGAATGCCTTCTTGCTCGTTTTACAAATGCCTGAATCATTCAGGGAAACACAAAAAAAACATTTTACACATAATTTTACTCAAATAATAAAATAAAATGTATAGTAAAAATACCTATATTTAAAGACAAATGTTTTTAAATACAATAATTATGTGAAAGTGCATATAGGTGTTTCTAACTCATTTTTCAAATACGCAATGTTAGAATAATATGCCGTATCTACTCTTGTTTGTTTTCATCTAAGTATTTATGATCGGTTATTAACAATTAGCCGTGTAGCCCCGGAATAGAATAGGGTTACCCCATCTCATCCCGTGGGTATCGTAAAAGGCGACTGAGGGATCGGAGGGAGAAAAGCAAACCTTAAGTTCTCCCCGCGCGGTGACGGATAAACTGCTTGATCCCTAAAAGGGTTGGTGTCAGGCAAGCGGCCGGCCGTAAAAACATTGCTAAATCTAATTGCAGAAGGTAGGTATGGTCAATGATGACTTACCGACCGCGCCGACCCCAAATAAAAAAAAAAACAATGAAGGGTTTAGCGGACCCCGGGGTCCCGAGAGGGATGCAATCGGGAACATCGCTCGGATGAGAAGAATTAACAATAATACATCAGCACAATTGGTTCGTATACATAGGCGAGGTAACAAACATAACCATATTCACACACAGGATTACGGACTTTCGCATTTATTATATTAATAGGATAAAGTAACAAATTGGTCATATTACACCTATGAAACAATAATTTTATGTGAAATATTTTACAGGATCAACTAAATGTTAAGACATCTCAACCAGGGTCGTCCGCTGCAGTTGAAGTTCTGGACCATCAGGAGATAACGATTTATTTGTGATAGGAACTGCTAGTCCTATTAATTTAATACCTAAAGGTGAAACTGTCTGTGTAAGTCTCACACAAAACCGCTGAACCGGTTTTTTAAATGATTTATTTCAATATTTATTTGAATAGGTCAATATTTATATAGGTAGCAGATCTTAAAATCTAAAATTAATGTTATGATATTGAATTTCTGTTATTTGAGTTAAAAATGTAATCTTACTATTAGGAATAAATGAATTCGCAAACAAATCTATTTTAACTCTTTACATTCCCTTCTAGAAATAGGTATTTCGATCCGGTTTAAAATCAAGATTTTTTCTAATAGAAATTACATATCAATAGAACAATAATTATTCTATTGAAATGTAATTTCTTTCTGAATTTCCATTAGAAAAAATCTTGATTTTAAACCAGATCGAAATACCTATTTCTAGAGATTATTAATTGAACTGAACTTTCGAAGGTTCCCGCCAAAAATGCTTGTTGCCAAAATGCTTTGCTAGGCCACGAGATGGCGCTGTAATAAAAAAAAGCAATATAATTTTGTATACATCCATTTCGTATGGTGTCGACATTCTTCTCCGCTAGGAGTATAAGTGTTCGGTGGTGTGCAAAGGTGTACGGAATTTGATGCGAATTTTGCTTTGAAACAAATTGTAGCTCAGTGGAAAGCATTACAGTGCTCCCATATATAATTTCCCAGTCATAAAAGTGAAATAAAACAGTAACCAAAATGGTAAGTCTGAGCCATTCCCATTTACTCCAATAAAATTCACACCACCTATTTTCAATGCCTAGGGACCTTCTACTTCAATCTTCGATTTCAAATTAAGTACTATAGTTTTCTTAAACAAATATAGTTTTATCGCAGTGTTGTTTTGTACCCTAATACAAGAGTCCCGTGTGAACAGATTCGCACACATAAATTTCAATGTATAATTTCAGGGTAACGAGAACTCCATCCCAATGGAACTCTGTTCCAACTGTAAGTATATCAAACTACCTACCAATTAGTTCCTTCTACTCGTAACTTAATATTTCTGTTGTTCTTTCGTTTCTAACTTTTTTTGAAGATACCTATACTAATTGCTTACTTGCCTATGAATATCTAAGTACATTTATGTACCTATAGTAATATTTTAATTGGCTTTTAAATTGAGTAAAAGCTACATCAGTGTTTTCAAAATTAACTATAAAATTGGAAGATAATACTGCTTTATGTGTACTGTGGAGTAACATTGAGAGCGGGGTCCATGTGGGGTGCAGACTCCCTCACACTCGCACACCCCATGATGCTAGAGCAATCTGTGTAAGTAAGATGAGTGGTAACAAGTCATTTGTTTTCAGCGCGTGTTAACTGCATTGATTTTAAGGTGGAGAACTGTGAGTGTCGTAGTGTCACTCGGGCAGATGTTCCTCTCCGTGTTAGAATGTAGCACCAACCGACACCATTATTACTTCCAGAACAATTTTTCTGTTGAAATCATACAACTGTCTTGTAACATTTGAAGGACAGATACAAAGACATTATTTGCAGAACATTCAATGAAAGAGACATGTTAAAGTTTTCAGCTTTATATGACATCTTTCTGTTTTATTTCTGCTTCCTCCTGTGCTTGATATCTAAGCGCTTGTTATTCGGGTACTATAAATACAAATGCTTGAGATGCATAATTCCTCCTTCCTGATATAATGCAAAAATTGTTCTGGAAATAGTGGCTCGGTGGATGGATTGTTATGCCATCATGAATGTTTGTTGACTAGTGCATCGTACGCTGTGGCCGCTCCGCTAGAAGTGTAGTGAGCTATGACATGACTTGATTAGTTGCTATGTGATGCAGGTGCGAGGAATATATGCAAAGAGGGGAGGTCACTTGCACAACCAATGTCTGCTCTATATATAGTAGCCCTCTAGCGCTGGTACATGTATAGATTGTTGTAAAGGTTGATGCATGGTTTAGAACATGCTCCACTTGTTTGACCTTTTAGATTGGAATTTTATAAAAAAAAATACCTGAATATCATGCATCAATGAAGTATTCCATAAATTAATAATTAGGCTAGAACGCCTTAAATAAATGTACTGGTATATGCCATATGTTATCTATCATTTCCATTGTAAAACCATTTTTTAGAGTATGTAAAATGTTTGGAGATAAGAATCGCTCCATAATGATTAATGAATGAGTAAAAGTTAACTCCAATAATCTTCCCTCAGCTTTAACTGTCTTAATACTTAGCATTAATCATTAATGTTACAATTCCTTCCTATTTACGATACAAGGATAATAAACCTTATATCCTAACCCATGTACTTGTACATAGAGTAGAAGGCGAGTGACCTCCTCTAGAGCTTATAATTGTTAGTAATCTGTACCAACCTCCGTAGCGCGTGTAATCCGCTCGCTACGTGGTTGGCGGCAACTTACATGGCATGATATCTACTAGTCGATCGTGTAAGTTCACCTCTATGTCTGTCCCGGTAGGGTCATGTTTAGATGCTTCATTTAATGTACTCATCGGGAACTCGCATCGACAAGCGGAGAGGCGCTTCTCTTCGATACTAGATACCTACCGCTTTATATGTGTATTTTTAAACAGTTTGTGGCAAAGGACGTTCTTTGTATTGATACCTATACCTGCCGTTATTTCAAAATAGAACTCTCGGTCGTAACTGTTAAGGCGTAAAGTCGATTGTCTGATACTGGCGTCCTTCGTCGCAAACTGTGAAATTTCTATTATGTGTAAATGTTGTTATAACGACAGTCTCGTAATGACATGGAAATGGGAATATAAATGAGGCGCGATAATACCTTCATGGGTAAACAACGAGTGAACCGAATGTGATTCACTCGACACCGACGCGACTGCGACACGTATCGTTTTGAATGACTTTTCGATGTGGTTTCGATCGACCTCCTTGATGTAGGTACATAGACCTACTAGTTGTTATTGTGGAATGTTATACATTAGGTGACCGTGCCTTGTTATAGCGGCAAACATTTACTAAAAATAGAATAGATCTGTTTAATGAGAGAGCACCGTTACTCCCGGATATTTACAACTATAAAACTACATACCTACTTACTACCCACATAATACAATAACTAGACAACTCTAACACATTATTATGTCAATTACTTCTTTCATAATCATAATAAGATATTCACAAGGAAATTAAATTACGCTAAAAAGTACACATCCTAAAGCGTACTGAAATGACAATTGAAAAATTAACACAAGTATATGTACCTACCTAATTTAATATGTTAAACAGTGTTGAGCGGTTATGCGACACTTCCCATGGCTTTCCGCCAAATTTGACCAAATATAAATCCAATTTATTCAACTATACTTTGAAGTCATTAAAATCGTGAACTGTACATTGAACTTGAATGGTCCTTCGAGTCGGATCGGGTATCGGGGAGCATACATCCGTCAGCGCACTCCGTAGCAGTAGGTAGTGTAGTTGTGTGTCTCTGTGTGAACTGTACGTACATACATGATGGTCGCACGTGTGTCTGTGACAGTCGACGCGGACGAGATCCGTCGACTGGGCAAGCGGTTCCGCAAGCTGGACCTGGACAACTCCGGCGCGCTCTCGATCGACGAGTTCATGTCGCTGCCGGAGCTGCAGCAGAACCCGCTCGTGCAGCGAGTCATCGACATATTCGACGCTGACGGCAACGGCGAGGTGAGACATAACCATAACACAAACGTAGGGTCACATAACAGGCTTTCCAATCGAGCCTAACAAACAGGGAGGGATTTATAATCATTAATTCAATGTCACGTGGGTTTCCATGTGGCTTAGTAAGTGGTTAGAGCACTCGCCCGGCAAGCGAGTGGCACGGATTCGAACCCCGTCAAAGGAGGACTTTTGATGATGCATTTCTTCTTGTATTTCTAGGGTGACATATTTAGACTGGTCTTTAGGACTCATTCCTTAAATTAATAGGTTCGAGTCCTGGCTAGAGTCAGGACTTTTAAACACAACACTGTTGACAGACTGAAACAAAAAAGGAAAAGACAAATGATACATAGATTATGGATCTGTTAATCATCGTTTATAATTTATAAGTAAGGGGGTAATAGCTTAGGAATTGGCCCTGAACGCGAGTCTAAAAAATTCATCCTCTGTAGGTAGTAACTGCCTGGTTTTAAAACGGTTTCTACAAAGTTAAGCCTAGACACAAATAGAATTGTCGAGAGTTATCAATGACTTCAATGAGCGATGTTCGCTAATCACCTGCATTACTACACGAGTATTATCACCTCGTTTGCGTCACTCGCGACAATGGTCCTAGCTTGCGGCATACACCGGCGATGTTATCATCGCGTGACAATAACAACGGTTCTTCAACAGCAAGTTAACATCGATTACTGAGATAAATACATAATCGATCATTGGAAGAACTCATACAACGATAATATGTTTATTAAACAAAATTGATTACAAAAGAAAGATATAGGTTAATAGCAGCGCCCCGCAGTTTCACCCTTGTAAATCTTGATCTCGCGGAAATATTGGAATCAAAAGTAGCTTATGTCTTTCTCTAAGGTCCCGTTTTTCTCTATACAAAACATCAAAATCGGTTCAGCGGTTTAGGCGTAAAAACGTAACAAACAGACAAGAGTTTCTTTCGCATTTATAATATTTTAATACAACATGACCTCCATTTGTTCTCGAAAGTCCAGAAAATATTGCAAAATAAGAATTCAAACGAATTGACAACTCTTTTTCTTTGACAGTGATCTCTTTATGATAAAGATTAGTTGAGGCCACTTTTAAGGGTTCCGTGCCCAAAAGGTAAAAACGGGATCCTATTACTAAGACTCTGTCTGTCTGTGACCCAGCTGTACCTCATGAACTGTGATAACTAGACGAGAACATTGCAGAACGAAGATAGAGAACCGGTCGGTATTATTGAGATACTTAGTTGTGAAATGTCTGTGGGAGAGGTTGTCTCTCCCAGCTATATACTTTCTTGGTAACAAGGTATGTGTGGTGGTTCGCTCCAGGTGGATTTCAAGGAGTTCATCCAGGGGGTGTCCCAGTTCAGCGTGAAGGGCGACAAGCTGTCCAAGCTGCGGTTCGCGTTCCGCATCTACGACATGGACAACGACGGCTTCATCTCCAATGGGGAACTTTTTCAGGTACGTCGCGTCACTAGCGGTTAATCGCGTCAGTAGCGGCTAGTCGCGTCGCTGGCGGCTAGTCGCGTCGCTAGCGGCTAGTCGCGTCACAAGCGGTTAGTCACGTCACAAGCGGCTAGTGGCGTCACCAGCGGCTAGTCACGTCACTAGCGGCTAGTCGCGTCACTAGCGGCTAGTCACCTCACAAGCGGCTAGTCGCGTCACAAGCGGCTAATCGCGTCACGAGCGAAATCACTGCGGAAAGACGACACAAATGACTATCCGCAGTGCTTTCTTGGAGATGCATGTTTACCTTTGAAAATATTTCAATAAACATCGATACTTAGTAAAAAAATACTCATATCATATTTAAGCATTCGACCGAGGACCATGCAAATGACCTATTCTGCCGTCTGATTACGGCATGGCTAAACTTTCCCTAATCCTCAACTCAACAAGATAACAATAGAGTGTGTTTGTTTTAGATGTTCATAAACCAGATAGGGGAGTTCTATTTATCTTCGTTTAAAACGTTTGGTTTTAAGGATTTGATTATGGGCGGAGCTCGAATGTTCAGTTGCAGTATCATTTTCAGTACATTCATAGTCTCATCATAGTGGATCTCATCATAGAGATCCAGTAGTTCCAATGTACGACAGTGTAGATGTGTGATTTGCTGAGACGCTTTTTTTCTCAATGAGTCCAATAAATCAGGTGGATATGACGACCTCGGTGGCGCGTCGTGCGAAAGCGCGACTGCAATGCAGGAGGTTGCGGGTTCGATTCCAGCCGGGTGCAAGTATTTATGCTTAAAAAATAAATATTTGTGTCTGGTCTGGGTGTCCCTCTATGTATAATATGTATGTATTTACAAAAGAAAAATAAATATAAGTATTATATCCGTTGTCTAGTCACCGTAACACAAGCTTAGTCGCTTACCACGGGGCTAGATGGCGCTGTGTGTTGTTCGGAGAAATTATTTATTTATTTATTTATATTTAAAATTGTGGGTCCACTGGTCAACCCTTTCACTGGATCCAGCAATGGATTTCATAAGAACATAATATTTTTTTCCACTTGTTTTTTGGTCGTCATGCTAAGTAGTAACAAAAGGCGATCCCAAGAGAAACAATGAAGAGTCTGCTGCCAAACGCTTGCTTTGTGGTCTTTAAATCGCGAGTGAACAGGTTCCTTCTAGATCAACGTGCTTAATCATAGACGCATCTAAACCAGGGGTTCTCAAAGTGGGCGATAATGCCCTTTGTGGGCGCTGCAGGACTAAAAGGGGTTAGAGACCCAGGAAAAAAATGGGGGCGTTGTGTAGAAGCTAAGGAAGCGATTTGTAATTTCATCTAGCTAAGAGGAGTTTTACGCACCCACTGAGCTCTCGATTCTCGATTACAACAAAATAATATGAATATTAACAGTAACTAATATTATTTAAGTAATTGCTCAAACTAACTCGGTTCGATATTTCTCTCTGTGTAGTTCACATAAAATATCTGTCCGGTTTTATTGAATAAAAATGAATAAACATCATGTAAATTGGTCGCTCCGTTACGTTCCGCACCTATACGTGAAGGTTCGTCTTGTAGTCGTAGAAAGCTGAAGCATGTCATGTGTGGTGCCTGCCGGTTGCAGGTGCTCAAGATGATGGTGGGCAACAACCTGAAGGACACGCAGCTGCAGCAGATCGTGGACAAGACCATCCTCTTCGCCGACAAGGACGAGGACGGCAAGATCTCCTTCGAGGAGTTCTGCAACGTGGTGGGCAACACCGACATCCACAAGAAGATGGTGGTCGACGTGTAGGCTCCACCCGCCCCCGCGCGCTGTTGCTGTCCCTCTCCTTCCCTCGGCGCCGCGCGTCGCGTGTCGCGGGCGCTGAGATCTAGCTAGATACTACACGAGTTGCGGGGGCCGGGCCGTGGGTTGGCGTCGAGACGTCCTATGACGTCGAGATGTCCTATGACGTCAAGGCATCGTATGACGTCGAGGCGTCGTACGACGTCAAGGCGTTTCGTTGCCTTCTGAATTTGTGTTGGGTGTTTATTCACGTGTGAAATTGCTATTTTGTATAGGGGATGTGAAGGACTTTTTTTAATGGGAAATCTGAATCTAATAGAACTTTTTATAGTTAAATATAAAGTACTTAAACGTATTGTGTTTTATGATGTCATTAAAATGACAACAAGTAGATGCAAAATTGGCTGCTTTCTTTTGAAATGCCAATTTTCTTATTAATAGAATGAAATCATAAAATGCAATATTTTGGTCATGGGAGAGGTTTCATTAGGTTCAGGTTATCTTATCAAACACATTACTGAAGTGGTTTGAATGACAAATACAGCTACTGTTAAGGCTCACACTGCTGCGTTTTTACAGTGCGGTAATATCGCTTGCGTTTTTGCGGCATTGCGTCCTATCAAAACCGCGCCCCCTTAACTGTAATACTGCATTCGATATAACCGTACGCGTTTTACCGCAAAACTGCGATATAACCGCGCGATTAAAACGCAGTTCTGTGGGGTGCCTTAATTTTCTTATAAAAATAGTAAATTTCGTACTTAAACCCCAACTACAACGATACGTAACACGGAGAGGAGTCGACCACGTATTAGTACAATGAATCTGATTATTATAAGTTCAGTCGGCGGTGTTTTAGACTTTATCCCGACGTGATAGAGTCGAGTGTTCGTCGCCTCGCATCATGTGCCATACTCACGGGTCTCGCGCGGTTATTGTTTCTAGTGTTTACACTAGACTTTTAAAAAATATTATGTTCCAGTGTGCGACTGTAGGTCACCGTGACGTCACAGGACGTCCAAGGGCTCCCCGTGACGTCACACGACGTCCTGCGCTCGCCTACGGCCCGCCCCCCGCACTCTCTATACATTTTAAACTCTATTAACAAATAAGATATACAATGTATTCTAGTTATACAATCTATTTAGATTTTTTATTGTAGTCGAATCAAATTAGCGTTTTTTTTAATATATTTTAATTTTGTTGCGTTGCGGTAATTTTAGTTGTTATTTAGTATTTTATGTATACAGTCGGTAGCGAGAGATTACACTGCGAAACTCTACTTGTATCATATAGTCCGTTTTACATAAGAAGTCCCGAGGCAATCACTCGAACATATTATTTGATAAATAGATCCGGTAACGAAGCTCCTTTTGTGAAACGGACTATATCAAGCGAAACACTAACTAATATTACCCAGTACGTAGTGCTAGAGGCGTCGTTAGCTAGTGTTTTTATCGTATACAGTTGTAGTCACAGGCATTGTAGCAGATCGGTCGTTGCGAGGACGTCGGACGTCCAGTGACGTACTGACAGACGTACTGACAGATAGACGTATTGGTGGTAGACAGGGTCACTGACTACCCGTGTACAGTCGGCGACCAATGTGCAAAACGACCGTTCTAAAATAGCTTTTATTGCATATACATGTTCAAACGTTGCAGTAACTAGCGATTTTGGAATATACTATGGATCTGCACTTTTGTCACCTAACTGTTCTTTATTTTCATCACATGAAAATTACTACCGATGCGCTTTATAAATGAACTAGACACCTTGCGCTTGACAGATGTAACAAAAACTACGAGAGAAAAGACCACAATGGTCTCGTGAGCCGGCAGTTCTAGTCCAGTCTCGTTATATTTCTTGTGTCGGCGTTTAGCGTCCGTATCGACTGCGAAGTGTCTAGTTAAAACGTTAGAGTAGTATTAAATAATATAAAAGACATAATAAAAGTACGTCCGGTGTCTTCGCATCGACGTTATTACACGTCACAACTGTCTCTTCGCAGATCTTCTGTAAACAAAATGACTTTCCATTACCGAAATCGCAAGTCGACAGGATTTTCTTATTTACCTATATATTTCACCTAAGCTAACGAAAAGTTTGGTTTTACTTTAGGGTTTTCGTTAGTTTTCGTCGTCAATTGTCGATCTCGTAAACAAAGTCGTTTTGTCTACAGACCCTTATCGCCGAATTCTTTACATAGATTTACAACTTAATCGTTATATTGGTAGTTAAGTTTTAATACCGTGATGTGTGTCCTTCTTACTTCGTTCTCACGCGTTCGAATTGCACTGAGAATCAAACTTGATACTTAATCGATGTTTTCAAGTTTTACTGATACTTTACATGTATATTTAAAAAATATGGAAAAGTTAAATGACGCTTGCTATGCTATTATTAGCTGTAACACAAAAATGACGTCCGTCTACTGAGATTGAGTCTTAAAGTAAGCGAACGCCATAAGGCGCCGGCTTAGTGTTTTACTAACTTAAATCTAGATTAAAGTTAGTGTAAATGTTCTAACAGATCTAGATACCAGAGGTATTTGAGTTTGATTTTCAATGTACGAATCGAGAACACATTTGTCTTTGAAAGATAGATGGCGCTAGATTATATCATCATAACACAATTGAATCCTCATCGTTCTACATAGGTTTCCTACCAGTACATAGTCCCTTTAACATTTCCTTTAATTCCTTGTCCTTCACAGGTATTCGCCGCTCTGAATATAAAGTTACGGCTAACACCTGTTGTGACCGAAAGCTCAGAGACACCTGTAGTAGAGTGAGCTTGCCCCTGCGCATGCGACGTGAGAGTAGGAGCTAGTTCAAATGCAATAAATAGCTTTGTAAGACGACCATTCTTTCACTATAAAATAAATTTTAATGTTCGCTATAAATTCTGTCCTTGATTTCGCTACAACTTTAGATCTAACCTGTAATATTGTACAGTCTATAATAATACCTAACGTGTGTCTGTTTGTTGCCAGTAGAGGTATTTGTCCTGCACGTAAGTAACTTGACGTGTAGAGGCGCGCGGCGCGGAATGTGTTATCTAAGCTAACGGTCGCGCGGTCTTTGATACACTCTCTTCTAGTTATAATGTGAGTCTTATTGTAGAGCCTCTACCTACAATAATTTTATTGTTCTTAACGCCATCCAGAAAGATTAGTAATAGCTGCAATATAGTGTAACAAAACTGTGTATAGGTTAACGGTCTTCCGACTTGTGGCCCAGTTCAGGTCTAGAGGTCGTCATGTTACCGTCACGTGACCAGCACGCGCGACACGCGGGCGTTGTATCTAGTCAAGTCACACATTATCCAGTATACGTACGCGTACGGTAACAGCGCCTGGCTTTACCTGTCACCACCAATTTTGGTGCAATACCATTTCTGTGCACATCTTTAAGAATATTACCTAGGCAATATCACTTTATACTAATAGAATTGAGCAATTCATGTCTTTTCCCAGTGTCTTATGTGGCCGAATGAATAGAAATAAATTATATTTTAGAGGTGTCATGTTAGCTTTAGGTACAGAAGCATAATACAAATATTCTAAATAAATAAAAGGGTTTCAGCGCTGGCTCGCTCCGCAAAGTTTGATACTTGTCACAATATTGTAATAATGAGTGTAGCATCGCCATTGTCTGCTCATATCTTCAAATATTATATTGGTAGGTAGCATGTCTAAACCAAGTCTACTCTAAAGTGGAACTCATTATAAGTTTTATTAAATTTTCAAATTTCAATCTAAATGTCTCTTTGTTTTTTAACCTTTCCATCCACTACATACTGTCATTTCCTAAATCCCTACCAATTGCCTATTTTCAATCTTGGGTGTCTTCAAGTCAAGTCAACAGTGAATTATGTATATTTTAGGCTAGCATCGTTAATCTTATTACTACTTCCCATCAGGAAGGGTGAGGACAAGTACAAACCTATTGTCAGTAGTGAAAACAATCAGTTCTGTTATTAATAAACTAGTATATTTACAACTACACCTACTTATAAAAACAATATATGAAACTTAAACAAATCTGGTAGCAATAGCGAGTAGTTTAGTGTAATCCGCTCCCTTGGCGTGTGTCCTTTCCTTGAGAATGGTCCGCAGTATGGTGGGTATAGGCACGTGTATGCGGGTGCCGAGCGGCGTGCCATTGTCGTCTATCAGAACTATATTGTTGCTGTCAAACTTGGGCACTTTTACGTTCTGCGTTTGTTTCAGGCCCACTAATATGCCTTTCTTCTTCTGACCCTTTATTGCGACCATTACTCTATCTCCAATATACCCTATACCTGTAATTATAGAAGTAGGGTCAAATTAACATTGATGTCTTAAAAATGTTTTAAAGGATGTAGTTTTTATTGACACAAAACTATGATTCTTTCAATGAAAATGAACGTGGATGTAGGTTTAGAATAAGAGAGGTCAGACGATTAGAATACTTACGTTTTTTGTTGTAAACACAAATAACTTTAGGTGGTTTTCCCTCGGCCATCGCTCGTTTACCAATTTCAGAGTTATCGACGACTCGGAGCCGTGTCAACAGTTGTACCTCATCTAGGCGGGCTGTCGTATGAAAACCGCATGATAATTGACCAGGTCTTAGTTTATTTAATAACGTTTTAAACATTTTTGCAGATTTTCAAGAATGAATGTTTTGAGGTTATGTTGTTTTGTTGGTAAAATTGACATTTGATTTTATTATTTTTTTTATTTATTTCGGTCTGAGACCGATATAGCCAATTTGGAATAGCCAGGGTCAAGTTTTAGAATATTTCAAGTTTCTTCATAATAGTTTTGGCGTCGTCGTACATCTTGCATCAAGTATTTTGCATGAAATTAGCCCGATCGGGCCTATAGTTTCAGGTCAGGGGCCATGGTAAAGCGGTGGCTACTTTACTATAGCCTTCAAGGAGCTTCGGCGCGAACGACGGAAAGTCCATGTTTAACACTCAATTTTGTTTTCACTACACTTGTGCACATTCACGGAACTAAATTGAATAAGATTCCACCAAAATTACACAATTTAACCGCGTTTACAACATAGTTTAACGAAAATAAACTTGGAGCACGACATGTTGTCTCCACTTTCCCGCCGAAACGCGCGACATTTGATTTTTTTTTTTTATTTATTTCGGTCTGAGACCGATATAGCCAATTTGGAATAGCCAGGGTCAAGTTTTAGAATATTTCAAGTTTCTTCATAATATAGTTTTGGCGTCGTACATCTTGTACATCTTGCCAGTATCAAGTATTTTGCATGAAATTAGCCCGATCGGCCTATAGTTTCAAGTCAGGGGCTATGGTAAAGCGGTGGCAACTTTACCAAAACCTTCAAGGAGCTTCGGCGCGAATCAACGGAAAGTCCATGTTTAACACTCAATTTTGTTTTCACTACACTTGTGCACATTCACGGAACTAAGTTGAATAAGATTCCACCAAAATTACACAATTTAACCGAGTTTACAACATAGTTTATCGAAAATAAACTTGGAGCACGACATGTTGTCTCCGCTTTCCCGCCGAAAGTCGACATTTGATTTGACATTGACAAAAAATATGAAACTTCAATTTTTTTCTTTTATTAGTCGTTGGCTGGCACCGTACCTCCGATTTATGCGGCACATGCACTCGGGATTCATGAAAATTAAATAATTCTGAACTGCGTTACTTGTACTATTTATGACGTTTTCTGTTACTGCGTGCGGCCCGCTGAACGCCGCGCAACGGTCTTGGCCAGAACGCAGGCGCAAACACGCATGACAATAAAAAGCCCTAACACCACCGAATATACACCGACCTACAGAGAAACAGCTTCATCTGTGATTTGATTACAGTGTACTGTGTATGTCTTAACGTATTAACTCATGGTAGGGGTACAGTATCAATTAGTAATACGCTTTCATCCTACCTACATAAACGTAACGATTCCCTAACAACGTGAAAGACAAATTGAAATAAAATCACTTTGAGCTAAAACATAAAAGTACTGTAACCCGATAAGATCGAGACGAGGCGAGGGCGGCTAAAGGAACGAACGTCAGTACCTTGTCTCTCAATGCAATGATCGCCGCGGAAATAAGATTCGATAATTTTTAGAGGCATATTGATTACAGAACATAGAGGTAAAATAGGTGGTTTGCTAAAATAGAGTCAAAAGGTAACGAATAAAAATATCAAGGGAATTGGAAGATTCATCTCAATGTTGTATGTATTTCCCTGTACCTACAAATAGAAAAGCACTAGCCGGTAACCTGGTTACCAGTAGATGTTGTAACGTGCCTCAGTCGCAAAAACGAAATAGTGCAATCCATATTTCATCTCGGCCGGACAGATACCTGTGGCGTAATTGGTTAGCGTAATACAACGGCTTTGTAAGGTTGCAAGTTTAAGTCCTGTCGGGTGCAAAATTTTGGAAAACATTTTACATAAGGTAATTACAATTTTTTTGACTTCTATCAATAGAATCGGCTCCTAAAGAACTAGATTTAGATTGATGGAGCACCTAACCACCTCATTCTCGTCAGAAAACTCCTCATGATTTTTATTTTTATTGACTTTAGCTTACATAACAGGTGAGTCAGTGATCCTGTATGTCGGTCGACCTCTCCTACATAGGTTGGTACAGTATCACCGACTTATCTGTTACGTAAGCTAAAGTCAATAAAAATAAAAATCATGAGGATGATCATCTTGTCTTTTTTAAGTCGGTTTTTAATTTGGTACCAATAAGCGTTAGGTATAAATCTATCTAGCTTAGTAAATCTATTGTGTAGTATAGTTATTGGATCTCTACGTTCGCGCAAGGGGCATCGTTAGAGTTCGCGCCAATGATTACAGGCGGTAACTCAATAACTGCCGAATCGGTTATCGGAAGGAAATAAAACAAACCGACTGTCATCTCGTCTTACCTCATTAGTAGAGGGAACGACACCTACAAAGGTACGTTTAGTTCCTTTATGTTGTGCTCCCATCCGGTGGCATTGTCTGTCTGTCCAAACAACGGCGGATCCATTACACCGTGTTGTCAGCTCTGTCACTACTTACTCTACCTTTTGGTCACCTCGACAATGGATCGCGGTATACACACCTATTAATCTACCTGGAACAACTAGTAACATGCACTGGTTTCACCCGCGGTGCTACGAGTATGTATATTAGCGATCCCGTTGCAAATTAATTTAACTTTTTATTGTAATCTTTGTGTTATAGGTATTTGACTAGCAGCAGCAGCGACTTTGTCTGAGGTCGGATCGCAATGTTTAATTTTTATTTTTGAAAGATAAGACAGGAAACGCAAAGTTGATCCCTTATAAAGTTGTCACAATTTACACCACCACACTAATAAAATTCTAAAATCGAAAGACGTACGTACCTATACTTATACAGGATGTTTGGTGGAGGGTTAGACAGACTTGGTGGGCGTGTAGGTGAACCTATTTGTAAAAAATAATTTGAAGGAAAAGATTCTAACTCTTCACAATTTTTTTTATGATTATTTTTGTGATTTTCTATTTTTTTCCCAAATTTTACCTCTTTACCCCTACAACTTTTTTTTGTACATGTTTTCACTTAAACTTTTTATTTGATTTTAGTCCCAGATGTATCCTTGATCTATCAAAGGCATTATTAATCCAAAAAAACGAGAAAATAATTAGTTATGGGCTCTCAAAGTTAAGAAAATAAAAAATGTTGTCCGTATGGGCTCTACCTGTCGCGCACATTATGTATTGGAACTATGGGAGATGTTTTTGAACAAAATTCGTTATTAAAAAAAATTAAAATCTGTAATCTTTCTTTTGAATTTTCACTCCATTTTCCCCATAAACCTTGTTTTTGACAAGTTGGTAGATTTTTATGCCACATGTAGTACACCGTTGTAATAAGGGATGTCAAGAGAAATTTTTAAGAGTATTTGAACTCCTCGATCACTATTAGTTTTTTTTTTAAAACGATGTTTAGTTGACCTTTCGGACAACATTTTTTTATTTTCTTAACTTTGAGAGCCCATAACTAATTATTTTCCCATTTTTTTGGATGAATAATGCCTTTAATAGATCAAGGATACATCTGGGACTAAAATCAAATAAAAAGTTTAAGTGAAAACATGTACAAAAAAAAGTTGTAGGGGTAAAGAGGTAAAATTTGGGAAAAAAATAGAAAATCACAGAAATAATCATAAAAAAAAATTGTGAAGAGTTAGAATCTTTTCCTTCAAATTATTTTTTACAAATAGGTTCACCTACACGCCCACCAAGTCTGTCTTACCCTCCACCAAACACCCTGTATATACTTAGTCGTAGATATAGGTAGACCGATTGGATAACCTAATTCTTAACTAAATAGGTAAATATTAATTAGACTTAGGAACTAAACTAGTATTATAAAGGTAGGTACAGTTTGCGTGTAGGAATCACAAACACACTAGGCCTACCTAAGACAACAAAAAAACAATTGAACCGATTGCGATGAAACTGCATACCAAGTTTATTTATGGTAGATTATTTATGTCTGTTAGTAAGTATGTACCTATGTTAGTTGCTTGTGCACTTTAAAGTATAGGTGGTATGGTATGGTAACTATTTTAACAGATTTCGATGCAACTTTGTACAGATTTATGATCATTATAGGTACCTACTTAGGTATACTTACTTTTATTTTTCGTGATTATTTTGTGGTGATGATGTGATTTATTATTTACACGGTATACTAACTTACAAAAGTTTTACAGATTATTAGTTTGGTTTTTTAAATAAACAAATACTTGAGAAAAAAAAATTTTAATTAAGTCACAATTAAGGTAGGTAGAGCAGTGTTGGTCTAGTGGTAGATACCTCGACTTTCTTTTCCGAGATTCATGGGTTCAAATCCAGGCCGACGGCGCACCAATGTCTTTTTCTTAAAGAAAAAGTTATGTGCGCTAATAACATCGCCCTTACGGTGAAGGAACACGTCGGCGTTGTGAGGAAACCGACATGTCCTAGGAGGACTCACTCCGAAGGCATGGGATATTCGCCAATCCGGAGTTAGAACCCTGTAATTAGACATACTTACAATGTTTTTTTTCCCCTCTGTCGACTGGCCTATTAAACCTAGCTATAAGGTACGTAATATCTAATAAACATACCTTCGAGATATTAAATAGTTTGAAAACCAAATAAATATCACAATGAATATTGCAAACAATAACATACTTTATTTGTTTATTTTATTATTTTAGGAAAACATTTAAGTGATATATAACTAAGTAAGAAATATTACTAAAAACTAAACACCATTTAATCAAACGCTTTCGCATTTAAAATCTAACCAGGAAGGAAGTTCATTTAAGTTCTTAAATTGTGGAAATCTGAAAATTTCGAATTTCCTTTTCCGAAATGCTGTAGGTAAGTCCAATTTCCAAAAAAATAATTTGCAATCAAAATCGTAAGGAGAAGTACTTATTAGGTAAGAAGTACCTAAGTATGGCTAAGTACACGATATTGTTTGCCTGCTACAGCTAACTAAATATTCTATCGAATGCTACCCGACAACCCTAAACTGCCATGTCCTAGAATACTACAGAGTACGTCTCGTATTGAGGCTGGGCTAATTCAATTCTAGAAATCAAAAACAAAACACCAAAAGTGGAGGCAATTAGTGCACTTAATTAGCAACCCGCAAGATGGAGGTGCTGCATTTTATTGTATAATGTTCGCGCCCACTTACTCACGCACGACGATTTTTTGCCGCCATTTTGAAAGAGGTGGCGAATCAAATAATGGAGAAATAATTTAATCAGCGGTTTTAATCCGAGGTGTGAATTTTGTTGCGGGGCGATATGGTCGAAAGTTGAATGTTGTAAAGGACGAAGGGTGTTGAAAAAAGTGTGCGGTCGACGTGTGTGCGGCCGGAGCACCCCCGGAGCGCCCCCGGAGCACCCCCGGGGCACCCCTGGGGCAGCCTCGCCCGCGTCCCGCGCCCTCCGAGTCGAGACGCGACGCAAATTGAAATAAAATTGCATAATTTGTGTACGCAGAAGGCCAGCTCCGACCACGACGGCGGCTCCGACTCCAGCGGACGATTCTCTCGCCTAATGAACTCCATTTAAGTTTTATTCACGGAATTAATTAATTTTTCACTGAATGGAGGAGGATTTGCTTCGTCGTTTACTGTTTTAACTCGATTTTGTTTTTGAATATTTTCATTTAGGAAAATGCTGGGAAACTTCCGTATACTCAGGCTTTTCAGAGTTAAGGTTTAACTATAAAATGTATTTAGTATTTTCGTGTCTATTTATTGATAACAGAGATTTGAATTTCTTTCTAATTTTTTGTATTTTTAAGAAAATGCCAAAGTCCGGTTAGAACTATGTAAATGAAAAAAAAAACCATTTACTTCAGCCACAAATTTCATAATCTGTTGCTGAAATAAATTAACTATACGAGTAGGGACCTGAATTTGCTAATGTTCCAAAACCTTATATGGATGGAGTTAAGAATTAGAAAGATTAATGCAATATATATATATACATAATATAATAGGTAAGTAGGTAGGTACACAAAATGATTTTTGTTTCATTGGAAATGTTGAGACGTGGTTGAGACCGATGAAAGCGCACCTTCTTGTTATACATACGAGTACTAGAGTGGAGTGGCTGGCTGCCACTCCTCAACATTACCATATCAACAAGTCTCAACAAATGTTCAATCTTCATCTCCTTTACTTCTTAACTTCTCGCTTATACCGCCCTATTTACGATAAATAAATAGTTTAATTGAAACTGATTAAGAGCTGCGACAGACTACATGAACTTTTTGATTCAGAAAATTATATTTTGATGTGTGATGTTGATAACGACTATATTCATTTTTAAAACTTCGGGTCTAGCTATCGCGTTATAGATACGTAACTATGGATTTAATTAGGACCTTGACGTTTTGACAAACGGGTTACACCGGCCGTGGTCCCGAAAAGACTGGAGCGGCGAGCTTCGTTTTCGTTTTCAGAAATCGTGTAAGTTTAAAAAGTATGTATGATAAGGACTGTCTGCATTGTAAAGTTTATTGGAATGTTAAAAAATATTATAATATCTAAGGTGAAAGCTCCTTTCAAAATAATTTTATATACTACCTATTATTATTAATTAAACTCATTGTTCTGTTTAATCGCGTGGTATTTATTAGGCATTTTTAGCATTGTTTCAATGCTCAACGTTTTAAGACCTTTACAGGTCTCTTCTTCAGAATTGACTCAGATTGAGTTTAATTTCAATCCAACACATGAACAAAATCTATACTAGGTACCTACCTATATGATTTTAATTCCAATTCCAAATTGGAAACCTGTAGCAAAAACACACCATTCAAAACAGCTCTGTCGCATTCGTTTTCGTTCTGAATTATTTCAATTTCATGTTTGTCTTTGCGAATAATGAGTTCATTTTCTAACTATGTTAACTGAATTAAACTATAGGAACCTACGAATTTTATGTATTATCTAACTGTAGGTTCTTATGTTATTTATTAAGTATATACGTGCATAATATGCCATATCCACGTATTTGTAGCGTTATTATAAAACAAGAGAACGACCATACTTTTCGTGCTCACCAAAACTTTCCTATTTTTAACGCCCGACGGAAAAAAGTGGAGATATAAGGAGGTGTGTTTTTCTGTGTATTTGTGTGTTGCAACGTAGCTCATATGCGGAGGAAGCGATTTTAATAAAGTAAGTTTTTTTCTTATAGGCAAGAGTTGTGGGATGGAATGATAAAAACTAGTGATACCTACACCAAAAAGCAATTTCATCAAATATATAATTAATTATTAAGCGGTAAAATTCTTACCGAACCGAACATATGTTCGGTAAACAGCACGTTTACACTTTACCCTTGGACAGTATAAAATGAGTAATTTTGACGACAAAAATGGAGGCTCAGGCTAGAGTCTTCAAACTGGCAACCTATTCGTTTGTAAGTAGGTAGGTACTACTACAATTCAATAAAAGAAGAACTTTAAAGTTTAACGTAGTTTGAACTTTTAGTTTGAAGGTGTATAAAGTTAGTAAGATAGATAGATAGATGAACGCTTTATTTGCACAAATTAAATATAGAAATACAAATGCTTATAAAATAGAAAATTGTACAAATGGGCGGCCTTATCACTAAAAGCGATTTCTTCCAGGCAACCTTAGGATGGAGTTGAACTGTTTAGCCTGAAACGGTAGGTTATGCATGATAAATACTTGAGTAGAAGATCAAATAAACAAATACATAAACTATAAAACAATATACAATTTATGCCAATCTTTCTTATATATAAAATTTCCATGTCACAATGTTAGTTACCGTACTCCTCCAAAACGGCTTTACCGATTTTTACCAAATTTTATATGCGTATTCAGTAGGTCTGAGAATCGGCTACTATCTATAATTTATGAGGCAAAACAAAGTTGCCCGGGTCAGCTAGAATTAATATTTAAATAGATAAAATAAAATACATTTTATACAAAACATAATATATACCTACACAAAAATATATTTTATACAGATACAATACATACAATATATACACAGGCATACACACAATACATAGTAAGGTAGACAGCTTTTGAAACTTAAAACCGTCCGTATTTCGATAAAAACATTCTAATATCAGTAACTAAATTTTAAATACCTACGGTATATGTGTTAACTTATAACTAGGGCTTATATGTAGTAGGTACTTATGTAGGCACACTGTTCATCTAAACATAATACATACCGACGTTCAAATCTACCTGATAGATAGGTACGTCTATCAGGTATACCTCTAGTAATCTTTAGGTCAATCTGAAATAATTAACCGAATACATTATAGACATCTAAACCAAAAATTCGGCTGAATATCGAAAAAATGTGCCCAATACCGAATAGTAACCGAATATTCAGTGCATTTATAACAAAAACTAAAGTTTTCGAAACACTTTAACAATACAAATCTCTAGGTAGGTACATAATTTTTCAGGCATTTTTCTTAAAATCCTAGTCAATTGCCAGCAGCAAGCGAGCAGTTCTAGAGTTTTCATTTCTTTAAGTTTTTATTTAGTTGGGATTGTTATGAAAAGGTACACTTTGAAAGATAACGTTATTTATTTTTATTAAAAGTATGATTTTTATTTAACAGCAGGAAGCTGGCAGAATTTACTTATTGTTAACGACTTCGAGCCCCAAGTAGCAAGCAGAAGAACTTTGATTACTAGCGCGATAATTGTAGGTTCATTACTCGCCACGAGCGCGACCAACTCGGGGATATAATTCGCGTTTTACCGGAATATATCCCCAATGATGAAAGCACAGCTCTCCACCCGCACCCCGCTCTCCATTATGCGAAACTGTAATCATGAAACTATCCCTCTTTCGAAAAAACCGTGAGGTAGGTACGTGAAGTATATTGCGACTAGGATGTTAAAGAACGCTACAATCATTACCAATCAGCAATTTGACGACCTAAGTGGTGCGTTCCGCCGAATTTTGCTTAAATATTTCTTTCTGGTCTGGGTGTTTCCATATGTATGTATTAACGAAAGAAAAAGAGGTATATAGCAAGTATTATAACCGTTGTCTAGTCTCCTAGATATTGTTAGTGATATCTGTCTATTCTTCTAAATAATTACAAACCGATTCAATTACAATACGACAACAGTGATATCTTAGTCGCAACTTAATTGCAAAACAATTCTTGGGAATACTGTTTGTTGCCATGGCAACAAGAGTTATCGTATTGTAATCGTATCGGTTCGTAACTATTTAGAAGAATATACCCACTGGTTGCCTGATGTAGAGCAATTCTGAGGAGTAGCTCTAGTTTTCACAGCCTCTATGGCGCGTCGGGCGAATCCTCGGCCTCGGGTGGAACGCAGAAGGTTGCGGGTTCATTTCCCGCCGGGGACAAGTATTTATGCTGACCATAAATGTTTGTGTCTGGTTCTGGGTGTTTCTCTTTTAAACGAATAAAACGTATAATATGTAGTATCCGTGTCTAGTAGGTACCCATAGTAAAAGTAGGGTTGCCAACAGTTTTTTCGAAAAATATAGTATTTGTGGCTAAAAAATATAGTACGACCCAAAAAAATATAGTAGGTACAAAAATTAGAGCGGTGTTTTGTAGAATATTTCGAAAAAAATACGTATTTTTTGGACTTAACCATTTTTTCACACTTTCAAATACTCTTTCTTTCTTGAATATAAAAAAAAATGTTCCCGACATTCAATCTTTAAATTATGAGCACCTTTTTTATGGCTTTTCCTTTTTTCCCTCTACATACTCGTAGAAAACAGTCCTCTGTAAATGCAGAGAGGAGGAATTTATAAAAGAAACAACTTTTTACAAATTATGCCACAAATATAGTATTTTTGCGTACTATATGTGCTTTCAAAAATATATAGTACGCTGAGCTGAAATATAGTACAATACTATATATTATAGTACGGTTGGCAACCCTAAGTACAAGCCTAGTTGCTAAGTTTGGGGCTAGATTGTGATTTGTGCTGAGTCTTGCCATATTTATTTGTTATTATTTATCTATTTTGTACCTGGTTCGAATCATGAGTAGTTTCATTTTTGGTAATGTTCATTAAGCCGCTAACTTTTTGAGCTGAAATTTGACTAGACATTGGTAGCTTATAGAATTCACACGCTTTGACATTTTTATTTTGGAAGTACATACCTACAACAAAATGTAGGAAACAATGTCACCTACACCCTACAAATGGTGCAAAAAAAATATTACTACAAAATTCTAACATAAAATAATCCTACTTAATTAACCAAGCGACAGAAGCGTCTCTGCTTCAAGTTTGGCAAAATTTGCTTTCTGTGTCAGTTGGTCGGTTTGTTGCTTCTCCTCTACAAGTCGTATTTTTCAATGATGAAACTTGGTTTACAGATTTTATGAGCATACCTATATAAATTTTCGGTCGTTGGGGATTTTGGTTGGTGGTGTATTTCTTCCACAATGGGGGCTTCTTTTGATATAACTATTAGATCAGCTTTCAAAAACTTAACTTCAAATTAGTCCCATAAAAATATGGTCAACATCTGATTCAGATCTTTGGAATGATGGAAAATCCAGGATAGTTCATCCAAATACAGTAAATTGCTTACTTTTCGACTTATTCCTCTAGAATAGGCCCTTTATCCACAATGATAGTAGGTACATAGTACTATCATTGTACTATGTATTCGAAAGAGGGATAGTACTATCATACACTCTTTCATCACAAACTCCTCGCTTTGATATTCCTTGTTTCTTGAAGGGGTTTGTGAAAATGCTCGCGAGGTCTACTGTTCGTAGAAATACTAGTATTATAAATTGTGAATGTTTTTGCAGTAAGTAAACCAGTATGTGTGACCTCTGTGGCACGTCGTGCGAAAGCGCGACTGCAATGCAGGAGGTTGTAGGTTCGATTCCCGCGGGGTGCAAGTATTTATGCTTATAAAATAAATATTTGTGTGTGGTCTGGGTGTCCCTCTATGTATAATATGTATGTATTTACCAAAGAAAAATAAATATAAGTATTATATCCGTTGTCTAGTCACCGTAACACAAGCTTAGTCGCTTACCACGGGGCTAGATGGCGCTGTGTGTTGTTCACAGAATTAATTTATTATTTATTATATTATTTATGTTGGTTACTTCTTGACGCAAAAATCACTTAACCGATTGGGCTGAAACTCTGTATGTAAATAGCTGGTATGCTGAAACAACACATAGGCTACTTTCTTCACGATTTTCCTGCACAGGATCGAATAGTAAAAGCTACTAAGCTAAGCGCTGCTAGTCAACACTATCATAGTTCAGCGGTTTGGGTCAAGGAGCAACAAACACACACACCTACGCATTCACATACTTTCACCTTTGTAGTATTAGTAGTATTTTCCGTTGTCATTGAAAAGGATTTAGCAGCTATAAGCCGTAAAACATCCCTGTCGCAGTGTAACGTTACGTTAATTTTACCTCGCAGTACAACGAGGCGGCGCGGCGCGGGCGGGTCGTGTCCGTCCTCCGGAGAGGTTTATATAGGTATACCAAACGAATAGATATAACATCTGACCTAATAGCTAGGTAGCCGAGTAGGATGTGTATAGTAGGTATGTATAGCAGGTAGGTAACCTGTTTGCTACACCTTTGTAATCTATACTAATATTATAAAGAGGTAACGTTGGTAACATGTATGTATGTATGTATATTGGGGGTAATCTCCGAAACTATTGGACCGATTTCAAAAATTCTTTCACCATTGAAAGCTACATTCACCCTGAGTAACATAGGTTACTTTGATCTCGATATTCCAACGGGATCGGGACTTACGCGGGTGAAACCGCGGGAATCTGCTAGTAATTAAATAATTTACTTCAAAAACTGACAGATGCCCTAACAACGGAGGCATTACTGACTTAGCTTCGCTTGCGGTGCGAACAGCGCCAGCTCAGTTGGTATTCACTAGTAGCCTGTTAATAAACGTGGAGTAAGGTCGGAGTAGTGAGAACATGCTTTGTCTTTTTCCGTGACAAGAACTTTCTAAGTTGACAGACAGAAACAAGAAGTGGTAAAATTATTCCTCGTTACTCCACTACTACGTTTATTAATAAGGCTATAGAGGTTTTCGAGAAACCCTAGAGGTCTTCTAGTAAGGTTACGATGTTTTCTCTAGAGTTGCATAGATGTTTGTTATCGCGACCCCTCCACACGTCACCACCTCGCCCACATAATTATTTAAGTTAATGATATACTACACCTTTCTTGCCATAAATGATTTCTTTTTGGTCGAGTGCGAGCGGGACGGAGCGCGGTTCCCCGGGGGTGCGACAAGGGCGGAAGACGGGCGGGGTGGTGCCTCCGCGCTTGATTATAATACAGTCCGTAGCTCTCGAAAGCCTCTGAACTCTAAAACCAGTGAGTTGGTTTTTAATCTCGTTTACTTATGTACTCTTATCGTTATGTATAATTTTAATGATACACACTTTACTCTGTTTGTTTCAGACTGGTGGAAAATTAATTTTGATAAGGTTGCTAAACTTATGTAGGTACCTAGGTAGATAATAATATTCTGGATTAAGTTATAATATTTTATTCCATCAGTGCGAGTGGTATGTTTATGACTTAATTATAAATTGACGTCGGTATGTGCCTAGGCCTACCTACATATGAAAACAATTTAATTAGTTTCTAGATATTTTGTCCACTACGTTTTAAAGTCGTAGTAACTGGGTACTTGCCATGTTAATAATTTAACACCAAATTATTTTGAAATATGAAGGTACATATTTGTATTTTAGATAGAAAAATTGGGTTTTGTACAAAAATTCAATGCTTAAAGACACTATTGGAGTGTCATCAGTAATGTCTATGCTTTTCAGACGTTTCAGAAACTAAGTGTGGGCGCAAGCAATAGTGCAAATATGATAAAACACGTTTTATAACACACACATTGTCTTTCTTTACAGTCTATCCATCACAAAACAAGGAGTATTTAATCACAATAACACTAAAATAAAATCTTCTAAGATTAACCTTTAAGTGCTATCATCTGAATTCAAATATCAACTCCCAATGTTCATGGGAAGAAATAATAGGTACCTAACTTTCATGACACTTTTACCATACATAAGTAATAAGTACAGACATCATTATTGCAGAAAGGAAGACTACATACCTACTAGGTACTCCATTTTGGACACAGAAATTGCATAGGGCATAGGTACCTACAAAAAGTATATAGAAACCATGAAAGTTCACGTGAAGATATGTCAGTAATAAGTAGTACCTAATCAAATCACTAATCTACACCTATAAAATTCAAAGTCCTGACTAACTGATTGATTGACAAATGTCATGTTTCTAGGACCGCTGGTCCTAGAAACACGAAATTTGGGCGTTGTTTTTTTATGATGTGTAGATCTACTAAGAAAGCGTTTTTCGAAATTCCTAAGGTATCGAGACTTATGCGGGAGAAACGGCGGGGTGCTTCCAGTAGCAGGTAGGTACATAAGAAACTTGAAGATATAGTTCAATGTAGGCACTTTTGCAGTTGCAACTTTATATCTCAATATCTCCCAAGTTTTATCGCAATCGATCCCGTTGTTTTTACGGGAAGGAGGAATAAACATATCATACGAACTTTCACTTAGTACCTATACGTAAAGAAAATAATTTCATATTACTCGAATTAGTCAATCATAATACTTACTTTAGTAATCGCTGCCGTGAATTGATGTAGGTATTGTAACCAAATACTTTTGTATTAATTGGTTACAGTACAGCGTATTAGAAACTACTTGATTATTCTTATATATAAACCAAGTCCATTTTTATATTTTTCCGAGTCTCATTCATGTTTTATTTAATTACTTTTAAATTCTCTTACCTCCATATTTCGACTATATTTTGACCATCAAGTCTCCCCACGGTCAAGACTCAATAGTCTTTAGACTATACATAGGTAGGTATGGTCTTAATGTCTCCTAGCGACTGTATGAATATATAATCTAATATATTCGAACTAAATCACAATTACCTAATATACATATAGTCGAAACGTAAGATATTTAAAAAATATCAATACGCATATAAGTTCTCGGAAAAAGGTAGACATGAGTTACACAATCCTGTTATTTAAAAAGTTTACAAATATTTCTTAGTTTGATCTAGTACCTACATACCTAATATCTCTATGAGTTTGATAGATTTTCTCCATTTTCTCCTCTAAAGCAAAATACTTATGATAAGATATGCCTCTTCTCAATTAAAAATTTACCTAAGTACGTGTGGGCTTTTCTCTGTGTAAATATTACTTACCTATAATTTGGAACATAATATGTAGTAGATGATAAGTTATTAAGTACCTAAGTAGATTTTCCTAACTTAAAATTAAAATGTTTTCTAATGTGTTTTATACTTGCTGTGCCAATTCTGCAATATGATCGATTCCCTAGAAATGTAAACAAAGAACTGTCAATTATAAAGGAAAACGTAAATAAAGAGCTGTGACTTTCAAATAAATGTATAAATAAATAATAAATAAATAAATAATTTCTCCGAACAACACACAGCGCCATCTAGCCCCGTGGTAAGCGACTAAGCTTGTGTTACGGTGACTAGACAACGGATATAATACTTATATTTATTTTTCTTTTGTAAATACATACATATTATACATAGAGGGACACCCAGACCAGACACAAATATTTATTTTTTAAGCATAAATACTTGCACCCGGCGGGAATCGAACCCGCAACCTCCTGCATTGCAGTCGCGCTTTCGCACGACGCGCCACCGAGGTCGTCAGGAGGTATAGGATGATTGTTTACATTTTTTATTTAACTCTTTGAAATAGGGTATAGATATTTAATACATAATTTAGGTACCAGTAGTTAATTTTAAAATAGCGCGTTACATCGACTAGCGAGTGACATGACGAGTTGACGACATGACTCGCGAGATGCGACGGGATCAAGAATATTTATTTTATTGTTCAAGTGATGTACATGGGGATCTTAAATTAAAATATTTTGGATACAATCACTTACCTACTACAAGCGTACAACAGTATATTGGTTAGGTATGTACTTAATATAAAGTAATTTAAAATCTCATAGATAGTTAGTGATTCTGATAGTGATCCTGCGGGGATATCGGGATTTAGAGTAGTGTATATTTTAATCCAGATCTCCAAATATCTGCATACCCAGTTTCATCACAATTGGTTTAGTCGCTTTTTCGAGTTTGAAATACAAATATCTGAACAAATACCTGAACAAACATCTAAATAATGTCAGTGGGACTATTAAGCCCATAATCTTGATAATGATTGTGCTTATTTGTCTTAAAACATTGTAAAGCCGTATTGAGAAAATCGTTTGCACCAACCTTTGTTTGTAAAACAAATCACATCTCAGTCAATCCTGGAGAAGGGATCTGTAAAGGTCTCGAAACGTTGAGCGTTGAAACAATGCTAAAAGTAATAAATACCACGAGATTAAAACCAAAAATGTCCTTCATTTCAATACAATATCGCGAAAACAGAAGAAAAATCTATATAGTTTGTATTTTTAATAATAAATTAACCATAACCGGTGGCCTATCTGTGTGTATTGCGTAGAAAAAATAAACATTTCATATTATTTCCTTTCTATTTAAAAGGACTCGTAGGTGGCGGTCAACACCTCGCGTAAGTCCCGATCCCGCCGAAATATCGGGATGAAAAGTAGTTGAAATGTTCATTCAGATCTCCAGCTAACTGCACACTAAATTTCATCGCAATCGGTTCAGTAGGTTTTGCGTGATTGAAACACAAACAAACAAATTTTAAAACTTTCGCATTTATAATATTAGCGAAATTATCGTCCGTTTGATGTAAATTAAAACTGTATTATTCGCTATGAACCGCGGACGAGAATATCGGAATAAAAGATAGGTAAGTAAGAACACGAACTTTCTGAGTTTCATCGAAATCAGTTCAGTGGCTGGTTCGCCATTCCAGCTTAGAGCTGTCGACCTACTGTCGTAGGAAGCTTTTAGAGAAATAAGAGTGTGTCTTTATTATTTGAACGATGTAATAACAGGGAACCTACTATTTCCTACTACGATTCTTCTTCTCATCACAACTGCGGACAAACGAAAATTGTAAAGTTACTTAACGTAGACGTCTTCGAAGCCTAACTACAAGGTACTACAATTCCCAAGTGTCAGAAGAAAATAAGTCGATGGTATTATCTGAAAAAAAAAACAACAAAACTTTTATTTGATATTTATACATGACAATTGTGTAGGGAAATCAATTTAGTGGTCGGATCCGAAATTGGAAAATAGTAGGGTTATTGAAATTAAACTCATTTTCGGTTTTAATCCTGTTGCTTTTTCAACATCTTAGTCTAACCGTGAACAAGAGGTCTAGAAAGCCCTGGAAACGTAGGGTGTTGATATAATAATAGCAACGCGATTAAAACCGGAAAAATGAGTTTTAGTACATTGAAATGTTACATTTTTTTGGGCTTAGCGTACATTTGTCAGAGGACGCAATTTACTGTGGGGTTGTGGCTCTTGTCCCACGGCAGCCATCTTGGAAAAAGAGGTTCATATGGTTTTTATGGTTTATTTGACGAACTATAGGTCTCACAAAAAAAAAATTAACAATTTGTATTGCAAATAAGATTATCTACAACTTTTGTTGAGTAACTTTGTCGTAGAACTAAAAATAAAAAGTTATAAGCCAAAATCCATGGAAATTTGAGAAACAAATTCTATTGGTCATTTATGAACCGATTTCGATGATTATTTTTTTATTAGGAAGGTAGAAGTCCCAAAGTGGCTTCATAAAAAAATTATATGGATCGGACGAGGATCTTCGGAGTGATGAGCAAAATAGTTTCTCAGAAAGTAGTAAATTACTTACTTTTGGACTTTTACCAGTAGAATCAAACCGTGTGCTACTGGTAAAGGATTGATGAAGCACCTGGAACCACCTTCTCATCAGAGAATATCATATCATCATATTTATTTAAATCCAACATCGCGAAAACAGAAAAAAAATCTAGTGTCACATGGTATTGAATTCGTTTTAAATGTTCTGAAGATTTTTTTTCGTTCGTTCGTAAAATCATGTAGCCACCTCACACAAGATGGCGGCTGGCAAATTATCAAATTACGAGGAACAAGGACCCCTAATACAGGGAACGACTCACAGGGTTGCCACTTACTTTATTGTCAACATTATGACTTCAACTACACTGAGATGAAACGAGACCGTAAAAAAACAATCTTTTTGGTTTTAAATGGACAATATATTTATAATATCCACTTTAATCTTTGAATTATACCCACAATTATACTCTATAAACTTTAAACTTTGAATTACGCATCGCAAGTGCAGTCTGACACTGTCCAGTATCGGATACCTCGATATTGAACCTACATTAGAAACTAAACAACAAAAAAAAAGTAAATCTCTATTCCATCCTTAACAAATAACAAGATGAGGAGATCGGAAGCGATTTTCCTTACAACCCTAACCCGAGCCTTGAACGAACAATTCTCACCCCATTTTCAACTCTATGCAGTTGCTTTAAGGTTCAGTTCTCATCGGTGCAGTGAGGGGACGATCGAGAAAGGTCGTTGATAAGATTATGACAGATTATAGTGAGGTTCAGAGGGCTTGCAGGGCGTGATTCACCTAATTATACTTAAACATTATGTACTTAGTTGTACACCTCTATACAAAGTGCTTATGTACAATTGGCTGTTAGTGCATTGCAGCTGTTATTGGTCGGGTTTGAGACTTTTACTTGTATGTGTAAGTATGGTGTAAGTCAACATTTTAGTACCTTATTGTACCGTCTAGTTATACATATTATACAGATACACTTTTAGCTAAAAACAAAATCTTATAACCGGAAAATATACAGTTTATTGAAGTATAAATAAAGTTAAATTTACTTCGTTTTACAATTGTTGATTATGATTTGACACATCTTCCTGAAGAAAAAACGTCAAATACAAAGAACTGAAACGTCAGATCGATCGTCTAAAATTAAAAAAAACAAAGTATGTTGTTTATTTTGTACTAAGTTAATAAAATGATTACTGCTAAGAAGTTAAAGTGTGCGGTATGTAACCATACAACTACATATGTTAGGTAGGAAGTCAACAACAGCTGTAACATCTCGGGACACCGTCAGTGATTGCTTAGGCAACAAAAGAAACCATATTACAAGTCTAGTTGGCTTAGTTTTGAACTTAACATTGCAGCGCTTTGTCTAATCTACACTAATATTATGAAGAGGAAATATTTGTATTTGTGTGTGTCTGTATGTTTGTAATGAATAAACTCAAAAACTACTGGACCCATTTGAAAAATTCTTTTACCAAAAGAAAGCTACATTCACCTTGAGTAACATAGGCTACTTTATATATTCTCACGGAATCGGGATGTGCACCCGCGGGACGCAGCTAGTATACTTATATAGTACTTATAAAATTAAATGAGACAAATACAACCTTTCGTTTTTGTAAGCTGTACCTTCCTGCATATAATTTACGACATACATCCACACAATCGCGCGTACAACATGTAGGTACCTAGGTGAGAGTCTCTATACCGCGGCTACGCATTGAGGTCTTTTATATTCATGTATTCAGAGGCGGCACATTATGTGGCGTAACGACGTCATTATATACGGCATACGTATTACATAGCCGGGTAGGCTTGCGAGGACCACGTGGCCTTTATATCTTATATGGATTGTATTATAATTGAGGCTATTGGGGTATACCAACGTCTTTGTTTCTCTATACATTTCATTACGGTCGTACTAGTACCTATGTATGTAGTAGGTAATGCGTACCGCGCAGTGATAAGTCTCGGCGGTGCGGGGGCGAAGTGTGGTAAAGTCAAAGGACCGCTCTGCAATCAGCGACTTATCCTCGCTTGTTGGGTGGGAGGTACCAGTTCAATATTAAAAATGCTGTTTTTATTATTTTTAACGTAAATAGGTTCCTTTTACATAATGAGTTACAAAAGTGAGGCCAAAGTCCCCGGTCATGAATATCTGACGAGCCGTGCTCTGGGAGGCAAGTTTGGCTCGTTAGCCGTCGCGAGCTATTGGCAAAGATGAGAATATACAATCATATCTCTTTTGGAACATTCTCCGCGAACACATGAATATAAATTGGGAGCAAACTGTGTGAAAAAACGAGGTAAATCAGTTGCTGGAAACATTATGATAACGACTTTATTATGGAAATTGTGTACTTGCAAAAGTTATTCGAAGTACCTATACACTATATCAGAAAATAAGATCAGAAAGGTTAACAAAAAAGAAATACCTTTATTTAAAAGTGACAGCTATTTCTTTTCTTTTAAAATTGACAGTTCTATGTTTACATTTTTGATCTGTGTCTGAAATAAAATATAGGTAGTAGAATTATTTTAAGCTATTGCATAGCTTTTATCACGGGCTTTGAGCGCGGCGACCGAATCAAGAAATGCCGTAACGAAAATAAAACCTAACACCCCCCACTCCGTGGTTACCATAGCACCATTTATTTTGTACCATGTTGCCATGGTTACCATGGCAACATGGTACAAAATAAATAAATAATTATAATTGCATAAGTTGATATAATGCTATGCAAGCTTTACCGCGACAGTCCCCGAGTGCCACACGTTTTTTTATTTTATGTGAAAAATTCTAGTCTTATTCATATGATGATATGAGACATATGGTCTCTTAGTACATTGGTCAATTATTAAAATTACGCTAAACAATTCTGTCAATGAGACGAGATTGTTTTTGATTCCGTGAGTATCTATCTTGCACACTAACGCATGGATAGGTATGGAAATATCAACTGTCAACTACAAAAACAAACAACCTCTCACTTTAACTGCACCGTGACGTCGCGTCGTGGGTAAAAAAGGAAACCGACAAAGCACAGTCTTGTACTATTCCAATACTAATATGATACTGTATTAAGGGTTCTCATCTTTTATTGTATCAAATATTCAAGACTCTGCCCATAACTTGGCAACGGAAACAGAATGGTCGTTCTATCCAGGTCCTTCTCATATCCTGAACAGTTTCCGCCCTCGGCAGAGTAGGTACTTACTTTAAATGTGGCAGTAGATACACCGTCACTCCAACTAAGACAAATATTAAAATAAGTACAATCTTTACTTATTATTATAAAACTTATTTCACAGACAGACTTGGCAGGACCAATACAAAGGATTCAAAAATGTAAACTATAACTGAAACACACGCAAAGCGTGTATGATTCCAATATGACAGTGGGTGAGACATCATGCTTACCTACGCTACGCCCAACAGAGTCTGAAGGAGTCTGAACACGAAGAAGGAAAACTTCTAAACGATTTTTTTTACACACGATAGATGAGCGTTTGATCACTATCTCATCTGATAGTAAGTAATAATATGCTCTAAGACGTAACACGCTGATCTAGGAGAAGAAAGACGGCAGTGGAATAACATCCGACCCGCCTTGATTAGTGTGGCCCTTTCTTACTGCCTAAACTGGGCTAGTCCGTGAGCTATCAGCCAATAGTTAGTCAAAAGTCTGCGTTTGCCCTAACAACGGTACTTGTACATTATCCTAGGAATTACTTATAGAAGATGAAGCTGTAACGTCGTGAAAGAGTAAAGAATAGTTTAACAAGTAACATCAAATTAAAGTAAAAGCCAACCCGAGCTCTAACATTTTAGATTATAAATACATATCGTGTACTTAAGGACATTTTCTTTAGATCAGTAAGTAATTCATTAGACACTAGGCAGTCCAACATGGGCAAAAACCTATTATTAACCAAGTAAATAATTATGTACATAATACTGTGGTAACACTGCAAATGGACTTGATATAAAAAGCCGTCTCAGGGTGCGCGGCCAGAATGCTGTAAATATAAAAATACTAGCTGACCCGGTAAACGTTGTTTTGCCTTATAAATTATAGATAGTAGCCGATTCTCAGACCTACTGAATACGCATATAAAATTTGGTAAAAATCGGTAAAGCCGTTTCGGAGGAGTACGGTAACTAAAATTGTGACATGGAAATTTTATATTTAAGAGATATGTTTGTAGCACTTTAAAAGTTTTAGCAAAACTATACAAAATTTTGAAAATATTATGTTGTACGGTTTTCGAATAAAATGTATGAGATCTGAGGCATAATGGAAGCGCTGTGATGCGCTCTATGTAAAGAAATCGCCCGCGCGATCGTGGCGCGTTAACTTGTTGTACTTTTATGACTAAGCGACTGGTTTGTCCAAATAAACGTACCTAACAGTCGGTAACAAGTAGATAGACCGACCCAAATAGATTGTAACCGAGTGTATTTATCGGGTCGAGGGTGGATCGTCGTAATAAAACCTCAATTTCAAGTGATGGCTTCCATCTATTGCAGTAACAAGAACATTAATTTCTAAATGAGGATTTGTACGACATTGTGGAGGCTTTTACGGTAATTGTCCGAGGGCGGGCGGCGCCCCGTGAGACGCCCCGGGGGCGCCCCGGGCGGCGCCCTGCCCGGCCTCTCTCCGTGATTGCTTCAGTAGTCTTACCATGACGACATTAAGGAGATAAAAGGTCTATTGGAGGTGACGTTTGTGGGTTGAAATAAATTGATAATTTGAGAATCCTATTATCGGTGAAGGTTCTAAAGTTGGTGTGTTTGTTAGTAAGTTACTTTCTTCACAAAAATTAACTAAACCAACTGTAATTTTCGACATTTTACAATTATTGGAATATTCCATAGTTATTAGGTTAGAAAGAAAAGATGTAGGTACTTAAAGTTTTCATTCTAACACACAAACCTTTAAAATAAATACAACCATCTATAGATTGGGGTAAACATTTGTTCCTCGGCAAGATTCGAACCCGCAACTCTGCAAAATACAGGCGTGGCCATAGAGGCTGCAATGTTAATGCAGAAATGTGCTGGCATCATTAAAATCATATTTTTTAAAACCTTCATTGAAATCAGTAATTATGAATGCATTTGCTAACGAAGGAGGCGCTTCCCTACCACCCTGTATGTACCGCGACGGGCAAGGCCGAGAGGAACCTGCTACTTTGTTGCGATGTATTGATATTAAAAAATAAATACTTGGAACATCACACAGCGCCATCTAGCCCCCATGGTAAGATACGAAGCTTGGTTTACGGTAACTAGACAATGGATAAATCATAAAGTTATTTTTTTTGTTAATAATTAAATGTCACTATAATTTAAATGAATACCTCAACGACAAATCTTTAAATTGAGCAATATGACATTTAAAAAAAACTTGAGAGGTGTCAAGGAACACCCGGATCGAACGAAGTTCGACAACAACTTTTGGTCTTAATTTTTTCCCTCTAGCCCCCTTTCGCAACGCGCGATAAGGAACTTCGGGCCAATAAAAATAATATATCCCGTGATATAATATTACAATATAATAAGAAACTTTTAATTTGACATACATTTAATAAATACATAGATATATACATTGTTATTATACACAGAGAGACATCCAAACCGGAAACAAATATTTATTTTTAAGCAAAGGGCGGAAATCGAATTCGCAACTTTCTGCATTGCAGTCGGGCCTCCGCCCGGCGCGCGACAGAGGCCGTCTAACGTATATTTAAGTAGATGTGTTCAGTAAACAAGCGGCGTCCTCCTACACTAAGCGTGATATCGTTCAAAATGGCCGGGTACATAACGCAGCGCCTCCCTTTGTCTATAGCTAACGACTGCGTTCCGTTCCTCCGTTCCTCCCGGCGGCGGCGCGGCGGGGCGGAGGCGGCGCGGCGCGGGCGCGCGGCGGAACGACCTCCCCCCGGTAATGACTCCCTCCGCCCCGCATCGTCATCTACTCTGGTAGTGACGGGACATCACGGACACACGAATGGACGGATAACCGGTACTAGCAGAACTCTATATCTTGAAACTTAAAATCTATACTAATTACAGTTTTACTAACTAATATTACTAAGTATACCAACTAATATTTAAACAAAAATTCTATTGTATTTGAAAAGTTACAGAGAAACTACCGCCTTATCAAATACAATAGAATGACTAATCACATCTCAGTCGATTTTGAAAAAGAGATATGTAAAGGTCTCGAAACAATGCTAAAGGTAATAAACACTACGCAACCGAAAAATGAGTTTAATTTCAAAAGCTTGTCCTAACAAGACGGACTGTGAACTAAAAATATAAAATAATAATATAGCTGCGTCCCGCGGTTTCACCCGGGTAAGTCCTGATCACGTGAAAATATCAGGATCAAAAGTAGCCTATGTTACTGAGGGTGAATGTAGCTTTCTAATGGTGAAAGAATTTTTGAAATCGGTCCACACACACCCAAATACAAATCTTTCCTCTTTATAATATTAGTATAGAGTATAGATAGGTACCTATACTCATTAAAATTACGATAAAAATCGGTCATGTGCTATAGAACCCCCATAATAAATACATCATGTTTGTAGTATGGGAGCAAAGCTTAAATATTTATTTTACCACGTTTTAGTATTAGTTTGTTGTCACAGCGACAACAAAAACCCATACAGCCATTTTCGGTCGCCAAATTCTCAAAAAGTCGCAAATTAGCAATATACCGTAACAGTGTCGTACTATTACTAAACTTAATAACTGTGTAGATCTTGGTTGCAACGTGTAGCAACGGTATAAACACTTTGCACTGAAAAATGTTACAGTAACCATGTGTTGTCCCTGTATCGACAAGTTCCGACATATTGTTTTTTGTATTCAATCTCGACACATCGTGTTTAGTTTGAAATTATGCGTAAATATTAAAATTAGATTGTCGACACATTGTCGGAACTAAATCCCGGTAAATTGTAACAGTAACCCAAGTATAGTAACGGTTACGACAATAGAGTATTGCATTTGACCAAACAAAAAAGAAACTGGTTCTCAATCATTTAGTTAAATTCTTTTGTGTTAAAGATATTTTGTTCTTTTATCACAATGAGCCATAAGCAACCGAAGCGTTTTCGTCTATCGTCGAGCTTTTACAGAAAAGTAAAGAAAAGAACCAGTTCAAAACATAGACAAACAGGTAAAAAATAACTTTTTTAACCCCCGACGGAAAAAGAGGGGTGTTATAAGTTTGACGTGTCTGTCTGTCTGTGTGTGTGTGTATCTGTCTGTGGCATCGTACCTCACGAACTGATGAACTGATTTCAATGTAGTTTTTTTTTGTGATAGATGACTCTTGCGCGAGTGTTCTTAGCTATGTTTGATCCAAATCGGTTCAGCCTTTCATAATATATGTTGGTTGAAGCTCGGAAATAAAAACCGAATGTTTTCAAATAATATGCTCGAGTGGGGTATTAAATAAAAGAGCAAGACTTTTGTGACAAGAATATGCATGTTTAATTAAAATCAGCTTAGCCATTCAAAGTATATGTAGGGTCAAACTCGGAAATAAAAACCGAATCTTTTCAAATATAGCCGAGTGGGGTATCAAATGAAAGGACGTAACTTTTTTGACAACAATACGCATGTTTAATCAAAATCGCTCTTACAAAAAGGGGGAAATAAAAAAATTAAATTAAAAATTTAAAAAACCCCTGACTTAAAAAATCTTTCAAGTTAAAACATAACTAAACTTTAAAAAGGCAAAAATAATAAGCCGAAAACAAATTTCCTGTCCCTGAGTAAGTATGCGGCACCTTACGCTTAATATCGCTTAACTTCAATCTGCATTTCATTTTTTTCCACGATTTGTCTGGTATGCCATATTCATTGCTTCTAAGTGATTCGATATCACTTTTTTTAGTGAACGAGGCCAATACAGATGTGTTCCTACCACCTACCCTTCCGGTACTGCAGATACTTCCTCATTGGTTCCATTTTTCGTTAAAACCAATCTGTACGGCATATTGAGAACCGCACTGCAAACATAAATTTAACAAATCACCATTTTGTAAAAAAAAAGTCGTACTGTAACGTTTCTCAACACATGCCGACACTTGTAAACACAGTTACGAAACATTGTGTTGAGTTTGTGTCATAGCTAGGGAATATATTTTTCTACTTAATTTCACATAATTACCTAATATATTGGTTTTTTAGAATATAATTTCGTTAAATTTGTATTAACTGTACTCAATAAAAATCTTCTGCGTTGTTACAAAATACGATAAAATTATAAGATCTTGTATTGACAACAACATAAACAGAAAACATTTGAACTATTTTATAAAATTTTAAGGGCCCATCGGTAGATTTGTATAAATGACTTCAAATTGCACGATGAATTTCATTTCGCAGACTATTTTTGATCAATTAAGATGCTAATTTCACAGAAAATTATACTTACATTTTTTTTATGATGGCGGCGAAGATTTAATGACACCCGCACTCACGTAAAAGATATTTCAATAAAAAATAACAAGTAAAATGAACGGAACGAACGAATGAATGATTGAATGCACGGAAGAAGTAAACACAATTAAGTCGCGATGTGTCGACACGACGACGCCGCAATGCAACTGAAAGTTACTGTTACAGTTATTCCACACTTTTCGAAACGGCGTCGAAACACAGGTCGACACGATAACGTTATGCTACAGAACAATGTTACTAATAAGTTTCGTTACGTCACAATAAATGTCGACTTATTTCGTAACCGCTACTTCATTTGGCTGTATGGGAATACATCATCTGTGAAAATTACGATTATCTAGCTATCACGGTATCATATAGCCTGACAGTTACAGTAAATAAGTAAGACTCCACTACGACACTCTAAGTGAGTCCACACCTAGTACCTATAGGGTTTTCACCCTCTAGGTACTGAACCCTAAATAGGTTTTGTTACTCGGCTTTTCATCCGGCTTCATCCGGCCATCGATATCCGAAGGACAATCCCATCTCTATTATAAAACAATGACATTAGTGCAATGTTTTTATGCATTTCCTGCGAAATGCCTGCGAGGGGTCCAAATGAAGCGGCGTTTAGTGAAGTAACGCGTCGTGGGGGAATCGAGCCTCCTCTTAGAGGTACTTGCGTCACTTGAGGGGGGTGTTTAGGTTGCTTTTAGGGGTTTTAAATGAATAGGTATTATTGTAGGGGTAGGTATTTTATGCAGCCGTATTGTCTTTATGCAATATGTTTGTTATCCGACTATGAAGCCAAAAGGAGGGGGTAATGATTTTATAATGACTATGTTTTTATTTCGTAGGTTTGAAAACAAAGGAAAACAAAGTCATCACAATCGGGCAAGGCGTCTTCGAGCGAGCTGGCGTAAATAAAAGTTGAATTGAGAACCTCCTTCCTTTTTTACCTAACTACGGTGAAACCAAAAGGATTTTGGCAGTCTATGTATACACCTACATAATAATGTACTTATCTATGTTTCACCAAAGCGTAATTTGAAGGCGGTGATTTTTCCCATAATACATTTTTTCTCTCGTTGCACACATCGGGTCGTAAAACGTAGAAGCGGTGCAGACATTAATTCGCATTCTCTCCCATTCATGGGTCTTAAGAGCGTAGTGCTGCGCATTATTGCTATAGATAAGCGTACCGAAAGCTCATCGGTCTATCCTTACTATGTGTGCAGCGAGCGAAAATACTATTATAGGTGCCTTTTGATAATGCTCGTAGCCGTAGCCGTAGACCTCCGTAGCCGTAGCGTAGCGCCGTAGCAGCCTCGAACAAAAGACTTCAACGCAATCATTTGCATTTCATAGTTCATAGGAACCTAGTAGGTACGTAAGTGAGTTGTGGGTTTTCTTTTCGTGTAGTGGTGTGTCTCACCTATTGTTAGAGCTTTCATGTCACCATAAAGCCTCTAACTTAACGACTGATATCAAAGATAACGATCGGGACGTAACGTGCCTTCCGAAGCACGGACGTGCATTCATCCAAGCAATGATCGCGCCAAGCGTTGTTTAACCCGCATGATGATGCAAGATCAGCAGATTTAGCTAGCGACACTGGTCCAGTGGCAGGGACAAAACGGCTTGTAGACACTTAAATCTTTTTCTTCTTTCGGTTAGTGGTCAAAGTCAAATATATTTATTCATTAAGAACATTGTTTAAATTATACTTGATCGTTTTGGCATGTCGACTTATGTGTTGGTGTTAGAGTTGTTCAGGTCGCCGTAAGGCCTCTAACTTGACCTAGCTACTGCAGCTATCGGAGATAACAACCGCGACCAACTTTCTACAAACCTTAGTGGTTTTTAATGCTATGTATAATAAAATAATGTTATTTAAGTTTTTATTATGATAATAAAAGAAGAAGAAAAAACTGCTTAACGCACTCAAATTTAAGGTATAGATCAAGTTACCTATTACAATACACACCCCTAAAAATACAAATATGCTTATTTTATAACGCCATCAATTTGCAAAATAATTTGAATTTCCCGTCACAGCCGAGTGTCGACCTCATTTTAATATTTTATATAAACCAGATATAAATTATACAAGGAGTAATAACGATCTCCAATTGACGGCGGAACGGAACCCTCATTCAAGTAACGAAGCTACAACGGGAGGCTTTGATGTCGGGCCTTCGTTAGCGTCGGGAGGTCTCACTGAACACAATAATGTGGAAATGAGAAAACATCAAAAAAGTCGTTCGAACGCGAGGATACCTATCACAACTACCGCCACCGCCACCGCCACCGCCATCGCTAATACATCTCGAGCTACACTTTGGATCATCTAATTCGATTTTTTAGGCCAACGCATTTTTCATGCGAATGCGAATATTTGAGTAGGTATAAAAATTTATAGCCTCGTGACATACTCGATGAATACACGTAAAAATTTAATGTTTGAAGGGTTTTTGAATGTCTGATTGTGCCTAGTGTAAAATATTCATTTCTACCTACTAATATTTATGTTTGTTTTGTAAATTATTAAGCTAAAATAAATACCTAGTATATAGGTACTTAATTATAATTAAAAGTCCAAAAATGAGTCCCTAGGTATGGTAGGTACCCAAAAGTCTGGCTGCATCACCTCTTTATATTACAATACCTATTCGTTGGCCAAAGTAGCAGCCAGCCTTTTCATTTCATAAAAACATGATAATTTGATATTTCTAAGATTCAATGCATTTTACTTTTTTCATTGTCTTGGTTTATCAACTTTTTAGTGAGTGGTGTGTCCTGCAGTGTACCTAGTTACGTCTCAGTCCGAGGTATTGTAATGGCGGCTATTGTGTGCCTCGTCGTCGTCGAAGTAGGCAGTTGCTTATGTAGTACCTGCCGACCTACAACCAACCTTTGATATCACCCTCGAACCGGGCGGGTGTTAGAGGCTGTTAGGGAAATTGAAGCTTTGGATATATTTTCATTTAAAGTAGGTGCTAGTACAGAGACTCCATGTTTGCTTGCCTTTACCAAGGGATCTTGGTTGAACTAGAAATAATTGCAACTTTATGATGTATCGATGTGTGTTTGTGTTTCTATCACGCTAAAATCACGCAACTGATTGCGATGAAACTTAGTATGCAGTGAGCTGGAAATCTGAAATAACACAGAGCCTATACTTTATATCCCGATGTTCCCACGAGACAGGGACTTGCGCGGGTGACACCGGGGGACCCAGCTGGTACTTTTAATGTTTCCAGAAGAGAAAATAGGTATATTTTGTTTGTAATGAAATTAAGTAACTCTAATGCCGGCTTTCCACTCCGAGCGGAGCGGAGTTTCAATCGGTTTCAATGTCTGCGGTTTCAATCGCATAAGTCCCAGTCCCGCGAAATTAAAATAAAAAAAAACCGGCCAAGTGCGAGACTCGCGCACGCAGGGTTCAGTTCCACTATCACAATTGGGTACGGAACCCTAAAATGAAATATTTATGTTCGATTCTTACTCCCATCATACGACCACACCACTCAAAAAAAAAAAAAACTTTGCCACAAAGAAAATCTGAAACTTATAAGAAACTCTTTGGTAAGTGAAGGCAGACTGGTATATTTGACAGACAGGGCAGTCATTTTGAATTCCATGACCTAAGTACTCGATTTTACTTTGACCAATCAGAAGCGACCTCAGATTGCAATAAAATTCCCTTATGGTTTTTGAAACACATTTGTTGTATGGGAGCCCCTCTTAAATATTTGTTTTATTTTGTTTTTAGTATTTGTTGTTGTAGCGGCTACCGAAATACATCTTCTGTAAAAAATTCAACCGTCTAGCTATTACGGTTCATGACAGCCTGGTGACAGACGGACAGACAGACAGACTGCGAAGACTCAGTAAAAGGGTCCCGTTGGGTACGGAAAAACCTATGTGCTATTCCAGATCTATCTGCATACCATATTTCATCGCAATCGGTTTAGTAGTTTTTGCGTGAAAGAGTAACAAGCATCCTCTTTTACTAACTTACATGCACACAATTAAACTTAAACAATATTATTAGGATTTATTTTCGAATAATTGGGTTAGTTTTATGGAAGCAAAAGTTTCAATAAAAAAAATAATTTGAACTTCTCCGTCATTCGTAAGGCATGTTAAGCAGTTGGTCCCGGTTGTTATCTCTGATAGCAGTCGCTAGGTCACGTTAGAGGCCTTAGGGCGACCTGAAAACGATAAGACTAGATGAGCCACACCACTATACGAAAAGAAAAAGGAGAAGATATTGTAGATGGTCATTTGGAGATACGATTTATGTATCATGTACAGATAGGGGGCGTCCATAAATTACGTGAGGTGTTTTTTGACATTTTCTTCCCCCTGGTGAGATGTCGTGAGATTTTATTCAACCCCCTCCCCCATCCTCCAATCTCACGTGAGATTTTTCAAAATGTGGGTTTCTTACGTAAACGCGTTGGATTGTTATTGTAAAAAGAAAAGAAAAATTTCCTTCGCCTGCTCCGGTAGCAGATTTTTTTTTTCAGTGTGTACAATTAAATGGACCAAAATAGTATAATTTTTTTTTGTTTCAATCAGAAAAAAAATTGCGTGATATTTGCCGAGACCCCCCCCCCTCCCCAACGTAAGATTAGATGAAATATGACTCGACCCCCTCCCCCCCTTAAGCACCTCACGTAATTTATGGACGCCCCCATACTATTTCAGAAGCGAGAGTTTTTTTCAGTAGCCAAACAGAAATACGAAACGGTCGACGCAAAAAAGCTATTGTTTGGTTGCAGTTGTTTTTACTACCCTTTTTATTATCAAAGATGTAGTTCCATCGAAATATAACAGGCAACGTTCAGTTAGATAATAAACACAATAATTTGACATTGTGTGCGACAATGAACCTCGGACTGAGTGTCGAATGCGCCCCGCCCACCACTAGGCCGCGTCAGCCCGCGTCTCGCAAACAATCGTCTAATATTTCAACAATATAATATTTAATTTCAAACAAATGTCGCTTGTTTTGACAAGTGTCACATGACTCGTGACGTTTTGGCAGATTTTGTAAATAGAGCTGTACAACAATAGTGGTGAGAACAAAGACTTTGTGTGTAGTTCCACCTACATAAATACATAATTATGATGTTAATATTATGTAAAACAAAATACCTATTAGGTAGCAGCTGCCTCTATGCACGGTTCTTTCAAACGTTTGTTTTCTAATACACACTGGAATATATTGGACATTCTTAAAAGTTATATAATAATTATTAAGCTATTGCATAGCTTTTATCGCGGGCTTTGAGCGCGGTAACCGAATCAAGAAATTCTGTAACGAAAATAAAACCTAACACCCCCACTCCGCCTACCATGTTTTAGTTACGCCACGATTTGGCATCCAATGATTTGTATTTATTAGAACAGAGGATCAACGTGGCAATGCTGCCAAAGTATGCCACGCTAATCCTCTGCTACAAATAGAGTCCCGCGTTGTGTCAACTAAACGCTTCGAAAAGTTAAAAGTTTTGCAAATCAATAATATCATATTATAATACAGACCGTGACGCTCCATCGCATCGCCAGCGTGACGTAAAGTTCGACCTGTGAGGACAAACAATGGTATTTGTAGTGAGATGTCAATAAAGTCTGGCAACGATTTGCGATGCAGAGAGCGTCTCCAACGGAGAGCACTCCACGTAACCGTCGTGTCGACGTCTCTCTCGCACTCGACCTGGCCACATACACGCGGGAGGCGAAAGTCGACGATGGACATTGTAGAATTTAAAATGTCATCACCATCTCAGCCCTTATCCGGCCACTGCTAAACATAGGCCTACCCCATACGACGCCACAATAAGCGATCACGAGGCACCTCCATCCATCGACTCCCTGTTACCGCTACAATGTCGTCGGCAATTTAAAATATGCTTTTTCGAAATTCTTAGGTTCTTTAAGCTTTCAAGCTAATATAGAGTTATCCTTATAGTAGTCTGTGAGTGGAACCCAAGTTTCAGTCGTCTATTTTAGTCTACTGATCACAAGGATGCATAGATACTTGTTTTGTTTTAATAATTTACGAAATCCTTTCCCTTCTTTGGCTCAGCTTGTGAAGCGCCACGTCCGCGCCTCTCGCCACTCGTGCGTCCGCCGTCGTGAGAGGACACGAGGTAGGGCCCTTTCAAGTGACATCTTTCCGCGAGTTTTTCCTCCGATAGTTGTGAGGAGGCTTGAACCAGTAATAGCAAATTGACGACGTTACTTGGTCGTTACTTACGAGTGCAGTTTCCACGAGCGCCGATTCGATTGACGAGACTTAAAACGATTTCACTTTAACAACAGTAACTCTAGTGTCATGTCATATATTTGTTATTTTATTTATTCGGTACACTTGTAGTTTCACAAAAGTAAATGGAGGGAGACTGGACCCGCCCGCCTGGGAAACACCATTGGAATCTAGTATTTAGGAAGGAGTTGCCTTTGCGTTTAATTTATTCAAAATCGGATATGTTTAACATATTATAAAGCGGAAGAGTTTGTTTGTTTTTTTTGTTTGTTTGAACGCGCTAATCTCAGGAACCACTGGTTCGATTTGAAAAATTCTTTCGGGGTTGGATAGTCCATTTATTGAGGAAGGCTATAGGCTACTTTTGATCTCGATATTCCCACGGGATCGGGACTTATGCGGGTGAAACCGCGGGGAGCTGCTATGTTTAACATAAAAAACTGCCTTATGAAAATGTTTAATACTTTACCTAAAGTATTATATACTCTCGATAATATTTCGAGCAACTGACACTGAAATTCCAGGCCACTTGCGAATGAAAAACTACTTTCTGTTTTAATAGGTATATTTTTTATTTTAGTGTATAATTAAAGTAGCATAATTTAACTCCCATAATTCCCGATTCCGTAGGAATATTTACAAAAATACACCTACACATTACAAAGAATTTACCCCTCCAAATTACATGTTTGTTGGGCCAGCAGTTTAGGCTGTGCATTTATCTTTTATTATTACAAAGCTAAAGAGTTTGTTTTTTAGTTTGTTTAACGCGCATATCTCAGGAACCGCTCGTTGGTCCGATTTGAAAAATTCTTTCAGTGTTGGATAATCCATTTATTGAGAAAGACTTTAGGCTATATTATATTTTCAAAAAAATAGGCGGTCGAAATCGCGGGCAATGCTAGTGTATAGATAAAATCAAAGTAGGTACGTTAAGTTGGTAGGTCGAGAATACTGCGCACATTGCAACATCTCCGTAAGTGAAAATGATTGGAATCCAATTGCTCGATGTGACGCGTCGCTGAACATACATTACGAATTGATTTGAGGGTACTTTTATATTGTCATCAGTTATGTAATCGGATTGTACGCGGATTGCGTGACGCCATGTAACACGCACTTGAAGAATTGCAGACTATGTGCCTGTAGGTGTCAGGATATTTGTATGATTCCGCCGTTTACATACGGCGGTTTCAGTTCAAAACTCGCTCGCAGTTGTGGAATATGCCGAGAGCAAAATGGCAACATGTTCAATTGTTAATATTCTCCAAAGTTATCTCTCGATTTACCTACTTGAACTACGAAAAAAAATGTGAGCCGCCACTAGACGCCTTGCAGATGTGAATAATCAAGAAGGTATTTATATTTCATCATATAGCGTGGCGATGCGTCGCCGTTAAAGCCGTTAAAGCCGCCGTGCGTTAAAGCAACACAATGTATCCATATAATCCATGTAGGACGAAAGTTAGCATGACTTTCTCCAACGTCTCATAAAAAAAAAACAATTTAGCAGTTTTAATTTGTAAATTTAACTTAGACCTACCTTAGGTACCTACCTATTGCAATTTTTCTAAAACTCCACCTATGTACCTATTGTCCGCGCCTCCCCTACAGTCGTAGGCACACGAGGCGGGTAGGGGAGCGTGGGGCAACTGTAATCACGTTTATTGCCAATCGACAGCAATCTCGTCCCCTTTCCTCGACGAATGTCTACGCAATAAGAATCAACAATATTGGATACCTTTCACCATCATAACGCTGGAATTAGAAAGGTTTAAAATCCAAGTTAAACTTTTGGAGTTATGCTTCGAGCTGTCTGGACGCTGTGTGCTCACTACAAATAAAGCGTTTGTTACCTACCAACATAGGTAATTCAGAAACGAATTCTATCAGTTGACATCAACACATAATAACAGACATACGTCAAAGTAAGAAGGAATGGACGTTTATTCGGACAAGCACACGATGAAGGTGAAAAGTTTATAACTTTTCAGTTGTTTTTCAAGCTATTTTGCAAAGTCCAGCAAGATTAGAGTCCGAGTTAGAGATTCGATCAGAGTAATTCCGTGGAAATGACGTAGATAAGACATACATGTTATTATTAAAAGCTAGTTCAAGTTTTACCGCAATCGGTTGGGACTTTCACATCTTTTATCACAATACATGGTAGGGTACCCATTTCAAATGTAAATATTCCTCTCACGTACATTCTCAAATATCTACAAGTACGATTACAAATAACAGTAACCCAGTTTGTTCAACTTTACATATATTTCAACAGTTCGATAAGCAACTATTCTATCAATTAAGCCACGGCTTTGTTGTCGTCACAATCATCCCTTATTATCGCCAGCACCAACCCTTACTTAACATATTTTATATTTATAATTTGGTTATTCAAAACTCTAACAAACGAACGGAGGGGAAAAAGCTTTATCATAAGATCTTTTTGTCGTCGCCCATTATGTAGTACCTATGTATATAAACATAATAATTGTAAGTGTCGCCTCCCATACCACCCCATACGTAGTGTAAGCACGCCCTGGATTGTCTCATTAGGAACTAGTAATTCTCCGCTGTTTTCTCATCATCCCAGGATTATTCCTCTTTTATATTATAACTAGCAGAGTCTCACCGGCGTGAGTTCCGATCCCGCGGGATTTTTCAAAAACCCTTTCTTAGTGACCTACTTGTTTTGAACGCGTTCCTTTTTTTATCCCTGTGTTTAATAGATACATGGTGGTGAATCCCGTATCGATCTAAATAAAATTCAAAGGCCCGACTGATTTATACATCAACGTAGAGCCCAAACCGCTGGTCCTAGAGACATAACATTTGGAGAGTATGTTCTTTGGGATGTTACCTACACACCCCAAAGAACATACTAGAGCATAACTACATAAAGAAATACATAAAGTATTGAAAAATATAAAAGATAAATTACTTAGGCTATTGATAGCCTGGAAGAGATCACGCTTAGGTTATAAGCTTCCCAATTGTACCACCAGTTAACCTACTTGTTTTGTCTTTGGGGTGTTCCAAAGAACATACTCTCCAAATGTTATGTCTCTAGGACCAGCGGTTTGGGCTCTACGTTGATGTATAAATCAGTCAGGCCTTTGAATTTTATTAAGATCGATACGGGATTCACCACCATGTATCTATTAAACACAGGGATAAAAAGAGGAACGCGTTCAAAACAAGTAGGTTAACTGGTGGTACAATTGGGAAGCTTATAACCTAAGCGTGATCTCTTCCAGGCTATCAATAGCCTAAGTAATTTATCTTTTATATTTTTCAATACTTTAGATGTTACATTTTATAGTGTCACGATCTCGTGGCAATATTGGGATAAAAAGGCCTTGAGCCTATTATATGTGTTAGTCTAGATCTCCAGCTATCTATATACTAAGTTGCGTCTTTCGTTTTGCGTGAAGGAGTAAAAAAATGAGTCCTTTACTTTACTTACATACTTTCACACAAACTTTCATATTTATAATAGTAGTATTTCAGCGTTTGAATACAAATTCCCTCTACATGTTAGTTTATAAGTATGGTTTCTCTACGGCTTCCAAAGATACAGGCTTGTATAGTTCAAGTAATGGAGTCAGATGACATCCCTGTGTATATAGTAGACGCCGACCTTAGCCCTGAATAAAACACGTCATTCGAGATGTAATATAATAAATAATTGTGTTGTCAGTCGGTCTGTCCGTATGCGTCGGCTGAGCCGTCAGCGATGTGGCGATAACCGACGAGTGGGTACGAAAGGTGGACTTTTTATACAATTATGTAGGGTCGGGCTTTGTTTGTTAGTTTGTTGATAAAATAATGAGCCTTTAATATAATTGGTCCTTCGGAACGGAACGTTAAAGTAATCAAATTGGTTTTTCGTAATTTGTTATTATTTTCTTAGTTATTTCGTCCTCCATGCTACCGTATCTAAACAGGTGACACAAATTTCTAGGTTTTTGTAAAAATTACCAAGTTAAAACGTTTTTAAAAACGGGGTGGCGTATTGCAAAATAAAATCACATTTCGTTAAATGTGTGATTATGTATTTTGAATACGCCATCCTAGGACATTGTTTTTCAGCTGGTTAGTCCTTATTCATACATAAAACCAGCTTATATTTAAATAAAGCTAACTCTAAGGAATAACCGCCAATATTTGGATTCTATCATTTTGTTGTTCTACTTGGTTATATTTGCAAACAACTAGAAAAAAAAATTGAACATTGCATTGACAACCAAAATTACCCATATATTTATTAAAAACATTTAAATCGTATTTACTTGTGAAAGGTAGTATTTTCAGACTGCTTCCGATATCGGGAGGATCTCCTACATTCTGTAAGTAGTACGTACTGTGGTCGTAGCGTTAAAATGACACGTAGACCTCTCGCGTCGCGCCGTAGCACCCGACCTGTAGCACTACGGAACTACTACCACAGTTGAAAGAAGTAGAGTATGCAAACTTGTCTGTTTTCTGAAAGCAGGCTTTGACAAGTCATGTGTCAAATTTCTTACATTTCCTACAACTTATGTGACTTTTCCAAATCATCTACAAGTTAAGTGACCAGACATGAAAGAGAGATAGCCAACTATTAGGTAAACTGTGCTACCTACAGTACCTTCACGTTGTTTTATTATATGAAAATACAAGCTTAAGAAATGATTTTTTGTATGTTTAGAACAAACTAGGTAGCTATGTTTTTTACTGAATCTACGTATAACGGGCCATTTTTTTGCGAAAACTTAAGATAAAGTTTCGTCAATTCAAGGGTTAAACAAAACTCTCGTGCAATACCTCTCGTATCTGAACGCACGATATCCTGTCACGATGTGCGTACAGCCAGTACAACAAACAAACAGAAACAAAGGTACCATTGATCGATATCGATCGGAACAGAGCCTCGATCGGAAGTATCTCATTACAGCGCACAAACAACGACAAGGATGTTTAATTTTTAAACTTAAACAGGGTACACAGGTCCCCATAGAACACGGACTTTGACTTTTAATCAGTGCAAAACAAGTTTAGGTAGTATTATGGAATTTTAATGTGAAAATATTCTCTCCCAAGGTCGCACGCAAGCACGGCACGCAAGTCTGCTCTCACAATCGTGTCTCAATAGAGTGTCGTAATGTAATTGTTATATCTATTTGGCGTATTTGACATATTTGGTAGAAAGAAGTAATAGTATGCAAATTTGCCTGTTTTCCAAAAACGGACTTTGACAAGTCAGGTGTCAAATTTCCTATAAAATATATAAAAAGATATATAAGATTGCGTCTAATAGTATAGATTGTCATAATTTGTTGGACAAGGTTCATTTGAGAACACCCGTAAACACGCGCGCGTCCAGAGTGGTATTTGTGCCGCGTGCTAGCACTAGTTATAGGCAAAACACATATCTGTTGCGGGCGTGTAAAACTTTTAATGACCTAAGTGACTTAGTCGAGCTAGATCTATTCTGTACTGGCGTTGGATCGGCGAGGCGGCGGTTGAGCAACATATTTTTTAACGTTGATATTATTTAGTTAAGTTTTTGGTTTTATTATTTTTAGTTGGAGGTAATTTGAATTTGGTTCTTGAGTTTTTCTTTGTACCTAATCTTAATAATTATCGTTGGTTTTGTTTTGTTGGGATCACACTAGTCTAAGAGCCCGTGAAGATCGACCTTCACCCATCTGATAACCAGATGAGACATATTTTTTATCAAATATTATACATTAACGAACATGCCTATGATAGCTTGCCTATCGAAAAGTGTTCATGGCTATTTTTAATTAAATTAATTTTAATCAATTTTTTTTCATCACCTTCACTCTTTTGATAACCGAATTAATTGTACCTCAACTGATAGTTTTTAACATACAGAATATGCCTAGATAGGCTTGCCTACTAATTTCTGTTCATGGCTACCTGGCAAGCAGGTGTGAACGGGTAAGTCAATATAGGTAACTACACCGATCTGATAACCCATTCAAATTTATATCATAAGAAAGATAATTTAATTACAAAAGCAATCGTATAAGCTTGCCTGCAAAAAACCGTTCATGGAATACCATTGCCAAGCTATAAACTTTCTCTCTCGCACCTATTAAATGACTCCAATTCTAAAACTTTATAGCTTGGCAATGGTATTCCATGAACGGTTTTTTGCAGGCAAGCTTATACGATTGCTTTTGTAATTAAATTATCTTTCTTATGATATAAATTTGAATTGGTTATCATATCGGCGTAGTTACCTATAGGTATTGACTTACATGTTCACACCTGCTTGCCAGGTAGCCATGAACAGAAATTAGTAGGCAAGCCTATCTAGGCATATTCTGTATGTTAAAAACTATCAGTTGAGATACAATTCATTCGGTTATCAAAAGAGTGAAGGTGATGAAAAAAAATTGATTAAAATTAATTTAATTAAAAATAGCCATGAACACTTTTCGATAGGCAAGCTATCATAGGCATGTTCGTTAATGTATAATATTTGATAAAAATTATGTCTCATCTGGTTATCAGATGGGTGAAGGTCGATCTTCACGGGCTCCTCTACTACACGAAAAAAATAATGTTCTGTAACTTAGTCGTGGAATCCTTTAATTGGCTTTCTGTTGTTACTTTAGTTTTGTCTAGTTTTTAAGGAATAGCTGTTGGATTTCCAAATAAATAAATAAATAAATAAATAAACTTATGTCACCTTTCCTACACAACTTATGTGGCCTTTCTTTCAACTTATGTAACCGGTCCCGGTAAACTTTGTATGAAACCTGGGCAACTGTAAGAACCGCTACGATTCGCCAACTACTAGGTAAACTGTAGTACGAAGACTACTCATTAGATTCCCATTTCGCCCCATTCAAACAATCCTTGTGAAATACAGCCTTCAATCGACACCTGTCAATTAGGCGAGCTGTCACGACTGACAGCCGGAGCTGTCAAACGGACAATGACCTCTATTGGGGCACAATTAAGAATGGTCAAAACGGAGCAGATGTGCGCAGGTACACGGACTTTTTGCAGGATTCGGTTTAAGATGCCCTTTCACGAAATGCAGTTTCGAGACACTGTATTTTTGTCAGTATTTGTTCACTACATGCACTTATTTTTAATCATAGAAAACTCTTCCTCTTCCTGTCCTTATTATATTGAGGTCAAAACAGTAGTAGCAGTGTTTTACATAAATGAAACTAAATAAAGAAAATATAACTAAAATGAACTAAAATACTGGGGTAATCTATCGCTACCTTTCATCTCGATTCTCTCAAACAATTTCAATCGATCTTTTTAGTATGATTGTATCTTTTTGTATCTAACCTGTATCTTTTTAGCAGATTTTCTGTGATTTTGATGTTCTTAGCGTCGGATTCACAATGGCACTGACACAAATTGCAGAACTATAGTTTGTCGTGTGCCGTGTCGTCGACACGGTAGCAATATTTTGATATCGACCTACCCTCATTCCGTTGCGATGAACGTGTAATTTGCATTTTATTAATAAAATGCAATTTACACGCATTATATTTTTTTTTTGCAATAAATGAATTACGAATTGTGAATCATTTATTATTTTAATCATATCTTGAAGGTAATCGTGCTACATCTTAGACCACTACCGCTCACCAAAAATGATAGGAAAACGGCAGGACTGAAACAAGCGACACAATCTCACCGTGTAAGTACTGTCTACACAACAACAACACTTAGGTATCTATTATCGAGCGACACATCTGACACATCTGCTACTAGTTATTGCGGCGGTGTACACATTTTGACAGTTGCTCTTTATTTTGGAAATGAAAATGAGAAATATTTATTAACCAAAAAAAAAACTATTTACAAACAATCGATTATTAGCGCCCCCCACACTAGACATAGTCTGTGTCGTGAGGTGCCAGAAAACAATTTAGATTTTAGTGATTGTAGTATTTGGTTGTTGTAAAAAAAGTAGAGTCTGGTAAAGGTGCATCTTAATAAATAAAAGTGTCCCGTCACGGGGTGTTGTCGGCGCGGAGATTCTGAACGATTTGTTGTGATTATGACCATAATAGGGATATTCAATGGATATTGGATTAAACTTACAAATGTCTTTGATATTCACGTCGTCGTAGCAACATAAGTGAGATGGACGTTTTTTTTTAAACCGACTTCAATAAAAAGAGGCGGGTTTCAATTCGGTTGTGGCTATTTTTTTGTTACTTTCCGTGACAATTTGACAACATTTAGATCATTGATAGAATGAGTTCGAGTGTCCGTAAACATCTTTTGTGACATTTGTAGACCTATTGTGGCGTCATTCATCACTTTTATCTTGGTTTTTTTTTAACGAAATGGTGACAATATCCAGTAACGTTTGTTAGGACACTGCAAATGTGATATTCCGTCTTTCTTTTGAAAGGTTTGTTGGTATGTTTAATCTGTTGATTGAATTGTGAAGAATTTGATCTTGAGATTTGGGTCACTTGGGAATTATAATGATGATGTTGCTCGAATATCGGAGAGTAAAGTACAAAAAAACCTTTTTACCTCACAACCTCGGAAAGGATCGTTTTGCACGCTGATTTCTGCGTGCAAAATCGCATTTTGCGCCCTAGCGTGGAAAGAGATTTTAAAATTCGAATCTGTCTTCTCGATACTTTTATATAGAGCAAGTCCATTGAAAATGCGCTAACCGGAACCGCATTTCTTTTTTTTTTTTGTTCATGGCATCGAACCACGAAGTATTGTTGCACATTGCCAATGTAGTATTTATTGTTTATTATCATTAGTATCAAGCAGGTTTTTTCATGAAATATTCAATTTAGAGATTGTTTGCTTATTTTTATTATTTACGGTACAATAAGCGGTATATAATGCCGAATTGAGTTTTCTACCGGAAAAATGCACCTAGCGTTTTCCTCGCTGTAGTGAGGTGAAAAATTGTGTGTTTCACTCGGCAGCAAAGTTTTTTGCATCTCGTACCTTTGAAACCTTTGCGACGCTCAGCATTCTATATTTGAACCACTCGCTTGCGCTCGACTCGTGGCTCAATCCTAGATTGCTTCGCTAGCTCAGGTTTCAATACAAGTACTCGCTGCAAAAACCAACTTTGCAGCCTTGCATAACAAATAACTATTTTTTATTCAATGAAAGCGTTGCGAAATAATAAAAATAACATAATATTTGATTAGTACGATTAGTAGTTGTGTCCAAGTAGGTAAATAAGAAGGTACCTACATAATTTTTGTCATCCCTTTCTTTAGCCATAACAAGTACCTACCTACCTACCTAAAGATAAAAGATTTTTCTTCTGTTTTCACGGTGTTAGATTGAAATTATTAATAAGGTAACAAAAATATAAATAAATAAATAGGTAAGAAACATTTGTTAGTAATGATATGATAGGTAAGTAGGTGACTTCTTGTTCGATTGTAGAGATTGGTTAGGTACCTACGTAATGTTTTTCACTTAAAATATTACATTTATTTAGGTATGAATAGGTTAGATATATAAATATTTTATGTACATTGCGATAGGTAGTGCTTAGAGGACAATTTATCAAAAATTCAATAAAAATCACTTCCGAGCAATTTTCTGATTTGATTAACCGTGCGTGTTCCAGCCGCCATTTGCAATCGTAATCAAAATTACGGCACCCTTTGCTTTCCAATCTCTGTCATTATTTTCATATCGACCAGTTCTTATAAGGCCAGGAATAAGGTTCAAAGTTGCTCAGCTTTTGTGACGTAGATTGTTGAACAAAAACCGCGACCTAAAGCTTGAGGCAAAGTGAAAATACGAGTGGTAAATTATTGAGCCGAGCATAATTTTGAGTTTCTTTTCTGAAAAGTCGCGCGCTGATTGGCGGAGGCATAGCTTGACGGCTCGCTGTGATTGGTCGGACACGGTTTCGTGAAAAAAACCGTCTTTATGCCGACTCCAGCGATTTATTCACGACTATTAGTTATGGTTGGATGAACGGATGCCTGCGGCGAGCCCTGTAGAGATGCGACACTACCATATTATCGATATAACATATAGAAAGGTACCCGTGATTTTTTATTGTGTATAGGTAGGTACTTGTTTATGATGGATGACTTGACTTGTGTGTTTTCTCTGTCAGTTTCTTCTCGTCTGCGTATTTTTCAAGCCTATCTATCTTATAATAAACTTATTTAAGCTAATACGATTGGAACACCATTAAGTAGGTACCTACTTACGTTTAATTTTGTAGCCTAGACCTTTTTTGTTGTTGTAGGTGATTGATAGGGTATTTCTCCTACAATAGGTCCACTTGATATCTCCGCATAATGAGATCCGTTTAAAATTATATAAAAAAAAAAAAAAAAAAAAAAAAAAAAAAAAAAAAAAAAAAAAAAAAATGATTAGGCAGCTAGCTTAACTTTAAATTAGTCTCATAAAAAATTGGTGAAGATCTGATGAGGATACATGTATGTATCCTCATATATACAATAATAATAGAGTTTTACGTAACTATAAATAGAATAAAGATTTATATTGCGTAGCATTTCTGAGTCCATAATATTATAATTTTAGGACCATTCATTTAGTTAAAGGTACTATGTTTTGTATGAAGCAATTAAAAGGGTGGGCACTGTTACCATTTCCATACAAACATAATACCAAAATAAAATATGAAAAATATAGTTTCCTACCTTAATATCGATATTATTCGGATTAAGATTTTATTTTTATAGGGCCCCCACGTTTTCCCCAGGTTTTCCAAAATATTCATTCGAAATGAAATAAAACGGAGAAACATTTTTTTTCATTTTCCAGCGTAAATTACTAGTTTACTTCTTAATAAATAAATTTGGATCTTCGAAATCATGAGCAGAGTAGCTTTTCTATAGTAAATTGCTTATATTATATTATTTATAATTATATAATCATAATTATATATAATAGAGCCTTCATCTACAAAGATACTACATGAATAGCGCTTCTGGAAACACCTTTACCTCCCAAATAAGAGAGCGGTGTTGGTCTAGTGGTAGATACCCCGACTTTCATTTCGAGGGTCGTGGGTTCGAACCCGGCCGCGCACCAATGTCTTTTTCTTTAAGAAAAAAGTTATGTGCACTAATAACATCGCTCTTACGGTGAAGGAAAACATCGTGAAGAAACCGACATGTCCTAGGACTCACCACGGTCCGAAGACATGGGTGTGTGTCTATGTATCATATGTACGTATTTACAAAAGAAAAATAAGTAAGTATTATATCCGTTGTCTAGTACCCATAGTACAAGCCTAGTGCTTAGTTTGGGACTAGATTGCGCTGTGTGGTAACGTCGTGCAATATTTATTAAAAAAATATTTATTATTTATTATTAAAAAAAAAAATCCTCACTTAAAACGTCTTGTTTTTTGAAGGAGAGTAAATACCTATAAACATCCTTCCCATAAAGTGCTCTCGAGGTCTACCGTTCGCAGAACTACCTACTAGTGTTATGAACGTCGATATAGTTACTGTCGACGCTATCGATAACGCAGTGTCCCCTCACTATGTTTACTATTCTCGAGGTGTATAATGGGACCAGTGGCAGTTGGCAGTTACCATCTCAATCATCCCACCTTTTACTTGATGACGGAGGGAGACAACACCAGCTCTACCACGAGTTAGACGAGGACAGACGATACGCATTCAAAAACTTGTGCATTTGAATAACGAATGTTATTCCAATTTTTTTAAATAAAACTACAACGTAACACGTAGAACGTAAGGTACATTTTGGGTTTTGGTATGTTTTATACGATATTGTAGTGAGAAATATCCAGCATGTATGTTTTCTTTAGATATGAATGCAAATAGTAATGGCGCATTTTTATTCTGAATGTTTACATAGAGGGGTTGTGTGCCCTCTAGGCGCTTCGAGGGGGGAGCGGAATATGAAATAGTGTAAATATGAGATCGCCATTTTGAAGTAGAGTCAGCAAAAGACGCGGGACGAGGGTGTGCCGACTGCCGAGTGGATGTAGGGTAAGTGCAAGCCACTGGTGGATGAGAGCTTTCGAGTGAGATTTACAGTGATTGTAAAATCAACCCGTATTCGACGTGTCTTGAGGTACTTGTCAAAGCGGGGAAAATTGTTTAAAATTATGCGGGATGTTAGTTTTATTAAGATAACTTAAGTACCTGAATACGGTCTTTATCGCTTATTTTTCCCACGTAGGTATGTACTGTTAGTAGTCACCTCAAGATTTAAGTGACCAGACGAAAGTTTCTTCTCTCATCTGAGTGATTTTCCCGCATCTCGGGAGGTCGACCCAGTAGGTATGTTGTCATTGACCATAACTACTGCAAATAGATAGATAGAATAATATAGATTTCGCAATATTTTTACAGCCGGCCGCCTGCCTGAGGGCAACCCTCCTAGGGACCATGCAGTTTATCCGCCACCGCGCGGGGAGAACTTAAGGTTTGCTAGTCTTCCTCAGATCCCTTACTCGACTTTTAAACGACCCTCACGAGAAGAGATGGGGTAACCCTATTCTTTAACGAAATAGGGTTACCTCATAATCGAAATAGGTTTAAACGTAAGCTTCTAGTGATAGCGATTGACATCAAACTTAGGTAGGTTCCCATTGCACGAGTTTGGAGTTTGTTTGGAGTTCAACAAAATATTTCGAGTCACTCTTGTCACTGTTATAAATAAATATATGTAGTATATCCGTTATCTAGTCACCGTAACACAAGCTTAGTCGCTTACCACGGGGCTAGATGGCGCTGTGTGTTGTTCACAGAATGTATGTATGTATGTATTTATAAGAATCCCCCCCTAGGTCCCATAAGACGGCAACCGTCTTCGAGATAGACCCAGGAACGGGTGGTGATCTGGATTGGATAGAATCAACACCGGTTCCTGTGAATTGTCCATTTCAACATCATTGCAATTGCAAACAATACACTCAAAATAAAACTATAACTTGCAACTGAAATCGAAATTATATTGCCCCAAAATTGATTGGAAAATGGTACCTACTCACCGAAGAAAATTCTGTCAGAAAATGTCAAATGTTTTTTAGACATGGAAATGGAAATTAAAGCCTGACTGCAATGATATTGAAATTAAATTATTTTGGATAATGTTATTACGAGAATAGGCCATCTGGTTGCATTTAATATTACAAACGCGAATGTTTGTACTTATGTGACTTTGTTACTCTTTCACGCAAAAACTACTGAACCAATTGCAATTTAATTTGAAACATAGATATCTGGAGACCTAGAATAACGCATAGGTAACTTTTTATCACGATATTTCCGAGGAATCAGGACTTACGCGGGTGACACCGCGGAGCTAGTTGATTATATTATTAAACAAGGTAACCTAATAAAGCTTTAAGCTATCTATTAACACATTTAAATTATTATAAAATATATAATATGTTAGTCTATAAGGTATGTATTTATAGGCGTTAGTTGGAATAAATGATTTTTCAGATTATCAGAAACGGCCTTTACGTACCAAGTAGGTACGACTGTCTGACTTTCGAGACGAAACGAAACGACGAAGAGTGTCTTTCGAAACTGGCAAGCAGAGAACTCGTCTACTACAAAACCGAGCGTGGTGATGCATTAGGGAGGTGGTCAAAACCAGCAGTGGGTGATCTTTAGATGAGATGCTGCTTTCCTCTAAAAAGTCTTGAAAGATAAAAATATTAAATTTAGTAGCATTAGGGATGATTCTCATTCCTAATGCTACTAATGGCCTACAGCCACGGCTCGGTCTAGTATAAATAATCGCCTTAAAAGATAATAAATAATTTATCTGAATTTACAGACTGCAAAATGATATTTGACGGGTTTACCCTGTAAATACGTCAAATATTCACCGTTTTTAGGGTTCCGTACCTTAAGGTAAAAACGGGACCCTATTACTGAGATTTCGCTGTCTGTCTGTCTGTCTGTCTGTCTGTCTGTCTGTCTGTCTGTCTGTCTGTCTGTCTGTCTGTCTGTCCGTCCGTCCGTCCGTCCGTCCGTCCGTCCGTCCGTCCGTCTGTCCGTCTGTCACCAGGCTGTATCTCATGAACCGTAATAGCTAGAAGGTTGAAATTTTCACAGAAGATGTATTTCGGTTGGCGCTACAACAACAAATACTAAAAACAAAATAAAACAATTATTTAAAAGGGGCTCCCATACAACAAACGTGTTTCAAAAATAACAAGGAGTTTAGTTCAATGTGAGGTCGCTTCTGATTGGTCAGGACAAATCGAGTTGGTCATGGAATTCAAAATGGCTGCCCTATCTGTCAAATATACCAGTCTTACTTACCAAAGAGTTTCTTATAAGTTTCAGATTTTCTTTGTGCCAAGGTTTTTTTTTTTTATTGAGTGATTCGGTCGTTTGATGGGAGTAGAATCGAAGATAAATATTTCATATTTTCCTATAAAATTTAAAAATTGGTTGTTGTAAACCATTTTAGGGTTCCGTATCCAAAAGTGATAGTGGTACGGAACCCTTTGTGCGCGAGTGTCGCACTTGCCCCGTTTTTTTTATTTGGTTTTCGTGATGCTGATATGAAGTTAAACCTATTTATCGGTTTTATTCGCGTTATTTTCACACTTAACTTTATTTAATTAAAGCTCAACGATTTATGCTAGTAAAACCCAGCTGACCGTACATCGTTAACTAAACTAAGCTAGTTTAGCTGACTTTGCCAGTTTTTTTACAAGTGAGCAAATAAAAGATGGAGCCGCCCATGCATGACATGCTGACTCAACTATGCCATCTAAGCTAAACTAACTTAGTTTCATTCGCGGTGAAGGAATGGCTTTGAAATTTGTAAAAAAAAAAATTAAAGATAAAGAGAGTTATATGTAACTAGCTGTGTCCCGAGGTTTTACCTGGGTAAGTCCCGTTCCGTGGAAACTTCAATAAACCCTTTCCTTTGTGTTCTTTATATGATGGAGATGCCTCCATCATATAAAGAACACAATCTAAACTACTATCAGCGGTTAATAGATATAGATTGTTGTCAACTAAAGCAAGTTTTAAGTTAACTCATGATTACATATAGGTACACTTACATTTTGTATTATACGTTACTTAGAAAGTCAAACCCAAAAGTTATACCTATCCAAAACATACTGGCGTTGAAAAGGCAACTTTCATCGTCACTATACATTTTAATAGCGCTATCCTGGATCCCTTTCATCGCAACCATCTCAGCTCAAAATCTACTGCATATTGCTCCTGCTCCAGAAGGCCCTTATGTAACAGCTATGTAGGTCCTTCTAATAGAGACTCCTTAATAACTTAATATATTACCGGCAAATTCGTTACTTGATGCTAGTTTATTGTTCATCCAAAGGTTTCCTGGTAGAGATTGCTTTTATTCCTTTCTTATAATTAGCTGTTAGTTTCGGTTTATGTAATGAGTTTTTTTTATTTTTGGTCGGTGCAATAGAGTTTTTATCTATCTATCACGCTAAGACAAAGACACGGCTTCGTACATATCCCGGCAAATCCTTGTATATTTGGATCTGGCTGCAACACGAGCGCAGTGGCTATATACGTTTCCTGGCTACAACTTTTCACTGATTTAGAGTTTGCACACAGCTTTTTGCATCTATCTAGTTAATAACTGATTTTGATAGGCATCATACACTGTAAAGTGTATATCAGGTATAACCTAACCTTTTTTTTTTTTTTTTTACTTGGAGAATCTAATTAAGACCGTCAGGCCGCTCCCGGGGGAGAGCGGCCCGGTGTGTGGGGGTCCCCCTGGCCGAAGATGGTGGGTGGCCAGGGTATACCCACTAAACTCCAAGGTGTCCGTCTCGCCGCAAGTGTGGGGACAGACGGGAAACGCTCTCGCATACTACCGTCTGCCCCACGGCGGTTGGCCGCGTCCGGCCTCATCGCCAAAACCTCCGAAGAGGAAAAACCCTCACGAGGGGCGGCGTAGACACGCCGCCACCACCTCGGGCTCGTTGTTTGACGGCTGACCCCCCCCCCCCCCCCCCCGAGTCAGCCGCCAAGAGCCGTTTAGCGGAACCAGGGATGTCTGGACACTCCTGGTTCCCCTGCGACGGGTGAGGTCTGTGGCCCCGTCGCCGACCACCATTCGGCTGCAGGGGATAGGGCGAGCGGCAACGACACACCGACACGCCTCTTCCCCTGCATCCCCACCGCGTCCGCCATCTAGCGGTGGCGGCCCCGCCGAGGCCGCGGCAGATAGGGAGAGCGGCAACGAAACACCGACACTCCTCTCCTGCCGCGGCCCCGAAACCTCCTCCAGCCGCGAGCGGCTCCTCCTCGGGTGGGTTCCTCTTCGCTTCACCGTGGGTGACCAAGCCACGGTTACTAAGCCCCCCCACCACGACAAGGCGGGAATCCTTCGGGGGGGAGGTATAACCTAACCTAACCTAACCAGGTTATAAACTATCTGTCTGCCAAACGAAATCCTTTCAACCGTTTTTGCGATATTGAGACACAAATATCCAAAGAAACATCTAAACTTCCGCATTTATAATATCAGTGTGATGAGATATCTTCTTAACTTTCGTGTGTTGGTCTAAGTAATTCGGGAAGCTGATTACGTAGGTAACTATTGTTGCTAAGAAATCTCTATTGAAACAACTGATTTTTTTGTTTACCTACACGTATTTTTAATGTAGTTCGGTCGCTAACAAATTGCCATTGCAATGAAAACTAGCGACTGTAACTGTCCAATATTGTATTTCAGTAAACGCAAAAAACAACAATTTCAATTGTTTCAATCGAGATTTGTTAGCAACAGAGTTACGTAATCAGCTATCAGTTCTCTCATCCTGGTACAATTTTAGAATCGATTGCGGGTACCTTACCTCCTTAACTAAAATCACAGAATCATGATGATAATTTCCTCTGCCTCTGTCCGAATCAACCCTCGGTTTCACCCGCGTAAGTCCCAATCCCGTGGGAATCTCCAGCTATCTGCATACTAAGTTTAATTTGAATCGGTTTAGTGGTGCGTTTGCAACATAAACAAACAAGCATCTAAGCTGTCGCATTTATGATATTAATGCGATTCCTTCACACCTCAGACAGAAACCACGGGGCGCAACTAGTCGATAATAAAATATGATATTGTTCAAGTGATAAGATTAGCATAAGCGGTGTTACTCAGCGTCCCAGTCATTAGCAACTTGTCCAAACTCGTTATAAGTTATACCGGGGGAGAGGGGGAGGGGAAGACCTCTCCCCCTCCCCTCCCCTACCCTCCCCTGGGCAGATTGACTCGCTCTCTGTAAAAACTAATTCGGTGAACAATGATAGGAACAGGGCTGGAGTAAGGCTATTTCAACAATGACTTGGTCGTGTCAATCGAACGTAAACATTTATGTGTGACAGAAGTCACACGTAAATGTATTGCGCAAACTTATCCCTTCCACGTCAGTTTTTTTTTCAAGATATTTGCCGGCACCATGCCTATTTTCCACTTCTTTAACAACGTCTATCTATGCCAATTTCCCCGGAAATCGCTATCTTAGCAGACTCTCTCGCGCTATTCTAAGGCTAAACAGACCGCAAATAGACAGCTATTTTAACCGCGTAAGTTCCGATCCCGTGGAAAAATCGGGATCAAAAGTAGCCTATGTGTTAGTTAATCCAGATCTCTAGTTATCTGTATACCAATTATCATCGCAATCGGTTCAATAGTATTTGCATTACAAACGTCACTTGTTTACCTATTTTAGGTACACAAAACTTTCACATTTATAATAGTACCAAGTGGAATTTGAGTAGGTAATTAGATTTACATATCAACTTGAGAGCTAATAGGATACAGCGGTGTCCCAAAAATTAGTGTCAAGTGGAAGTCTAGCGATAGATGATAGAGCACCACTTGCTTGAAGTGCTATTTTTTCATAGTTTTCAAGTTATGAAAAAATAACATGGTGGCGCATGCACAGTTAGGTTCACATTGCTGAGTTCACTAAAAGACCTACTTAGTTCCAATACATATTGACAATAAAGAGTTTTGGGAACTATTCTCCATTCTAACAAAACATATTATAAATTCTTTTAATAAATGTTTTTCTTTAAATAAAGAAATTCCATGACGAAAATAAAACCTAACAAACCCCCCCTCCGCCTACCATGGCAACATGATGCAAAATAAATAAATAATTATAATTGCATAAGTTGATAAAAAATGCTATGCAATAGCTTAACCGCGGCAGACCCCGAATGTCATACTTTTTTTTTAATCCGTGACTGCGACAATCGAAGTATGATCATTATTAGACCATTCCCTACCCGTTGAATACTGAAACACACACAACTGTGTGTTTGTGATTTTGACTTAGCGATTTGGGATTTTTGTCAAAGAGTTAATAAAGACTGGCGAAAATCACTCTTTTAAAGTATAAGGATAAGACGATAAGCTAAAAAGGATTTGACGGCCCTTAATCCTGCCATCACCCCTCTTATCAAATTTGCAACAAATTCCAATAACAATACCGCGACATTGCGATCCTTGCGCCGTCTCTGTGCGAGAGCGAGCGACGCCGCGGGTAACGAACTAACTTATTATGAATCGTGAGGCCGCAGGGCGAATGCGTGAGTTCGTGACTTTCAACCGACAACCTCACCCCCTCGCACCCCCCGACACCCCCTCGCTACCCCCTAGCACCCCCTCGACCAACAGATCACGCAAATTATTTTATGTCATAATGTATTGACGATAATTTTCGCACAGATTCTGTTATACAGCGTGGTTCATTTCTTACATTGTATTTTTTGGAATTTACCTAAGTTAGATCGTTTATTATGGCGATAGTGTGATGGTTTTTATCTATGGCATATCCAATTCCCCTCTTTATTGGAGTTACCTTATCATTAGATTATGTCATGAGAAGGAAGACAGTTAAAACAAGCCACTGAAGTAACTGAAGTGACATCGAGTTCATCCTGACACCATAACATAACAAAATATTGTCAGCGCTTTTTTTATTGTCAGGTCTTTTTATATTTATTTCGCGTAAAAGAAACATGAAATATGTACTAGTGTGGCGACATCGTCGCACAACAATATTATTTTATAGCACAACACTAGCGTTTGCTAAGATGTTCGCAAACTGGAGATGGCACATCACTACCGGCCGAATGACTTTTCATGTCGCGCCCTACATTTTAAATGTAATACTTAATTAATAATTAATACTATGTATATAGACTCTACATTTGTGTACAAGTAATTAGATCTCGGACCTGCAAATAACATCAAAACCAGTGTTTCATTTAACGACGTTACAAAATAACATAGGGGCAACGCGACCCCATAGTACATAAAATCTCAAGGATTGAAGTCAACTTTTTTAGAGTTTTCCCCAGATAGGTTTAGGGCTATACGTATATATATAAGAGAAAATCGTGTTAGTTACACCATTTATAACTCAAGAACGGCTGAACCGATTTGGTTAAAAAATTGATGGAGAGTTAGCTTAGAACCGGAAGACGGACATAGGGGATCTTTTGATCCCGTAAATGCTGTGGGATCGGGACTTACGAGGGTGAAACAGCGGGGTGCAGCTAGTAATATATATGCCTAAGCCGAGAAAATTTGACACTTACACATTCATCTCATCTGATGGGAAGTTTCGACGATGTAACGCGCTTGCCTACCACAATGACTTGAAGAGTGCAAGGAAGGTGTTAGTTGGGGGGATAACGATGTATGTAGGTAGTAGTTAGAAGACTGCGACCACTACAAATACAAATCATTTATTGATAATTAAATACTACACGTCAATAACTTTGTTGGTGCTGGCCCCGGTGGGCTGCTCAGGTATTTAGATGCCTTAGCCTTAGGTACCTAGCTGTCTTTTAGATAACTTAGTTACTTTCTCCCGGGTCTTAATCGCGTTAAAATGTAACTTTGTTAATTTTGGAAACTTATTGTCTTTTAGATAAGTTGAACACCTAACCTAGATATTACCTACTTATTGCTGATTATAACAAAATGCTTATCTTAATTCAACACACGCAGCCCGATTAGGAGTTGGTGATCTGCAGGCTGTGGGTTCGAATCCTATCAAGGGGGTTGGAAATTTGCCGAAAACTATATCTATAAAATAAATATAGTACCTAATATGTATGATGCAGGCATCCGATAAGAATAGTTTTTTTTCTAAATTCCCACGGCATCGGGACTCTCGCGTGTAAATAACGGGACACAGCTAGAATCATATATTTTCATACGCATACCAAGCATTTTGAGATTATTATAACTTGATTGTATTTTTAGTGTTTCTTAGGAACTACTCAGTATATATATCAGTTGTTATCTCAGATAGCAGTCGTTAGGTGAAGTTAAAGGCCTTAGGGCGACCCCAAAACTCTTACACCAGGTGAGCCACACCACAATACGAAAAGAAGAAGTTTTCTAATTTCAAATATCCTGTCAAGTGCAGAATTTTGGAAAGCATTAAAAAATACTTTAACTTCAATAAGTGTTCAATCTGAGATCTCGAGGTCGCTACACTCTGTAGCCAGTACCTACCCAGTGGCTGGGTGCTGTGATTGAGTATATCTGTCGTTCGAGGGCGAATTGTTGGGAATTTGTCCTCGTTAGCCGGTAATGAGCATCGCGTCTCTACCGACTACAGACCGAACATCTACTTACTTATTTACAACACTTCTACGTAGGCAGGAACCTAGAATGACATTACTACTTATTGTTTACCTATTTATTTACTTTAATTTCAACGATTAGGTAGAATCAATTACAAGAATAAAAGACAAATTAAAATTAATAGCAATAATAATTTAAATCATGGAACATGTACCTATGTTTGACATATTGAGAGGGTTACTCAAAATATGTCAAACATACCGACAATAGATCCTTCCATTCGTCCGCAAACAGATCACATTCAGGATACTTCTCCAGGGTCTGGTCCTCTGGTCACTTAACAGGACAGTCTCCATTCTCTTCCTCCATACAAACGTAATTTACATTTTCCTCCCTGGATAACGACATTAGAACAAATATGTTTATGCCATAAAACTTATATCTGTCATGACTATGCATCTACCTTTTTAATTTTTTCATTTATATTTTTTTATTAATATTCTAATTAGAAAAAAAAAGGTAGATGCATAGTCATGACAGATATAGGTTTTACGGCATAAACATATTTGCTCTAATGTCTTTATCAAGGGAGGAAAATGTAAACTACGTTTGTATGGAGAAAGAGAATGGAGAATGTCCTCTTAAGGGACCAGAGGACACGAGGCACCGGAGACTGACTGACTGATTACGTACTAACTATTAGCCCCTTACTTATAAACAGCTGCATTAACTATGTATTGTTTGTCTTTTACTGTGACATAAAGTTTCAAACAGACAGATACAAACGTTACATAAACTTAGTCATCTAGGTACACTTAGGTATATTAGAAAGAGGTAAGATTTGTATTTTTGTGTGTGTGTCGTATGTTTGTAATTAATAAACTTAAAAACTACTGGATCGATTTCGAAAAATCTTTCACCAAAAGCTACATTATCGAGGAGTAACTATAAGCTATACTTTTAATCCAGATATCTCAACGGGATCGAGACTTACGCGGGTGAAACCGCGGGACGCAGCTAGTTGTTTATAAGAAGGGGGTAGAAGTTTATTGATAACATTAAAATGTATGCAGCAATAAATCATTTTTCTTAAATAGATATTTTAGTCTCAAATAGAGACCAGTCCAGTTCTATGATTATTTCTTGAACTTCTCAGAGCAAACTACTATACGAAAAGAAGAAGATTGCTTACATTTTGTTTACAGTTACATTGAGGAGCTCATTGGCCTAGCTGCTTCTGCCGATATAGAATGGTCGTGCGAGTTAAGCAACGCTTGCCGCGGTCATACGTGGATGGATCACCGATATTGTGTGTGGCAAAAATCATTTTTCGAGCTCACCCGTGCTTTTCCGCGGCACGTAGTGGTATAAGTGGTCCCGGTGGTTATCTCAGATAGCAGTCGTTAGGTCAAGTTAGAGACCTCAGGGCGACCTGGAAATTCTAACTCTAGGTGAGTCACATTATACGATAAGAAGAAGATTAATTAGGTATGTTATTTTTTTTTAAGGTTCTTACAAACTCTGCCAGCTTTTGAAGATCAGCTGTTCAAGCCTGTCAATCGAAGTAAATCGACGTCATGTTTGATTGTGGCACGGCTGCCCGGGGTTAGCTGTTGCAACTTTTATCATGTTCTTACGACGACTCAAGCGAGTACGTCTGATCCGGTACCGGAACCGATGAGACCAAGGTGTCATCCGTTCCGGCCGTCAGATTTTGAGTACCTAGCCGGCCTAGTTTACCAGCTATGAACTAAAACTGGCTTAACTTAACTATGTGATGCTCAGCTAAACTAACTGCTATAGAAATGAAACTGTGGAATAACTTAATCTACTGATCTTTCTATCTTCTTCTATTTTCTATTATTATAAAACAGAAGATTTTGTTTGTTTGAACGCACTAATCCCAAGAACCGCTCGCGCTGGTCCGATTTAATAAAATCTTTCAGTGTTGGATAGTCTATTTATTGTGGAAGGTGATCGGCAATATTATATTTTCAAAAAAATTATAAGGCGGACAAAGTTGCGGGCAATGCTAGTTTACTATTATAAAGCAAAGAGTATGTTTGTTTGAACGCGCTAATCTCAGAAACCGCTCGCTGGTCCGATTTGAAAAAATATTTCAGTGTTGGATAGTTCATTTATTGAGGAATTTAAGGCTATAGGCAATATTATATTTTCAAAAATTACGCGGATGAAGTCGCGGGCACTGCTAGTTCTAATGTTTTAAACCGTGGCTCATGACGTGTGACTAACTAACTGACCGACTACTGACGGACTGATCAATCAATGCTATACCTACTACGGTCGGTCAGTCCCTACGTTATCTTCATATGTATAGTAATTTAGGACGTTTTTAAGTCAGAAAAAAAAACTTTTGTTCCAAACAAAATACAGGTTTCCTGGGGGACTAGAATCTACAAAATCCAGTTCTCTAGCCGGATGTGCTTACCATTTGCGCCAAGTTAGCTTAAGCCTCAGGGGAAGTAATTTGCATGAAAAAAGCTAGTAAGCTCATGCTAACTATTAGGTAAACTGTGACTAATTGTAACCCACGGTTTTACCAGCGTATGTCCTGATCCCGTGGGAGTTTTCAAAAATCCTTATCGTTACCTATTCTTATAATTATTATCGGATACCTACATTACATAAAGAACACACTCTCCAAATTCCAAATTACTATCAGCTGTTTAGGCTTTGCGTTGACCAGTCAGGATAAAGCATTTTATAGATATTATAGATGTAGATTACGACTTTATAAACACGAGCCGGAAACTCAACATCTTAACCTGAAGTTTATGCTTAAAATGTACGTTAGGATTAACTACCTATATACATAGCAATAGGTAAGTACTTACCTTAACTTTATTTGAGGTCCAGACAAAATTATTTTCAGGTAGAGACATTAGATAAATATAAAACAAATAGAAGTAAAAAACTTTAATGAATTAGGTAAGTAGGTATATATGTATTGAACTACGTCTACCTATCCAATGTAACGGCGCAAGTCAGCGTGAATTACCTACAATCTAACTAGACAAGTCTGGCAGTAAATAGAGCTACAAATTGCTACCATTCAAGTTCAACTCAATCCAACGAGCGGCTACAGATTGTCAATGTTCACATTAAGTCATTAGAGCGGAGTAGTTCGGGACCGTTCCACATTTACACTTCAATGCCCAATCAATTTAATTAGGGCTTCCATTTAACGTTAATTTCGAATTTGGAACGCGGTCCGTCGCGTCGCCAATGGCGGCGGCCGACGGCGGCCCGAGGCAATCACGGCGAGCGCTGATTGGCTAACAACCTCCCCACCACTAATTATTGGCCAGTGTGAAACAAAAGCGCGGTTTGATTGCTAATATGGCCGCCGCGACCTGGATGATGCATTGTTTCCCAATTTGCTGAATCTGAACTCTGCAGTTGTAATGGCAGCGCGTAATTTGATAGTGCATTTATTGGACACATTTAATTCCGTATTTAATTAGTAGTTTTCGTTTTGTTATGATATTTCAATTAATTTTGGAAAGTGAAAATGTAAAGGTGAGTTTCCGTTTCTGTTCAGTTTATTATTTCTCTACGTTGCTACAGTCGACAAATTTAATGAGGTAAGGGTACCCATTGTAAATACCTAATATAATAAATAACTATTATTTAAGGTACCTACTTTATATCTTATTCACAATTAAAAGAAGAAAGAAAGAAAGAAAATATATTTATTCAGACAAGCACACAACTACATAACAAAAAAAAATATCGACAGAATGGACACAATAAAAATAAATAACAATAAATGAAGCAATTCAAGCTACAAATAATATTAATATACTCTAGCTGCGTCCCATGGTTTCACCCGCATAAGTCCTGATCCCGTGGGAATATCGGGTTCAAAAGTAGCCTATCATAGAACTGGACTGGTCTCTATTAGAGACTGGAAGGAGAAAGGTAGCGTGATAGTGAGCTATTTCAAACTCGTCTCTGACGGACGAGCTTCACCAGTTCCAACATACCCACCATCTAGGTAATCTAACTAGCCTATGTTACTCCTCAATAATATATCTTTCTATACCTAGGTATTTTTGAAATCGGTCTGGAAGTTTAGGAGAAACAAGCAAATCTTTTCTGTATTAGCATCTATGGATAGATATAAATGGATTAAATTATCTACGACGCGATCTAGACCCGTGATTCAAATAATAATGATAGGTTTACCTAGTTATAATGAAGGTCTCTTTACTCCACCAAATGGTTTGATACATTTGTTTGGAGTTTCAAAATGTATATTCTAATATATCCTATTACTGGTTGCACACCACGGGTTCCCCCACACAAGTCCTGATCCCGAAAATATAGCGGGATAAATATAGCGGGCAATCCTCATATAATGTATTAAATTTTAATAAAATCGATAGGTACAGTACCTACCTAGAGAGATTGCATCCCTTCCAACCTCCCATCAAAACTCTAATCTGCTCTATCTCTCCTCTAATTGGCTAGAGCCAATTAGCTAGAGCTATCTAATTGGCTCTCCACTTCTATAAGAAGTGGAGAGCCAATTAGATAGATAATTATATAATGTATGCTTATATTTTTGTAATAGCTGTTGGTTCTCCCAAAATAAATAAATAAAACTTTACCTCATTAATACTAGATTCTTCTTCTGTTTTTGCGATGTTGTATTGAAATTAAAGACATTTTTCGGTTATGCTAAAAGTAATAAAAACCACGCGATTCGAAAATTGGATTTCTTTGCAAAATAATAGTCTTAGAAAATAACAGTTGAAATACTAAAAACTTGCTCGTTAATCCGATATGCATGTCAGGATAAGACACGCGATTATACACTGCGGGAGTAGTAAGATTTTAATAATTATACCTATCTATATCAATATTTTGAATAATAATCAATTCCATAAATGTTCAAAAAGTAATAGTGTAGCTGCAGTAGCTGCCTACAGCTATACCTTACTCCCTGAAGCGCCAGTGTCTGTATAATTTATTATCTGTCGCACAGTTTTGATATTGTCATTTATAATTATCAACTTTGATTAGACTTTTCAAATATAACATTCCTCTTAGTAATTAGGGCCGTATTACAGAACGCCAGCCAGTCAGTCAAACGCTATCTTACTTATCTTGTTCCTGTTCCACTATAAACGACCTCCAATGAGAAGAAGACAAAAGAAACTCATGAGTATTATTATTGCATGATCATTATGATGTACATTGTCGCATTTAAAAGTAGACCTACTTCTAAATGCGACAATGTAACACATGAACACGACAATGTATGACGCATTTTAAGAAGTAGAATTTAAATTCAAATCTTTATTTATAATCCCCAACTTTTTTTTGCTACAAAAGCTTATTTATCAAGTTTTGTTCTGGAGACAGTTTTTGTAAGCGCCATAATCTTCTGAACAGATAGGTGATATCCCGGTCTAGTCTAGACTAGTCTAGTCAATCCACCAAACTGGCCACTTTGAAACACCCGATGGTTTAGGGCTTTTTTTACCTGACCAGCATCACTTTACACAAGTTAATAAATGTTAATGCTTAGTTAGGTACTTCTATTTTACATAAGTAGGTAGGTATCTAGTTAACTATATAATAATATAATATTTATTTGGCTCTTCTGACTTGAATATCAAAATTTATATACCTACTTACTCCCAGTCTTTGTTCAGTCGGCGTATTTTGTACACATGCTTGACACTTTAGTTGTAAAGATCATACAGTATCAAAAGTATAAAAAAGTTTAAAGTTGTGACTAGTACAAACATAATAAGAAGACATTTATTAGGAACTAGCTGCGTCCCGCGGTTTCACCCGCATAAGTCCAGATCCCGTGGAAATATCAGAATTAAAAGTTAGCCAATGTTACTCAGGGTGAATGTAGCTTTCTAATGGTGAAAGAATGTTTGTAATCGGTTCAGTAGATTTTGAGTTTATTCATAACCAAACATACATACACACACAAATACAAATCGTTCCTCTTTATAATATTAGTATAGATATAGATATAGACTAACTGCGTCCCACCACGGTTTCACCCATGTAAGCCCGATTCCGCGGAAATATCGCTATAAAAAGTAAGTACAAGTATGTTTGTTATTTCCTCACCCAAAACGATGCGATGAAACTTAGTATGCAGATAACTAGAAATCTGATTAACCCATCTAAGGCTACTGTTATCCTAATGTTTCCGCTGGTCAGAATATTTAAAATACAGTTTCAATCATCCTCATAAAGTTACGTCCTCATAAACTTTTGTGTTTATAATGTGTATAGGATTTGCACCAATTGAAAAAGTAGGAAAGTACTTAGTTTTATGTTTGGGCTTGTAAAATATATTAACGAATCGCCCTCCAAGATACATTTATAAACATGAAATTGAATTTCGGTTTTTACTTCACTTCTGAAATTGCTACCTACCTATTGCTAATGTTATTGAGCGTCCGAAATAAAAAAAAACTATAATTAAATTTAAAATCCAATAATGAGTCTCCAAAGTTTGGCGTTTTAGGATAGCAATACCACCTATTTGATAAATTAAATAAAAATTTAGATTAAATCTATAACTTTATTAAAATTCAATTAAAATTAACGAATTACACAAAAAATAATCATCTTGATTTTTTTTTAATACTCGCCTTACCATTTGTATCTTTTATCAATTTGTAATTTGTACCCATTGTAGAAGGTAATAAAATGATTTCTTATATCTTTTAAATTTGAAATCATTTATCAAAGTAATTAAATTGTAAGCAATATGTAGGTAAGCACTAAATGAGGTTTTATAATTATTGTCTTTATAAAATATTGTAAACAGCATGCATCTTGCGACAACCCTACCGGCTAGGGTGTAGGGGGCAGGGTCGCCCCGCCCCGCAACTTAGGTTTTTTAATCAACCGCCTTCTGTCATTAGTATGCCGCATAATGGAGTGCACCTATACCTACCTACCTACCCTACACGTATCGTCTACCTACTTACTTACGTAGAACGTAATGCGTTTACACTTAGTACGTATTTAGACTACAGACTTTAAATCGAACGATACTTTATTGGTAATTGGTATCAAACACCTCAATTAAGTTTTCTTTAATATTTTATTTGCCTGTGAATGTGCCGGGCAATATGGTATCGGTCAACCGTTTAGTTCGCTGTCTGTGTCTACACTTAACTACTGTTTCATGATATTATGTGCTTTTACAATAAGTATAAAGAGTAGTTAAGTTGGTTAAACCCCTGAAATGTGGTGATTTGAAATGGTATTTTTTTTGTATTCGATCAAATCTTATATATAAAAATCAATCCCTATTTCCCTTGGTCACGGCATCACACTTAAACTTTTAGACATATTTCGATAATTCTTTTTTTGTTGTGTTTGCTATTGTCAGGAGAAGGTTCTTATGAAAGAAAAAATGCTAAACCGATTTTGATGAATTTTATTTTTTTATACTAAACGACAGGACAACGTCTGTCGGGTCAGCTAGTATGTTTATAAATATAAAAATAAACCAATAGGTCCGTGATAATATTCATGTTACTTACGTTACCAACATAGTTAGTAACGTAAAATCCACCTTTAGCCAAATAGATTTTAAAGTAGGCAATTATGAGAAATATTTTTGAAGTTATACCTACAAGTAGCCCATGAAATACACTTGTTTGTTTATTAATGACTAACGCAAGCGAAGAATGAGCTAGAGTAAATTGTAATTCACTCAAGTTTTCATTATAGTAAATATGTATAAGTGTACATTTTTAAAATAATTATTATGAATTAAGTACGCAGACATATTAAGTGGTTACTCTATCACTCCTCTATAGTTATAGAGGAACAGGATCTTTAAATCAAACAATTTGAAAAACCATCTCGACTTAAAGCCGTTTTTGAAAAAGCCTTCGAATGATACTTGGGTATCAAAGTATAACCGAGTTTGTGAGGTTTCTTGCATAAAGAGCGCGCAATTATGCACCCTACGCGGGTCGCGCGGGGCGCGGGGCGGACAACCTCCCCTACCGACACTCAATAAAAAGTAGTGTAGCGCGAATTTGTGGTGGCCCTGACGCGAACCCGCTAGGGTTGTCGCGGGATTCTGACAGGAACACGTCTCGGGTTTACTAGCGAAACTCCGCGGCTCTACCCGATAAAACTCTGAATGGGTATACTGTATGGGGATATCAGAATGAAGAAAAGCTCCCTGTTCTTCCCAGCTTTTATTAGAAATTTTGATTTAAATATCGGTATCAGGATTAAAATCGTGGAACATAGAGTCTTGCAATGGGCCCTCTGAGGGTCCAGCCTACCTCCTTGCCCAATCACCACTTACGATTGGCATCCATCCTTCGAGCAGAGTGGAGATCTGCCCTCGCGACTCCACTCTGACCGGCCGGTGAAGGCAAGTCAGAGGTTTGGAACCGCTTCCTCCTGACCTGTTTACTTCGATCAGCCAGCCAAGACAAGTCGAAGGTGAGGAACGGTGATTTCCCCCTGGAGTACTCGGGGGTCGCGGGGTCGCTACTCCCCGACACCTCGCCTCAAGGTCCTTATTGTTATAATGTTGTGATAATAGTTGTTAAAAAAGTTGTTAAAATACCTACCACTCTGCCAAAACAAAAATATAATTTAAAAACACTTGGAAGCAGGCGGCAAGTGGGACCATAAGAGGAACTGGCAAATGCATTTAAATATTCGACGAAAAGATATTAGCTTTTACAAAGTTTTTGTTTTATTGTCGCAGACGATAGTTTATTATTTTTTATTATCGCCTAAATACTGCAGTTTTCAGGGTCTAAATACTGCAGTTTTCAAAATAATAGGTAGTACCTCTGTAGGGAAGCCGAAGCGAGAATTTGTGAAATTCTTCAAGCTCGTCGAATTAAGATATGAGGAATAATCACCTGGACCAACGCTGAGCATTTCTACCATATCATAGCTTCACAAATTGGTGTGTATATGTTGGGCTACATAATACTTATAGGTACATAGTATATAGGTACTTTCGACTAGGAATATTACAGTGAAAAGTATGGTTTACAGTGCAAAAGTGTGACTTAACTCGTACCATATTACAAGCCCGTCCCATTTTAAGCACGCAGGAGCTCTTCTCAGGAGAAGTTTTTTGTAGATTTGTCAAGACACTTGCAGATATCGCTTTTTTTAAGATATTGAAACTGATAAATAAAAACTTAACAAAGAGGGATTAGAAATAAAATATCTTGCTCAATTTCGAGTTTTTCGTTTTAACAGGAGCGTCTAAAAAAGAAAAAACGTATTGTCTTTTAATTATATTAAAAAAAATTAAAATTCATTTATTTCAGATAACGATGATCCATATTACATTGAAATTAAAATTAAATTGAATTGAATTAAAAATTATTAAAATTAAAATCAAAACTACAAAACACAACATTAATTTAGAGGTCTATGACGCAGGTTCACTGGAGCAACGGTCAATTTATAGGAAATGTTCCCTGATTGACCGCCACTCCGCCGCCACTAGTTAATAAACATAACTATTCGGTAAAGTAGGTAGGTAACATAATCTGAAATTTTGACTCTCGATGATTTAAAGTCTCATCTTCGCCGGAAGTGAAAATACTACTTTACTATAAGTATGGTTCTTAAATATTTATACCAGTAGTTTAATGTACTTAGTAATAAAATGTTGTAGTGTTAGAAATGTTCAAATCGCCCTAAGGCCTCTAACACTGACATTGGCCTCTAACTAACATGGCCTAATGACTGGTATCAGTGACTGATATCAGCACCGAAGTACGGAGGAGCTCGAGATTTTTTTTGATGTTTTTGCCACCCACATTATCCGTCACCCATCCAAGGTATGACCGCGTCAGGAGGTGCTTCATTCACGCGAATATTCGCGTAAATTAAGCAACTCCTAACAGTTGTTCTAACTCCTGTTTAAACAGGTACCTACTTCTAGCGAAATTCATGAGGTGCACTACTAACGAATGCATTTTTATATAAAACTAACTGGGCCCGCGGTTTCACCCGCGTAAGTTCAGATCCTGCGAGATATTCCAAAAACCCTTTCTAATCGGATGCCTGCAGACCACGAAGAACTCACTCTCCAAATTTCATGACTCTAGGACCAGCGCTTTTTGCTCTGCGTTGATATATAGATTAGTCAGGACTTTGGACTTTATAAATATACAAGTAGAAGATATAGATAAAAACCGAACTCAAAAAATCGCGTAAAATAACCTTACCTACACACAGTGCCACCGACTTATCTAATATGTAATCTGAAGTCGGGCAGCCAAACTATAATCTGGTAAAATATGTAACCCAGTAAGACTTCAAACTTACACAAAAAAAGAAAAATAATATCGTTGCTTTTTATGCACATTATTGATTTATTAAGGCTTCAGTCTATCCTGAAGAAGAGACCTGGAAAGGTCTCGAAACGTTGAGCGTTGTAACAATGCTAAAAGTAATAAACACCACGCGATTCAAACCGAAAAATGTAAAATAAGGCGGTTTTATTTTTCAAGTGTGAGAAACACTTTGTTGGAAATTAAGACGATTTTGTACTTCCTTTTTGTCTAACTAGGTGGCCTTAGGAAATTTATTAAGAAGGTAGGTAATGGTAAAACCTTTTAAAAGTGTGATGATGGTCGTCTGGTATTTCCTAATGTGATCACAAAGATCACATTGATAAAGAATGCTTATTTTGTGCTTGTATTTTATAACGGTTAACGGTAACGACAGTTTAACTAATACTTGGTGCACATTTATACTACCTTTCCTTTTATTTTTAAAACGTCACCCGAATATTAGGTTTAAAGGATGATTTTATACACTAGTCCGGGCCGTGTCCTGGCCGGAGCGGGGACGGGCTACTTTTAAACCGACTTCCAAAAAAAGGAGGATGTTCTCAATTCGTCGCGTTTTTTTAGGTTTGTTCACCGATTACTCAATGACGGCTTAACTGATTGAGATAATTCTTTTATTAATTAAAAGATGGGTGCTCCAAAATGAAAGCATAAAAAGTTGGTGAGAATCTGACGGGGATCTTCGGAGTGATGAACGGGATTGCTCTTCATAATTCTTATGTTTTTGCGATGTTAACCGATTACTCGATGACGACTTGACCGATTGAGATGATTCTTTTATTAATTGAAAGGTGGGAGGTCCGAGATGGTCTCATAAATATATGATAAGGATCTGACAAGGATCTTAGAAGTGATGAACAGGACTCCAAATCCATAAAATTTTCACTTTCGAACAAGTGGATTTTAGTGACAGCAAAAATGCACTAAAAATGATAAAATAAATAAAAAAATAAAATTAAAAACCTTCAAAAACGGAGAAAAATAATACAAATCGTAAAAGACGCCTGAAGTCTTTTATTATTTTTCTTCGTTTTTGAAGTCGGTTTTTTTTATAAATAAAGCGATTTGTTTTGTAGGTACTAAGGTTTTGCGTATAATAACGTAGTCCGTGCGGCGTCCCTGTTGTCTTCATACAAAAGTAGCGAAAACGAAGGTTCGTTTTCCACTACAAGGTAGGTACCTACCTCAAAGTTACCTACCTATTTACCTAAATGATGATTATACGAACTAACCAAGTGAAGTTTGAACACAATTACCTCTATCTATCCATTAGTTATTATAATCAGCTTTAATTTATTTTGGAGTTTAATATAATTATAGCTATTGCTTAACCGTACCTACTTATCTTTTGTAATGTATTTTCATAAAATGACTAAGTATAAGAAACATTTATTCACAGCAAAACAGTGTGCTTTAAGGACTAAATCTATACTAATATTATAAAGAGGTAACGTTGGTAACATGTATATATGTATGTATGTATATTGAGGGTAATCTCCGAAACTACTGGACCGATTTAAAAATTCTTTCACCATTAGAAAGCTACATTCACCCTGAGTAACATAGGCTACTTTTGATCCCGATATTCCCACGGGATCGGGACTTATAAAATATAAAACTAAATAATAACTACTTATATTAAAATAACCCAACCCGTTATTATAATTACTTTTTAGTTAGTAATTATACCTACTGTTTGTGTTATTTTATGAAAATAAAGATATTTGAAAACTAAAACCTAAACTACCTCTAACTAACTTCTGAACAGGCTGGCATGTAACTGAGCCTGCAAGCATAGCTGGAGGGTTACTTCGGTTCGTTTCGATACGACAACGATACTGTCATAACGATGGTTCTACTGTCACCCTACTATCAGAATGTGACAGTAGAATCATCGTATGACAGTATCGATGTCGTATCGAAACGAACCGCAGTAACCCTCCTGAACACCCTAGGTATGCTATTACAATATTGTCTCAATAGAGTGTCGATAGAGCAATTAAGTAGTAATTATCATGTTTAAAACCCTAAAAACGCGCTTTTCAAGTCATTTTCCGATTGAAAATAGGGAGGATTTTCTCAATTCGGTTGTATTTTTGTTAATGTTACTTATACCTTAGAATCCCCGTTGTTTAAGGTTCGATTACCATGATTTTTTTTTTCATTTGAAAGGTTAACCTATACCTATAATAAATCTTTCATAATTTGGCAGGTACAATACAAACAATAATTAGGTGATGATCTAATGATAATATCTCCCCAGAATTAAGAAAGCTCCTCATTTTTGGACTATTACCAAACCGGATTGATAAATAAAAGCTTTCAATAAATACCACTAAGTCTAGTGGCTATGCAGCTTTATACCTCAATTAAAAAGGACCTATAAAGTCTCTGGCATAGTCAGCGGCAGACATCAGCGGTGACTTTGGGATTTACATTTTATTTTTACTTCACTGACTACCTACAACTCTTACCGATATATAACTAAAAAACTCCACAGGCTAAGTATACCTACCTAGCATTAGAGTAGCCAGTGACCATGAGACATTGGAAACTCCTTCAAACGCCAACTAACAACAAAATAAACTCGATTAATCCTACCTACCAGAATCACAAAAAATGTCTTTATTTGTTTATTATTTGTTGTGTAGATCGTATTATTGATCGTGATAAGTTCTCACATGGCAGTCGCGTCTCGCGTCACAGTCGGAGGCAGTCTCGCGTTACACCTGCTTTGTGAAGCCTCCGCAAAGGTACACACAACACGAACGGACGCTTTGTGGGTCTGTTTGTTTGTGTTCAAATGTTTGACAAACATCACACTGGGGATTGTCTTACCTTTTCATTGTTTTTTGTTTAGCTTTGTAGGTTAGCTTTACTCAGAAAATCTAATATGTATACCTAATACTTACTGAATCTTTGTAATATACTCTACGCCCCACGGTTTTAACCGCGTACGTCAAGATCCCGCGAGAATATCGGGGATAACAAGTCGCCCATGTATTAATCCATGTATACAGCGATCGGTATATTAAGTTTCATTGCAATCGGTTCAGTAGTTTTTACGTGAAGAAGTAACACACTCATTTACTTACCAACTTACATACTTAAAAACATAATTTTTCACATCTTCTCATATCAAAACAAAAGATAGTATTGTTATTAGCTACACTATTTATAACTCAAGAATGGCTTAACCGATTTGGCTGAAAATTGGTGGGGAGGTAGCTTAGAACCAGGAGAAGGACATAGGATAGGACTTTTACTTTTTGTAAAAAGTAAATAGGGCATAACTTACTTTTTTGTAGAGAGTAGTATTAGGGTAGGGTAGTATTAGAGTAGTGAAGTATTAGGGTAGGGTTCTAGGATTTTTTTTTACGGTCAGGCAGGACAATGCGCCTGTCGGGTCAGCTAGTTTACAATATTAGTAGAATTAAACCATAATAGATATTATCGAACTCAATTTAATTCGATAATATCAATCATAGCTTGGCACTTCATCTAATTTTAGATCAAAGGCAAAATAAACTCTTAATCCATGCTTTTTATGGCGGTGTAGTGTCTGGGACATTATTAAGTGGAGTAGACTTACCCAGCACCTGTACCACCCAGGGACTAATTTAGTCAGCCATGTCAAGAGGAAAGAAGTCAACACGTCTGGAGCCAGCTAAGCCGTTGGTTTTTTCACGATGTTTTTCTTCACTATAATGCCGGCTTTCCACTGCAAGCGGAGCGGAGTTAAAAATGTGTCAGTTTAACATCCAACGATCGTTTCCATAGCGCGAAAGAGTTGTATGACTATGAAAACAACCGTTGTATGTTGAACTGACAAATGTGCGTGTTATAGTGCACAATATATTTTCGCAAGTAAAAAGACAAATGTGCGGTCCGCCGGGATTCAACTTTATGAATAAAAGTCGAGGTATCTACCACCAAGACCACTCCAAATCAAAATAAATTACACCGCGTCGATTTCTGAACTATTTTCTATTTCCCTAAAATTGGAAAAATGAGTTTAATTTCAATAAAACATCGCGAAAATAGATGAAGATTCCATTTGATCACACCAACCCTGTGGATAGGCCAGTAATAAAACACCGTGCTGTAGGTGAAAGAAAGCATAGCCGCTGAATTTCCCAGTCAGCATGACAGTATGCACGCATTTTGGTTTAGAACTTTAGTTTAGAATCCGTCAGATTCCACTTTCGCCAGTAACAGGACAATGGGAAGCACCTATTTATGTTAGTTCAGTTTACGTTGGGAATGACTAAAGTGAAATACTCAGCAACCAACGCGAGCGTCACATTTCGCTTGCTCACTGAACTGGATTACAGTGGTCATTGGCCTAGCTGTACCTACCTGTCGATATTGAATCGTCGGTCGAGTAAAGCAACGCTTGGCGCAGTTATTAATTGGATGGGTGACCGATTATTTATGTGGCTCATTAACCGTAACAGCTAGTATCTCATGAACCGTAATAGCTAGACGGTATTTTATTTTAGGGGGCCCCCATCCCATACAACAAACGTAATTTTTTAACACAAAAACGCAATGATACCTCGATGTATTTTTTAGACTGGTCTTAAGTGTAGCACGCCCATCTATACTCTATTTAAGAAACTTAGATAATCAAATACATTGATTTGAAAGTGACAGTTCTTTATATGCTTTTTCGCTTTTTCCTATAAAATTAACAGTTCTTTGTTTACAGCTTTGATCTAAGTTTCTGAAAGAGGGTATAGAAGAAGACATGTTTTTTTTGACTTGTTTTTTTTATATAGGAATTTTTGACATTTAAAATTGACAAATTGATTTTATATTTATTTTTAAATTTTTGTTGCCAGTCTAGCCACGGGCCTAAGCCAAGTGATCTAAACTGTTTGATGCTTTATTTAATAACTATTATAAAGCGGACGAGTTTGTTTTTTTGTTTGTTTGTTTGTTTGTTTGAACGCGCTAATCTCAGGAACCACTGGTCCGATTTGAAAAATTCTTTCGATGTTGGATAGTCCATTTATTGAGGAAGGCTATAGGCTACTTTTGATCCCGATATTCCCACGGGATCGGGACTTATGCGGGTGAAACCGCGGGGAGCTGCTAGTTTAAAATAACAGGGAGCCCGTTCTTTTTATCTTTATTAAATTTTTGGTGTACCTACTTTAATATTATTTTTTAAATGAATGACTTGTGTGATTTCATGATTTATATTATGACTCGTAATGAAAATGATTACCAATAAATTACCTATATGAATATGAAGGAAGACGGCAAGCAAACTAAAAACTATCCGACCAGTCTTTATACTGGCTGCACCGGTCTACGTTCGGAACACGTCCAACAGTCAGCTTGGCGCTACGACTTTGGCCGTTGGGTGGTAATAAACCGCGGCCGAAACTTCTTCTTGTTCTTATATTATTAGACACGAGTCTAGAGTCACGGGCACGGGTCACGAGTCGGGTGTCTTCTCGGGACCACGGCCGGTGGTTTGGTACCCGTTTGCCGAAACGTCGAAGTAATTAAAAAACAATGATTATCCTCAAGATATACAGTCTGGTGACAGATAGACAGCTAGACGAATAGGGAGTGTTGGTAAAAGGTCCCGTTTTTATTCTTTGGGTACGGAACCCTAAAAAGTGTGTGTGTGAAGCAGAAATCGACCCCGAAACCTTCTGTGTCGCTACGAAATAGAGGTTGTCACACAAACGCGTAGACTACAAATTTTAATGTCTATAGTTGTGCGGGAATCGAATTCGATAACTCCGCTGCGTCATAGGTGAAAATTTAGCCACTGCACCACTGACGTTCGTTAACTGTGTCAGAAATAGTCAAGTTGTGTTGTTTTACCGGTTTGGGTAAACAATGTGAAATGACTACTAATCGAAAAGGACCACTTCTTGTAATTTGTTTTTGCATTTTGCGTCACCACAACTTTGAAGATGGGCAAGGATTTGGGAGAACGTTGGAAGGGAAGTCCAAAGGATCAAACGAGAAGAATGGACAGTGAATGAAGTTGTGATCATTTACAGAAGTAGAAGGGTTGCAGAACAGCGGAGTTGTCTTGCATGAGAATCGCTAAGAAACTGAAAACGATTTTTAGATTTTGTGAAGGAAACAGAGGATGGACAGAGGATGGACAGAGGATGGACAGAGGACTTTTACTTCTTTCTTATACTCGTAGTGAAAAGGTTAAACAAAGACGCACTCTTTCAAATGTAACACCTAACTTTACCTATGTTTACAAATAAATAATTTGATTTGATTTGTAATTTACTGTTGTTGGAAAATTTGTCCAGTTTAATTTATATTTCATATCCAATCACAAAATTCATTAAATAGGTATTATTGACATTAAAAAATTTAAAAGCTGACTTTCTATAAGATTAAGGTCTATAAAACTTTCCATAAAATATTATGTAGGTAGTAGGTACCTACCTATGTAACTTGTGTTCAGATTTTTTTTCTGTGGGTGAGGTAGGTGTCGAATTATTGACATAGTTGTTATTGACATACCTACCTAAGGTATTATAATACCTAATTGACATTTAAAAACATAAAATTAAAAGTACTTAATTTATTTCAGGCAACCAATTATCCATAATATGAAATATCTAGTAAATAGTAAATTATCATTTTACAAATTATCAAATAGTACAATTACATTAAATAGGTACCTACCTTCCTTAATCAAACTAAAATGTAATAAGTACCTAGGTAAAATAGTTAAATTAACAATTTATTAAAAACTAATTTTAAAAAAGATAGCTTTTAGAAATATTTTACAAGGAGAAATGCATCCTCAAAAATGCTTATAAATTAAACAAATTTAATTTTTACTTAAGTAAATAAATTTTGTATTAAACAAATCTTTGGTAATTTCTCGTTCTTCTAAAGATATACAATTCTTGAAATATCTTTTTTGTAGAAGTGGTAATTTTTGTTTAATGTTTTCATTTGCCACGGCTTGTTTTACAGATCACTGGTTACAGGTATATCTGCAATATCTGCTGACTATATAGACACTAGTAGGTACTTAAACAAAAAAATCCTACCTAAATAAAAACTAAAACAAATACCGTCTTTACGAATTTAAATGATTATATTAAAGAATATGAACGTATTAATTTCTGTTTTATGTGATCTGAATAGAACAAGCGTCTTGCTAGGTATAAAAGAGTTCGAGTTACAGGTAGATCCCGACCGAGCGAGGACCAATCATTGTTAATAGCACATTATGCATTCAACGCAAGGCTAAATTACACCGGACTCCTTAACAAGACATACAATAACCCACCTGCTCGATGTGCCTCTCGCCTTAGTTCACGAGACGACCCCCCGCACCCCGCACCTCGCTCCCTTCACCCCCCCGCTCCCCTCACACCTATTCATTTCTTACAATTAATCAAAATTAAATCAACCGCCGAGTGCAAGTGTGACTTTAGATTTAATCAATCGGCGCGTACGGTCCCATTTCACGTGGCGTACCGTAGAGTAGGCGTGTCGCGGGGAACAAATCTGGCCAATACACTGCGGTAACAAAATATCCGTATTGGCTATTAGGAGGCCCCGCCCGCGCGGGGTGGACGGATCACGCTCCGAATTAAAAACGTTGTAAGTGCAAGCTGCGAGCGCGGCGCTTACCGCCTTCTGTAGACGGAGCGAGTATCGTTCTCTCAGTACCATAACGTCGGATGTAGTACCGGAGGGATGGTGAATTGCGTCGGTTCTCAGTCGAGGGTCTCGCGGCTCCATACCGGGGGGTTTTCTCGTTTTTACGCGATGACGGGCGGCGCCGGTGGCAGAAGCGCCTCGCACGCCGCGTCGGCTGCTCGTCCCGGTTCTCACGCACAGTTCGCAACGAACACCATTCGCGTACGCTAAAACTTTAGGCCTAATTGAATTCTTATTCGAAATTGTAGTGATACTTAAATTATTAATAGTGTTTAAGACTGTGAGACAGTAATGTAAGATTAGTCGAATAAATATGCAAGCGATGAGTGCGAACACGAGCGCGCCGCGGGCGCCGCAGCGGAGTCCGTTCGCGATCCAAGAGCTGCTCGGTCTCTCGGAGTCCCGGGAGTCCAGGGACAGATACTTCGAGAACAGAGACCCCGACCGGGTCTTGAACCTGTCCGAGCGAGGCTACACGCCACAGTTCCCGCTCCCGGCGTCGATGGCCAGCCGCGTGGCCTACGCCGCTGCCTTCAATGCCCAGGCTGCTGTGGCGGCGGCCTTCCTCCCGGGACCACCGCTGTTGCATCCACCACCCGGTGAGTTGTTATTACATTAGATTCTCGAAAGGTTGGATTGGATAAGCATTAAAATTATATGCAAAACACCGGTTTATGATGTCTAATTGTGTGTTTTTTTTCTTGGCTGTTTATCAAGTCACATAAGTACAATGGTTAGCGGCAATAGCAAAGCAGAACTAATTATAATCAAGGCAGGGAAGACAAACGCCATTAATACCTAGTAAAATGTGACTATGTGTTAGTAAATTTGTGAGAATTTTAACAGTTTATAGTAGTTTTTAAGGAGAAAGACTGAAATATTTTTAGTCAGGCTGACAAACAATGACAAATTCGCATTTTGCAAAGATGATTGTCAAAATCGCTTGAATTTAGACAAATAAGTGTATCAAGATAGTTCTCGCTTAGACGCAGCAGATTTATTAATGATGTAGAGTTCGTAGTTAGTACGAATTTGTAAGGTAGAGTCATTTTAAGGGTTAGTTTCAAAAGGTTGGATTTGCCAATATTTATTGACTTGATCATTTTTAGTCATTCATTGATTGATTGAATTATGGAACAAAATAATGTACCTACAGAACTGGGTACCTGGCTTCTGTCTGAAATACCTACCTACTTTGTAAAGATAAAATTCTGCTTTTATTTGTAAATCAATGGTACCTAGGTATAATTTAAAGCTCAAACGAATATCTGAATAATATGGACTTTTTAATAGGTAAGTACCTATACCTACCTATCTTAAATATTTTTGCATTATTAATTTTTGACTACCTACTCTACTTTTGCATCTTAGTCATTTTGACTTTTGGACTAATATACCTACTACCTCAGAACTGAGTTATGTAACTTACCTTTTTATCTATAGTTAATCCTATCCTATCCTACTAATATTATAAATGTGAAAGTTTGGATGTTTGTTACTCTTTCACGCAAAAACTACTAAACCGAATGCGATGAAACTTGGAATATAGATAGCTGGACACCTAGAATAACACATAGGCTACTTTTTATCCCGTAATTCCCGCGGGATCGGGACTTACGCGGGTGAAACCGCGGGGCGCAGCTAGTTTTGGAATAATTTAGCTTATTTTTTTCGAACCTGGTGGTCCGGTGCGTGTCGGAGTAGGAAAACATTTGACCAAAATTTCTATATTGTTCTTTATTATAAGTATACCTATACTTAAACCAAGGTATATGAATTAGAAACCTAAGTACCTAGGTATATCTACTATTATTATTTATATGGTGCTTTGTTCTGAGTGACTGACTGACTGACTGATCAACGCACAGCCTAAACCGCTGACTGTAGATCTGGAGAGTGTGTTCTTTATACCTAATAATGACGAAGGGATCCGATGACCAAGGATTTTTCGAAATTCTCACGGGATCGGGACTTACGCGGGTGAAACACCGATCCAGCTAGTTCCTTATAATAGTACATTATGATATAAGTGCGGTAAGTTGAAAATTACAGCCGAGGCGATATTGCTAGCCCGAGCCGTAGGCGAGGGCTACAAGAAAGCAGAGGCTGTAATTATCAAAGCGCACGTATGTCATACGACGTTTTATAACACATTTGCGAGGAAATAAATAAAACTCGGACTTTCTTAAACGAATAAATCTTTAATCACTTGTTAAAGCCAGTATTACTAATAAAGTAAATTAATATTTTTTTGTTTCTGTTACAGATGTAATTTACTGTCAAAATGAATTAAATTAAAGAATTAAATGTTTATTTTTTATATTTTATCTCCCAAAGTTAATTTTATTCATAAAATATTGACCACTTTTCTGACATAAAAACTTTTTGATTTGCTTTCTTTGCTTTTTTTTTCTTAAGATTTAAAAAAGTACCGTTGGTTTTAGACGGAGCATGATAAACCGTACGTGTTACCTTATTAGAAAGAAACTCGTGCGTTTTACTTTACGATTACGCACAAGTACGTAATGACATACATTACGATATTGAAATTGGTGAAATAAGAGGCCCTTTACGAGCAAATGTGTTATAAAAGACGTTACATTTAATTCTATCTGAATATCTCATACAAACTTAAATAACCGTTCTTTGTGTCCCGCAGTCGGGTAAAAATAACGTAAAACCTACGTGTAAGAGCTCTGGCGAGGGCGTCGCGCGTCGGCAATCGCTTGCCTTTGTCACTCGCTTTAATTAGGGCTTTTTATAATAATTAGCGTGTTTAAACCTTTATCGTGAGACAATGAGCTTCGAGAGCGTTCGATGGAGATCCGGTTACATCGCTCAAGCGAGGAGTATCGGGTTGTTTAGCCGACGCGACGCGACAAGCGACGAGCGACGGGCCACAAACGCATAATAAAAACTACATGTTACACATTTTTTTTATATTTTAACTTGATTTTTGGAGACATAGATCTTTGTGTTATTAGTATCTTGTGGTAAATCTAAGCTAGCTACAGATATACCTACCTTTCTTAAGAATCAGAAATATTTACTGTTTTAGTGATGGACACTTACTTACATAGTCTTAAATTAAAATATTATAAATACGTTTACATTAAAAAAAAATTTAGTTAAAAAATTTATTTTTCTCTCGTCTTTGGGTCAGTACGTCTATGACCCAAAGACGCGAGTTCAAGCCTCGCCGCAAGTGAAAATTTTTGTATGCTATTTTTCCTTGAAAAATAAATTTTCTAAATAAAATAGCCTTGAGCTACATACAAAATATAAAAAAAAAAAAAAAAAAAAAAAAAAAAAAAATTAAAATTGAGTTAGTAATGCATTATTATTACATAGGTTCACTTTTATTGCAGTTTAAATTACGTTATAGGAAAAGTATGAAAGTTTGTCGGAGGTAGTCGGAATTGGATAGGCCGATTTTGATGAAAATTATTTGTTTGTTGATACAAAGAATGCTTGGGAGAAACTTAGTTAAATTTGTATACTGATGTGTCCATAAAATTTGGAAATATGCGGGTTTAGCCGCAGCAGGTCGACGCTTCTAAGATTAATATGACTTTTTTAACTATCAATATCCAAAAAATACTTTATTCTGTCTGATGCCTGCCTAACTAACTGGCTGATGGATCGACGGACAGACTAAAACATCTGGAGGTGTTCTTGATACGATGTAACCTAGTTATCCTTTAAGAAAGAGTTTTGGGAAATTGAACGGGTAAAACTTGGGAAAATCTATGAACGTTTCCGTAAAACGGGGCTCTACATACAAGATTATTAATAGAGTCTTATTAGACGTTACGTTAGAAGCTATATAGCTAGGTAATAAATCTGTATCTGATTATTGTAAATTATGAAAAATTTAGTTTTCTACCTTAAGAGGAGTAACAACGTCAACGACCTTGAAACTGAAAATCCCTGTCGGGCTCATCGAAAATTGTTGATTATTTCATGACGGAATGTCGTAGAACTTTTTTTTGTGCACAGATTGTAGGTGACATTGTTTCCTACATTTTGGTGTAGTTTTAAGACAAGAACCTCCTATTGGTGCAAAGCCTATCCAAATTTTAGACAAAAAATGTCTGATTTGGCTAAAATGTCGATAGGCTTCAATACGTTTCGACATATTTGTATGGAAACTGCACTAAAATATCGAAAACAATGTCGCCTACAATTTGTACACAAAAAAAAGTTCTACGACATTCCGTCATGAAATAATCAACAATTTTCGATGCGCCCGACATGGATTTTCAGTTATTCAGAATAGGGCCCTTAATATCGATATTATTCTTATTAAGATTTTACTTTTAAAGGGTCCCCACCGCAAGGTTTTCCAAAATATTCATTCGAAATGAAATAAAATTGAGAAATTTAAAAAAAAATTGAAAAATTTAAACATTGAAAAATGTTTCTGCGTTTTATTTGAATGTGAATGAATATTTTGGAAAACCTTGCGGTGGGGATCCTTTAAAAGTAAAATCTTAATCCAAATAATATTGATATTAAGGTAGAAAACTAAATTTTTCATAATTTATTTTGGTTTTAAGTTTGTATGGAAATGGTAACAGTCGCCACGTTCTTAAGCGGGATATTCTAGGCAATATGAAAGGCTTCACTCCATTTACTATCTATACTTAGGAGCAAGTTTAGCCTAAATTTACTTAGTTTAAATTTTTTTAGAGTAATAAACTTGAAATTATACTTATATTTCAGGTTTTAATCGAGTTGTCTTTATTCTTTGTAATAAACTGAGTTATTAAATATTTTTCTCCTAATGTTTCGTATAAAGATAAAAGTAACTTTAGGTATCCTAAATATTTGGATAAAAATATTTCGATAAACCTACATATTTTATTTTTGCCGTCGGCAAAAGTTCGCCTCTAGCTAGCTCTCTGATAATAAGTTGATAATTCAGTTATGTAATCGGTATCTTATTGTAAAAATACTTATTGTAACACCTAATCCTAAAATAAATCGCAAATGAAAAATTGCTGGGTGTTAAAATTAAAATGTACATTTTACAGTACGAGTCCGGATGTGAGAATATCGGAATAAAAAGGCTATGTGATATTCCAGGATTTCCAGGTCTCCAGCTAATCGCTAAGTGAATAATCTTAGCGGCTTGCGATTAAATTGCGATTAAAAACTCTGTATTTAATTTTAATAAATTTATCTACATACCGAGTTTAATCGCAATGGGTCAAGCCGTTCCTAAGTTAAGAATCGTGTAAATAACCCAATTATAGATTTTAAACTGTCTATAGGTAACTTTTTATAATTATTAGGTAGGTATATATATATCATCTTAAGTACAAAATCATTCAAGATAAATAGAACAATTTAACTAACTAATCGATAAGTTCCCTGCCGTTTCGCAAATGGCGTCGATCGACTCCTGCGCAGAAAACAATGCGGCTAACACAGAGCTAACAATGCGCGCTCTCTGCTATTACCTACCCATTGATTAACTTCAGCTGCTCTCTCTTACATGCCATCTCTGTCGGAATTTCTATGTTGGAAAGAGATCTCAATATTGGCAAATTGCAGTTAAACTATTTTATAATGTTAGATAATTTATTCTTACCTAGATTTTTAGTAGTAAACCCATTTAATTCAGCTCGGGAACAACGCTACCTTTTACAACAAAGTTTTAACTAATGCAAAAGGTTCAAAGTACTGTATTTTTGTTTATGTATTTATTTGCATTAAATAAAACTATATACAAACACAACTATCACACGATTCACGTAAATCAGAACAATAATAACATAGGTAGATAGGTACTCTGGTTTTACTTCATTAAGTTAGCCTGAGGAGTTTGGTTTGTAAATCCTTCAGATTCTTTAATTTTAATCCCGATATTAGTTAATCGTAGATACCTTGAAGTAACTTCGTAGCAGTCGCTGCGGGCCCACAAGAAGTCCAACTCTAATCTCTGGCCGTCAACGATGAAACCATATTCTTGTACCTTTAACCTCCACAACAATCAAAATTAAATAAACCTTCCGTGTTATCTGAAACCTGTACAAAAACTAAACATTGACCCAAGCCCTAACCCGTACAATGCCACCTACAATTGTCTTCAATAAAATTAATAAAAAACCTATGAAAAGAACACTCAACACACGCCAAATCACTACAACACCTCATACTTAAAGGTTTAAAGAGAACCTGTTTTTTTCCTTCATTGAATGGTATTTTGAAAGGACAGCGCTCACACCTCCGGAGGCTTTGTGAAGCACAATGAGCCGAGATAAAGGCTGATCTGTTTGAATAAGATTGAGTTCGATAGGTAGAGAGGATGATGTGGTCACTGGCTGCGTGGCTGCCATCATTGTGGTCTCGATAAAAGATTCATTATTATTGTTATTGTGCCGGTAATCGTTGTTTTACATTTAGGTATAACGGAGAGTTGAATGTTTGTTCTATTTTATTTAAGTTGTTTTTTGTAGTTATTCTTGCAGCAGTAAAGTGAGGACATATTCGTTATATATGATTTGAGATCATTTTCTAAAAACCATATAAAAATCCGACTACTTACAATATTATTTATAAACAAGTTATGAATTTGAACAAATATTTTTAACGTTATCAAAAAAGTGATGTAAGTACCTTAACTCACTTTTTTTGATGGTATGGTATGGCATGATATGGATGTAGGTACCTACCTAATAATTGTGACATCGTCAAATATTTCCATATTTTGTTTTATTTATCTATCTATTACTATTATAAAGCTGAAGAGTTTGTTTGTTTGTTTGAACGCGCTAATCTCAGGAACCACTGGTCCGATTTGAAAAATTCTTTCGGGGTTGGATAGTCCATTTATTGAGGAAGGCTATAGGCTACTTTTGATCCCGATATTCCCACGGGATCGGGACTTATGCGGGTGAAACCGCGGGGAGCTGCTAGTTTATTACATAGGGCATAATTATTAAATTATGTAGGTAGGTATTATAGTATCAGTTTATCACCCGTGCCGTGTGACGATAAAGGTACCTAATAACTGTGATGCTAAACCTCCCAAAAAGTGTAAACAAACGTACCCAGTAGTGTCTGTATGCCTAATATGGGTCAGACAGGGTATCGATCGCGGAGGCACGCGCGCGGTGCGGTGCGTCAACCCAACCAAGCCAGACCCAGCCCGGGCCCTAGCCGACGGGGTTTCTGAGGTGGTTTACTAACACGGGGTTTACTAATTACATCTGTTATTAATTTCACATTGATTCATTTGGTAAACTAGCTGTATCCCGCAGTTTTAACTGCATAAGTCCCAATCCCGTGAGATTTTTTAAAAATCATTTGTTTAGGATACATCCTACATCCTGAGCCTACATCACACTCGTTAATTTTCAGTTTTCTACCTATCTGCGATTTAGGCTGTAAGTTAATCCAACAGTCAGTTAACAGAATGACTTCAGTGGCGGGTGCACAATGCACAATAATGCACATACGCCTGTGTGGTGCAAAAGGTTGCCGGTTCGATCGAACTTCGCTGATTCAATTGTGCTATCGCGTAAATTAACCATAGACATAACTTAAAACATGAGAAGATAGGTACGTTAGATAGGTACTTAAAGTATCTATAGATACCTACATGTTGTAAATCTGTAACGATAAAGAAAAAGATTAGGTATATCTAGAAATTAAAAAAACCCGGCAAGTGCGAAACTCGCGGACGAAGGGTTCCGTACCACTATCACAATTGGGTACCGAACCCTAAAATCGTTTACCAATTTTAAAATTTGATAGGAAAATGTGACATAATATTTAGCTTCGATTCTTACTTCCATCATACGACCACACCACTAAAAAAAAAATGAAAAAAAAAAAAAAACTTTGGCACAAAGACAATCTGAAACTTATAATTAAGAAACTCTTTGGTAAGTGAAGGCAGACTGGTATATTTGACAGATAGGGTAGCCATTTTGAATTTCATGACCTACTCGATTCGATGTTTTTGAAACACGTTTGCTGTATGGGAGCCCCTCTTAAATATTTGCTTTATTTTGTTTTTAGTATTTGTTATTGTAGCGGCAACCGAAATACATCTTCTGGGAAAATTTCAACCTTCTAGCTATTACGGTTCATGAGATACAGCCTGGTGACAGACGGACAGACGGACGGACGGACGGACAGACAGACAGCGAAGTCTCAGTAATAGGGTCCCGTTTTTACCTTTAGGTACGGAACCCTAAAAAAGACCAATCATCTCAAAATCGATACATAGCTGAACACGATAGAAAAGTTTTTGAAGACTTTGTTTATTTGTTTGCTTAAGTAAGTACCTAGTCTGGGAAACTACCGAACAGATCTGGACAAGTACTCATTAAATATGCTTAAAAAATCACGAACTTACGAATACGTTTCGCATATGTTTTAGTGAACATTTAGATAAATATGACTGCTACCTACATTTGATGACGGTGTGAGTTTTTGTATAGCAATATCGACCTTTATTTTAAATATAGATATAACCTATATTTAAAAAAAGTTGCATTAATATAATGCATAGGTCGTTCCTTCTTTAATGAGCACAAAGAAATTGATTCACGTCGTCAATAAAACAAAATTAGGTATTAGTTTATTACGAAATCATTTTTATTTCATTGTTAGCGTTTAGTCAACAAGAAACCCTTATAATTTCGTCATGTCCGTTTGTCCGCGGCTTAGGTCAGAGAAGCTTAAAGGTACCTACTAAGAAGCTGTAGGTAACTTTGCATGAGTAGACATATTGATCACGGCGAGAAAGTAGTAGGTACAAGAGAAATTTAAAAAAATAGGGTACTACATGTAAAATGGGGGATTAATACTTTCCTGGTCAAACTATTTTTCATTTTTAGGTTCCGTTTTCAAAATATTGTGCTCGTTTTTAGATTTCGTGCCCCGACAAGGCACGCACTTGCCTAGTTTTATATTTATAAATATGTGAGTAGGATATGTTAGGTTGATTGTGTGGTGTGGTCGGTATGGTTATTTGATGTGAGGTCTGACGTAGTCTTTTAACTTCGTACTTTACAGGACAGAAATACCACGACCACACCAGTTTTTTATACCGTCTTTCTCACGGAATCAGAACTTTCGCAAACACCGCTGAGAAGAAAGGTATTAGCTGTATTAGCTAAACTAGCCTAGACTAAGCTAACCGAATAAAAATCAATATTATTAGTAAAACAAACGCGGGCCATGCCTTTGAATCCTAATAGCTCACTCACATTGACCTCCGCCATCAACTTCGGATTCTTAACTACCACGCCGCCGATCGAATCTCAACTCTATGCTTCAGGAACATGGTTCAGTATCGAGTGGTGGGAGGGTGCTGGAGGAAGGGTTGGAAGAGGGTGCGAAGAGAGAGCGGCTCGACACCTCTGCACAAAGCCGGGCGGTAATAGCTAGTTTCGTAGCACTAGTTGCCGCAGCCTGGCACGCCTGGATTCTAGCATTAGGTAGCATTACCTAAGGATTCAAGCACTACATTTATTTATACGAGAGCATAAACATAAGTAACACGGGGATGTAGTGTAATGAAACAATTTCTACTATTATTCGCGTCAAAATCAAAAAAGATTACCTACAATACACTATCATAATTTTCACTTAAGAGGACAGTCTCCATTCTCTTTCTCCATACAAACGTAGTTTACATTTTCCTCCCTGGATTAAGACAAGTAAGACATTAGAGCAAATATTATTTGCTCTAATGAATGGAGACTGTCCTCTTAAATAATTTAAATTAAAGATCCAAAAATGAGTCCCTAGGTATGGTACTCAAAAGGCTGGCTTTATTGCCTCTTTGCATGGCAAAACCCGTTGGCCAAAACAGCAGCCATTCCTTTGGTCACCACCACCATTTCCATTGGACCGCCACTGGAACCAGCGACTTTCTACGTGGTAGTCAGGTATTCAGACAGGATATATTAACGCTAAAATATGAACTGGTTTAAGATAAAGGGCAAGTAACCAATTGATACCAATTGACTGATAACCAAATATGGTAAACACTATGAAATAACGTTAAGGTCATCCCATTGATTTCATCGGAGAGTTGCAGCCGAGTCTAGCTACTGGGACACTAGACAGACAATTAAATCATTTCATTTTTTTTTCATTTTAATAATTTTTCAATCTCTATTCAAAGATAAAATTATTGTGTAATAAAAAAATAGAGTTACTCAAATTCACAGACCGATTTTATTTTTTCTAGATCTAGCCAAACAAGCAATTCTGGCTTACAGTCAAACTAATTTGAATCTTATCATTAAGACACTAAACTTCAATTTTATTTGCTTCCACCGTCACTACCCCAGTCTCTAATTAGCCTGAAACGAAACTATTGTATCTCGTTTACATTTTAAACTTTATTCACTTAGAGTTAAGGTTGGATCTCGGTTGTGTTCGACAGTACAATAATAGAGGACACTCGACCTGGCCAAGCACTGAGATTTCAACTGAATTTTACTTTTTTCTGTCTAAAAAGTACTTTGTAGAGTAAATTAAGAAATGCTTTGTTTAGTTAAAGTTACCACGACATTAAATTATAGAATTCGTTTTTTTATTCATCATCTCGCCTGCACTAGCTCAGTTTTTAAGTTAACAGGTTAGGTGGCCACTGGACCCATTTGACACCTGCTGGCACAGTGATTACTTCAAAATAAGCCGATAGCAGGCAACTCCCAACTCGAATTTCCAAGATTTAAAACTTTGTATTCATATAAAATTAATGCTATATACCTACTTTTGTCGATTTTAAAAATTAAGTGTAGTTATCATCTATTTTTGTGAATAAAATAAAAAATAATTCCAGTATCCTCATAATATTATAAATGTGAAACGATGTGTGTAAGTAGGTACTTATGTAAGTAAGTAATCGAGTGTGTTTGTTACTTCTTCACGCAAAACTACTGAACCTGGATTAACATACGCTACTTTTTATTCCGATATCCCAGCGGGATCGGGACTTACGCGGGTAAAACAACGGGGCGCAGCTAGTTTCTTATGTACTTAGGTGTAATTCTTTATAGCGAATAAGGTAAAAGTCCAAGTACTAAGTAGGTATGTATCATGAAATTAATAACTCTCATTAGGTACCTACAGTAACTTTTCTAATAACAAGAGTATTCGGTCAGATAACTAAATTGAGTAAACACGTTAGTTTCGCGCCATTTAACCGTTAATATTCTATTCAATAATGCCTCATTACACTCTCGAACTCCAATAAAACCCGACTTCTCTTTCATATTTCACTCGACGCCAAATACTTCTATCTTCTATCCCTCTCGCGCTCCCTAGCATCGCGTACTTCCGTCTCTGTCTCCTCGGATCAGTATTGCCAGATTATGATAATAATTCGCGGAGAGAATACAAATTGGGAGGTTATATAGAGAGAGTTATTTAACGCGATAACTTCATGATGTTATTATGTAAATTTAACAACCGTTTATACGACCTAATGAATTTATTACGGCTATATATTTTGTAATATTACTTTGTGAGTGAAATATTTTGTGGATGTCTTTTTGTTTGTTTTATTTTCGACTTTTGATATAAGCAGAAAAAAACAAAGCCAGTTAGTTTTGAAATCGATATCTTTTGTACCTACATCCCTACACACACAACAACGTTTTTATTTTCAAATAGATTTTTGTGACAATGCGGTTAGTGTCAACTCGTCCACTTTATACCTCATTACGAGTTTTCATCACTATCATGTTTACCCACTGAACTGTAAAATGATTCTTTTTCCTTTATTTCAAATTATTGTAATATTTTAAAAATAATGTATTTCTGCTCTTTTATCTCATTAATACCTATTAGTATTATTTTCAGATTGAGACAAACAGTAACAAACGTAAATATAACACGAATCACTTTAATTCATAATGTACCGGGTCCCGTATCGCATCTAAGCGCTTGTTTTCTCAACAAAACACACCCCTGAAAAATCTATATCCCACTCCCTTCACCCCTCACGTACACCCTACACCGCACCGCACCCTCCGCTTCAGTTTTGGACTTTTTAACCCAAGATGGCTTAATTTCCTCCAAACGATTATTGTACGTTTCTTAAAAAACCCCATTAGAAGGTCGCGGGTGAGCCGCTAGTCGAGGCCGGGGAGGGTTCCGTACAGAAATGTTTGGGGATTAGCAGTTAACAGGTTTGCGGACAATGCGTGGGACGGAACGGTTTTTGCAAGTGCGAGGTTTCGGTGTTAAAACGGAGCGCTTTTGTTTAGAGTGCAAAAATTACGGACGTTTTTGAGATTGAATGATATAAATGTGTGAATTTTTTAGAGCTAAATATGGTTCGCAATAAAAATGATTTTGGTAGGGCCTACCTATTTTGAGATGATAATTGCTTTTTTTATACACGTGCTGCGATAATCATTTTTTATTTTATGTATCAGTCAAAGTCTCTTGAATCCTCACTAAAACTAGTTTTCATCAAGGAGACTTAATCAAAACTCAAAATGATGGGTATCAATCACAAGTTTGTTCAACAAATAAAACTTTTCTAAAAAAAAACCCATGTTATGAAAATAAGTTTATTATATTTAAAACACTTTTCGCAGCTTCTATGGTCAACTTACCCCACTCACGGTACCCACTAACCTACCGCCCCGGTCTAGTATCCCCGCGACTACGACAGACATACCTACTACAGTTAAATTTAATTAGTCAAATACCATAGCGGGCAAGATGTATGGTGTAATCAACCTGTCTGGGAGAGACGACTTCATTAAATTGCCGAATTAAACGCTCGCCACCGAAATAATTAACATTTAGCTGTTTGTTTTGATGCTTCTACCGTTAGCCTTTGAAGATATTAGGAGGGAGAATTTTGCTGTCTTGTTTTTTTTAGGTTTGTTTGAAGCATGACTTATTATTTTATGATCATTGATCAATGATCATACATCAAAAGACGATACTTGGTTTATTTATTAAATTATTTTCACGGCGTTCGTCTCACGATTTAATACTTACATAGGTACTATAATTTTGCTGGGCATTCAATTATAGACACCCAATGCTCCAATGCAATAATTAATAACGGAAGCAATTTTCATTCTGAATTTATTTAGACGAAAGGTTAAATTATTTAAAAACCAAAGATCAGAAAAGCTTTCCTAGCTATAGAAATTGTCACAAATGGGATTTTATAAATTAATTTCAGCTATCTCAGTAGACTAAGAGTGTCATATAACAGCCAATTGCTAAAGCGGACGCGCCGCTGCTCGGGGCTGCGGAAATTCCGCCGCGGCCTCCGCCGCGCGCCGCCGCACCGCTCACTGCCGCGGTATTGTTTAATTAACTGCCACCAAACGTTGGCCGTGACAATCGGGTCACATCGTAGTGCTGGTGATATACCAGGCCCTATGTCACGATAAATACATTTTGTATGGAAACGTCATAGACTATTCAATTCCAAACGTGTGACATGAAGAAATAAATGGTCATTTTTGTACCTGAATTTTCATCTTTATTCATCAAAAGTTAATCTGGTGGAGTTTTTTATATTCGCTCCAAATTGTTCTAAAATTTCCCGGGAGAGGAGTAAAGTCCGATATGTAAGAAGTACTTGAAATAAACGAAATGTCCCACAATTAAAGCTGAGATTAAACTAAAGTAGCGCAGTATGTCACCGGCCCAAGTGAAATCGTTTCATTGAGATCGCAATTTTCTTATTAAGTGGAGAACTGAGGCAATCCAGCAGGTTTTAATGAGCTCCCGTTTCGAGATGTCTTCACAAATAAAGTTAGCGGAATATGGACGATCGAAACTTGAGACCTTTGTTCGGCGAGACCTTTATTCGAGTGTGAAGAGCCTTCATAATTGGTAGTAAAGTACTTATATTAAAACATGACTTTTGGGATTTAGGCTTTGGACAAACTGTCAGAACTAGTCGCGTGGATCAAGTTGACATTACGTGCATCAACCTTCCACTCCTTTAAGACTACGTAAAAGAAGAAATGTTTCCCCATAGCCTTACTAGAACAATGTTAGCCTTCTCCACTACTGCCTTTTAATTATGAACTTTGTGCTCTGTGACACAAGGTTCTGTTCCCGCCAGCATGACACGTCCAGGTTACGTGTGTTTACGAGGACATCAAAGAACGCCAGCGCGAATGCCAATTGGTTTTTTTATGGTTTTGTGTGGAATAAAGAGTAGAGTCGTAACTTGTTCCAGACCCTAGCTGTTGTGTAGATGAAGATACTTAAGTACCTACATGTTTATCAGGGCTTTTAACCATTTTTACTTTGCAATGAGCACAAATTTTATGCGTAAAAGTATCTCCTTGTGATTAAAAGTTAAGATCATAAGCGACTCTTGCGCATATTATCCTTTTATCAACCTCTTACAGATGCTGTCTTAAGATGTAATATTCTTTAAACATCATAAGATAGCATAATAGTGGATTACTATGTATGTTTTCAGTCTAGATAATATTCCGTCTATTTTGTTACAATGTGTATGGCATATAGCAAACCTACTATAAATAAAAAGCGACAAACAGAAAAACACCCCGAAAAATAACCCTAATTAAATTAGTTCATCATCGAGAGGCAAAACCTAAATAACTATTGTACGCCCGCGGCTTCGCTCGCAGCTTACCAACTTTTACACCAGTCAGACCAGAACACTTTGACCTACAATGGACCAGGCACATCTTTTCTGCGATAGTTCTTATTACATTGGTTCTGTGTGCTATAGATTCTTGACCAGATTGCGTAGATCTGTGTAAGAGTAACGCATCGCCCTTCTGTGAGGAAGTTTCCAGCGTTTTAGCGAGGGTTGGCAGGGCTCGGTATGGTGGTGGAGGTCCTGGTGAGACGTATGCAGTAGTGCTCACTTCACACGTAGGACAAAGGTTCCTAACTGCCTGCTATTAACACTGCTCGACCCCTACCAGTGGCTAGTGATGTTGACTTACCAATTTTTTCGATCTTATCGAAGAAAAAATAATAAAGGAAATACTTTTTATGCAAAGATTGTAGCTGCTGTTCAGTGTGGGTAAGCGATAAGTATTTTGGGCGGCTTTTCACTGTGTGTGTTAAAGGCTGGGTTGTTGAGGTATTTTGTATTATTTGTATTTAGAAAAAAAAAACATTTTTTTCCAAAATACAATGCTCCCTGCAAACCGACGACCCACGACTTCCCTTACTTTAGCGGTAAGCTCACAGGGTTATTCAGGAACGCAATATTCTTATTTTTTGAGTAAGGTTGTAGGGTTGTTCAATTTAGTTGTTATCTATGATTAAATTATTAAATAAATAAATAAAATAAATAAATATTGCACGACGTTACACACAGCGCAATTTAGCCCCAAACTAAGCACTAGGCTTGTACTATGGGTTAATTATTGAATTTAAACTTAAAGTTTGGAGTTGGTTCCTATTTCAGTTGTTTAAATTATGTAAACTATATTTAAATTGAATGTTTAATTAATAAAGTAAGCTTTATCATATACATATACATTTTATCTTAAGGTCTATATATTTTTGTACACAAATTGGTTCACAGTAAACCGACTCTCAGTTCCATCCAGCCAGAGTATATTGTAAATTAACGTCATCAACGAAACAGAGTTAACGTCAAAAATGGCCTTAATTCAATATATTTAAAATATACCTCAAATTGTGAACGAGGTTCTCACCAACTAATTAGCAAAACCTACGAAAGCGCCTCTTACGTCCCATCACTTCGCGCCCGAGGCGACACTCCCCGCAAACGGAATTACACCTTATCCCACGCTTATTAGAATCCTAATTCCATTGCATAAAAATGACATTATTTGACTCGTTTCCACTCAACCTAATTTGGACTCTAATAAATGAGGTTAAGGCGTCATATTCGATTGGGAAGCGTGTTTAGCGACTTTTTTTTTGGTAGAAACAAGACAAGGGCGTTAGTCCATTGAACAGGACCGATAAATGATCCCCGAAATCTTTACAATATAATTACTGAACAAGTTTTAATTGACTGAATCGCCAATTTTAGGGTCCATAAATAGTGGGATGAGTTATACTCGTGGGCGAATTGCCCCTAAACCACAAAACGCAGTAAATTAAATATTGTTGAATTTAGTGCAAATATCTTTTTAAATACAAATAAATTAAATACATATTTATGCAGAGCATTCACACTGCGGTTCCTTGTCTAAACAAGGCTTGTATCATGGTGACACGACAACGAATAGTAAAAAAAACTTTTAGATGAGGTGATTCGCACGGACAACCCCACCCAACCCCTTGTGAATATATTTGCCCATAGAATGCCTTGAATTCCCACCTAGTTGAACAGTTTGAGCACCTCTGTCCGGACACAGACATCACAACATTGTGACATCAGCTGCACACAATGCAGTCTCTTCAATAAGTGACATCCGAACGTACGCGATCATCAATAGACGTCGGTACAGGGGGCGGGCCGGACCAATGTTGCCAGCCTCTGGAAAGGACTGTGAAAAAAAAAATTAAATAAAGCTCTATAGATATGTAGGTAAGTATAGTCAGTGGTTATAAATCTTGTAAGCACCTTTTAAATCGTAGGCCGGCGCAGTCACTAAGAAAAACGGGTCTGACATGTACTCTAAAGGCTTTTTAGGTCAGCCTGAAACATTTTCATTTTATATTACTAACATCATCGCTTACCATCTGTGAGATCAAATGCTTAGTCTATAACTGATCAAAAATGACTCGGATGATAACTCACGCAGGTAAAACCACAGGTTGTACTTATAGATATCTATATAGTGGTACTCATATTCATAAGTAAGTACCTACCTTAGTTACCTATATCATTAAGATCATTTAGGTAACCTACTTACCTACTTATTGAATACCAAGCTTGCCAATAACTACTTACCTAACTACCGTAATTACCTGGGTAGCAATTAACGCCAAGACCAAGGCAATTAATATAATTCCCGTATGGTCCAGAACGAAGACGTTCTCCCGACATAAGTCGCATTCCACCACTCTCGCATATAACACCAATAAATTAATATCCAATCGACTGGGGTTACTTAATTGGACCAGCTATCCAACTTGTAATCCGGTAAAAATGTGCTTCTGTTTCCCACTGCCCGTTCAACCTAGACCCCTCTGCACAAAGACCTTGTTCTTACGCGAGGGTCTGGTTATGTTGGCTGTGAAGTTATAACCCGGCTAATGCGCGAAGGTATTTCAATTACAGCGCGGGGTGTGCGACGAACGCTGACTTTGGATTAAATAGTCAAACGATGTTCCAGCGGCCACTTCACAATTTTATTAATGAAATGAATTGGTGGTTTTCGAACACTAAAGAAATAAATGAATTGCTAGCTTATTTTAAACTTAATTTAAAATAAGCTAGCAATAATTCACAGCAACATTTAATTCACACGCATAGTTAAATTATAATTTAATGAAAATATGTATATGTAAAAAAAAACTTTCTTGTATTTTATTTGCCAGCGACTCCCCGTGGTCTCTTTAAGATGATGTGAATCTGATATATTGGGTTTTTGGTATTTTGGGAATCTAAGATGTATTTGGGATTTATATGGGGAATGAAAGTGCATGACAATAGCTAATCGGTTCTGGTTTTTTTAAACATAGTGTAAAGAAGAGTAACAAACACACGCATTCTATAAAACTTTCAAATTTATCGGGTTTGTATTTAAGCTTATTTACGATTACGGTCTAACAACACACGTGCAATTCAGTTAGGTTCCTGTATGTGTACAGTAGTTATGAACGATCGTGCCACTAGTCGTGTGGAGTCTGCAGAGCCGCGGCTGCCCTCCGCATTTCGCCGGCTAATCCTCCAACAAAAGGCCGCTTATAATTCGAGATGCGAGTAAGTCCACGAGGTAGGTAATTGAAATTTTATTGCAAGTATTTTGATGAAATGGCTTAGCGGCTTCCCCCGGCTTTGTGCGCCGCCACCGGCTCTGTCACGTGCAATCTGCTCACGTTATTGGATTTTAAGAGTCGACTATTTAAGTCGTCATTACATTAATTTATTTTATTTAACATTGAAATCTACTCTCTCTATGTATAATAATATGTATATGTATTTATAAAAGAAAAATAATTTTAAGTAGGTATTAAATATATCCGTTGTAACCGTAACACAAGCTTAGTAGCTTACCACGGGGCTAGATGGCGCTGTGTGTGGTTCACAGAATAATAATTTATTTACTTAATTATATAACGGACCGACAATCATTTGAAATTTTGCCGGCTTTAAATTTGTCTCTTTTTAACCGACGCCGTCAAAAAAAGGTGGAGGTTTTCAACCCCAAAACTATTTGTATATTTTATATTTTTATTTTCTTTATTAACATGGAATCAACAGCTCTTACAAAAATGACAAATCACAAAATAAATCAATCTTATAGCCAATAACAGATTCCTAATTTTTATATAATACAAATTTAACTGATTGTCTATAAAGAAGCAATAGTGTTATCTGTAGATATAAATTAAGAAGAGATCTTGCGAAAAAACGTTCTAGGGTAGGTGTGTGTGAAGTGTGAATTTAGTTGAAACTATGTGATTGGTTATTATTATAATACTTAAATACTGCACATATCAATCATACACCACTTACATACATAAACATAAACAAAACAAATTAATATTCATACACAATACATAATGAATATGTGTAATACCTATGTTCACGCCTTACTCCAGCGTTTGAAGTCCGATTTCGATTATTCCTAAGTTTATTTACATAGCGGCTTCATACCGTTACAAGTCATAACTTTAAAAAAAACTATTTCGAAGAAATCCTGTCCGTAAAATGTAACAAAAATATAAAGACGTAAAATAAAAAAACAAATTGCCACGAAAATTGCAATGCAACGGTAGCAGGAAACAATTATAAATTCGTCAAAATGATTAAGTTTCAAAAGTCCCGCGAATGTTATCTTTAGTCAGACACCAACGTAAACCAACGTAATCGCAATAATACAAACGGTAGCCTACACAAACACACCCATCACCATATTTCTACTTCCCAGAATACAGTCAAGTGTTAAATTGCCCACGTCAAATTATGTTACAAAAATAAACAAAAAATTGGTTTTAAACTCACAAAATATTAATAAGTTTTGCTTTGAATTTAATTCGACATCAAAATATGTAGACACTTCCAACAATAATTGATATCGACCGGCAGCTAAATTATGGTTGTAGACTTGTAGTTTTAACCGATATCATAAAAAGGAGGAGTATATGTTTTTCGCGTTAAGACGCTCTTAATTGATTGTTGATTGATAAGTTCGTAGAGGTGCTACGAACTTATAATACTATGTCTATGACAAGTTTTTGTAGCGTTTTTGGTGCATAAACACGTAGTATTAATAGATTCTTAGAAAATATCGAAAGTATACTTTCTTTTTTTTCTAAATAATGTTAAATATTGGTTATATTCAATACTGTGCATTTTGAATATTTACATTAATTAAATTACCAATTAGGTTTTTAACAAAAGCTTCACCTCTTCACCTAAAAGTTAATCTAATTCCACAATTCCAATTAAAATAGCCAACTAGACAATAAAGGTACCCGCGCACTCGCGACACGTTGTCAAAGCGGGTTAGGAGCTTTACGACTACATCTCTATATGACGGGTCCATATTGGGTTGCATAAATTTAAGAGGCATAATGTAAGGTTGCATAACGTTTTTTTGGCATACTCTTCTTTTCGCATAACGTTCATTTAAAATAAATCATTAGGCATAATTTAATTTCGCATAACTTCGTTTATAATAATGATATATTAGCATAAAATGTTCCTGCATAAATGTTTTTAGAATAACGATTACTAATCATAACATTTATTGGCATCTCGCCTTATGGCATAAAGATTACAAGTCATAAGCATAAAAAACCATAATGTTAACAAATGTAAAATGAGTTAAAATTAATATCATATTAAAACTTAGAATATCATTTCATATTATGTAGTAGTTCACAAACTTTGCTATGAATTGCATATAAAATTCAATTTTGATACACCACACCTTGTTTATTTATAATATTAGGCGCTGTGCGTAATCATGTTCTAATATGAACCTAACCTATCCTAGTCGGGGTGCTCTGTATAGTTTTCTGCGTACTCCTAGTTTGGGTAAAACGCCCGTTAATATGACAGAATTCAGTGAATGAAGCTCTTTAAAACTTTTACTCTTCATTGATTGTTACAGACGATATAGCGACGTGGTTTGGTCAGTATTACGTATGGGGAAACGTAACTTCGCCACCAATCTTCTCACCTAAAGTTTGATTAAAGATGACTATTACCAGTGTGTCTTTTCATTTGTTAAATAGACTTAGTCCAATTTATTATCATGTATGTTTATGACTTTAGCGGTTATGGATACCTCCATTATGCGTTTTGTGTTTTATGATAAATCATCTTTAGGCGTATAACAATTATGTCCTATACATTTATGCTGTTAAAAAATTATGATAAAGAAGATTAGAGAAAGTTAACGTTATGCCAATGAAACCATTCTGCGATTATAACATTATGCCGATCACTATTTATGCGAGAAAACTTGATGCTGAAACTTTTATGCCAAACAACATTATGAAAAAAAAAATTATGCGATGAAAGGGCACCCTATATGACTATATCGCATTAGGGTTACATTCCTCTTGGACTACATAGCCAAAAGACTAGAAAGGGACTAAGGGACGATTCTCATTAGAGCGGGCCGGGACCAGGCCGTGTCCGGAAGGGATGCACGGATCGGGCCGTGTCCGTGCATGCATAAACAAAAGCAGTCTTCATACAAGCTTTTGTATGAAGACAGCTTTTGTTTATGCTCGGTTCGGACACGCACGGCCCGCTCTAATGAGAATCATCCCTTATAGTTATATTGCTTTTGGACTACATTGCTAAAATACTAGAAAGCGTAACGACTAAGTCGTCATTTGTGTTCTAAACTACAACTTTATATCGCATGCGACATACCACGCCCGCGCCCGCGCCGCGGCGCGACATGTCGCATGGCGGGCGAGTGTGGCGCGGTGTGGCACGCCGTATGCGTCAACAACGACAGAACGTGCCCGGAATTAAACACAGCCATTAAGAGGCAAGGCGGCCGACTCGCGGTAATGAATACTGACACGCATTAACTTGTTAACTAACTTACTATGTAGGTTAGCTTATTTTAATTAAACTCACTTTCTGGTATTAAACGCGTTAAATCATAACCATTTATTTGTCCAAAAACATAGGTAAATACATTTATGGTCATATTGATTAAAGTAGGTATAGTTCGGCTATGTTAAAAAATAACAGAACAGATATTTTTTTTGCAAATTAAATAAAAAAATATATATATATATTTTTGCTTTTATCAATGTCCTACGTCTCCAGATCTCTTCCTCGAGGTAGACACACTGGCTACGGGAAATGAGTTTTCAATCCAACATCGCGAAAACAATTTTTTTTTAAATTTAATATAAATTCAAGTAGGTCCGGCGATACGATGATTGGATCTAGGTTTGCATATTATGGTCGTAGTGTTATTTTAACTAAACAAAATGACAAGTGCTTCTGATTATTGTATACCTTCTTGAAGCTGTAAGTAGAGTCAATTAATAAGAAGTAAAATGCACTTTCATGTTTAAAACACTTCTAGCCTTATTAATAAACGTGGAGTAAGATCGGAGCAGTGAGAACAAATTTTGTCTTTTTCTGTAACAAGAACTTTCAAATTTGACAGAGAGAAACAAAAAGTAGTAAAATTACTCCGATCTTGCTCCACGTTTATTAATAAGGCTATTCATGTTTAAAACATATTTTTGAATGTTGATTCTGGATGACGGCTAATGATTTGACGTAACCAAAGATCAATGAGTTATCAGTTAACTATCAGAGAAGGAATATAATAAAAGTGACACAGCTGTTACCTTCAGTAACATAATATTAACATCCTATTGTACAAAACGCCTTAAATCATATATTATTATCTCCGCACATAAAGAATAAATAAATCAAAAGCCACTTTCAATCAAATAAAATCTTTAATTAATGTTCAACAGCTGTATTAAAAGAAACCGGCCAAGTGTGAGTGCGAGTCCGACTTGCGCACGAATGGTTCCGTACATTATCACAAAAAAAAACACGTTTATTGTATGAGAGTCAAACTAAAATATTTATTTTATTCTGTTTTTAGACAGAAATACGTCATCTGTGAAAATTTAAACCGTCTAACTGTCACGGTTCATGAGATACAGCCTAGTGACAGACAGACATGCGAACAGTTAGTAAAAGGATCCCGTTTTCATCCTTTGGGTACGGAACCCTAAATAGATGAACTCAAACACTTTGACAGCTCAATCGGTATTGATGCGAGGTAAACGGGATGACTCGTCACTACTCTACAACCAAGTTATCTTTGCGGACGGATATTTAATGAACTAAAATACATCAGGCAATTTGGTACGTACGATAAGTAGATGGTGGCGCCATGATTCTATAGAACGATTAACTTGGCCGTAGTTTGTGTCTTGTTAAACTGACGTGACTGATGTCGGACTGATGACTTGATGACTGATGAGATGACTGACGACTGATCGAGTGGGGACGGAACAATTAATGTGCCTATTAATTATATTAGAATGGAATTCAATATGTTCCCATTATTGAATGATTCGATTAGTTTTGAGTACAATAGCGCTCCATTGTTAGTAAATATTTTTAAGAATTCATTTCGGAGTAGTTCTGACTTGAAATATTTCAATTAGTAAGGAATATAGAGTATCTGATTTCTTTTATTTGAAACTGAAATTTAGATCTTAGGGCCTGTTCAAGGTCAGGCCATTGTTTCAAATAGTGCCAAAAATAGGGTCAGTTAGAAACAACTGAATCTACACAAAAATAATTCAAAGTCCTGACTGACTGACGGTGTGTGTTTGTGTGTATCAACGCACAGCTTAAACTTCTGGTCCTAGAAACATGCAATTTAGAGGTTGTGTTCTTTGTGATTTGAAGAGTCCACTAAGAAAGAGTTTTTCGCACTTACGCAGGTGAAACCGTGGGACACTGCTAGTATTTCATTAAGGAGCCTATATCACCCTAGGAATATCGGGATCAAAATTAGCCTATGTCCTTTTCCAAGGCCCCATCTATCTCTATACCAAAATTAATCAAAATCAATTCAGTGGTTTAGTTGTGAAAACGTCACAGACAGAGTTTGCATAGAGTTTCGCATAGATAAAGTAGGAGATAACCATAATAGCTACATTCTATTGAATTTAATAAGCTATTTCACTAATATAACACTTGAAAAGATGTAACATCTGCGGCGTGTCTGTGGTGTCGCGAAGTGTCGGGGTATCCCGTCTGTAACACGATCCCACATTGTGTCGTGTACGCGAGCGTTGTGTGCTGGCAGAGGGCCGTACGTTGGGCGGCGTGTTGGCACCACATTATAATACACGTTGCACTTATTTTATTAACTTCAAATTGTTACCTTCACCTTGAGTTGAGGAGAAGTCTATATTTTGATAGCGGTTCGTTAAATAGGTAGGTGTGGTGAGTGGTGTTAGTGCGGATTAATTTTATTCTAAGAAATTTGTAAGAAAGAGGTAGGTATTAGGTACTTACATCTTTTTGATCATCAGACGTCTTTTTAAAAAACTATATGTGTCCCGCGGTTTTATTCTGCATAAATTATACTCTATGTTACTCCTCGATAATGTAGCTTTCTATTCGAGAAATAATTTTTGAAATCGGTCCAGTAGTTTCGGAGCTTTTTCGATACTTACCAACAAACGAAAATTACTCTTTATAATATTTGTATCGATTAGAGATGTGCCGACTAGTCGCCGACTAGTCGGGAAAGCCGACTAGTCGTCAACTAACAATTATGCAATAAAACCAATATTTAATTGAATTAATTGTACAGTTAGAAGGTAGATAGTCAGAAAAACGTAAACAAAATACGTCATAGCCTACATACATCATCTTAACATTAAACATCTAAAATTTCATAACTATGCCTCAGCTCCATGAATATTTTTGTTCCAACTTTTATTTTTATTTCAACATTTTTTGGAAGATTCGTTACAGCTTTCGAAGTGCAAATTTATTCAAAAATACCAACAATCGCCGAGTGATCATGATTTACCCAAATATCTGGGAATTATAATGATCTGCATTGCCGACTAGTCGGCTAGTCTGCTAGTCGGCAGAACCCCTAGTGGGCCGACTAGTCTCTAGTATCGATCATTTTTATTTTTGTAAATTAAGAAATCCACCGGTAAAGTGGGTGAACTTCGGTACATACCTACTACCTACCTTACCCATTTTATTTGTAATCGATCGTTTCAGATCGCTCGAACCATGGCTAAGACGCCCACATATTTGCCTACCTCGTAGAAATTTAATTCAAAAAATAATAAATCTGTGTAAATAAATATTTAACTAGGTATCACAAAAAATTACAAGTACCTGAACTTATAACAAAACAAGGTACAATTTAAAAAAAATATGAAATCTGTCATCAAAATACTCAGTTGTTGTCTGTCTCTACCTCATTGGAGCTCCAACCGCACATCGCTCCTGCAATTCCAATAGAAAACTTTAGCTTGCGAAGTCTGCTCCATAGTATTTTACCTCAAAGTGTGCCAACAAAAGTGGACGCTTATTTCTTTTTGCACACATTGTGTAGAGTAATTTTCAGTAGAAAATAATGAAAATATAAATAATTCCGACACTTAACTTCAATCAAATTTCACCTTTCAACCGTCGTCGCTCGGTCGTCGGTCGTCGGAAATGCAACATAATTTGTTCACCATTGTTGTTTTATCGAGCGTTGCATTGCGTGGAATAACAGAGCTGTCTGTTGTATTACAATGGAGGCTACACGTTACGCGCCAATACTACTCGCTTTTTACTTTGTAATTGAGGAAGTGTTCAAATCTTGTGTGAGACGCCATTTTGTTTATTTTAACACTATAATAGTACATTATGATATAAGTGCGGTAAGTTGAAAATTACAGCCGAGGCGATATTGCTAGCCCGAGCCGTAGGCGAGGGCTACAAGAAAGCAGAGGCTGTAATTATCAAAGCGCACGTATGTCATACGACGTTTTATAACACATTTGCGAGGAAATAAATAAAAACAATACAGCGAAAAGAAAAAGCGCGCGGAATAATTTTTATTTGTTCACAAATTAGCGATGCGCGGGCATCAGTGCTTTTTTTTTTAAGGCAACGGTACAAAAACAGCCAGTATTACTAATAAAGTAAATTAATATTTTTTTGTTTCTGTTACAGATGTAATTTACTGTCAAAATGAATTAAATTAAAGAATTAAATGTTTATTTTTTATATTTTATCTCCCAAAGTTAATTTTATTCATAAAATATTGACCACTTTTCTGACATAAAAACTTTTTGATTTGCTTTCTTTGCTTTTTTTTTCTTAAGATTTAAAAAAGTACCGTTGGTTTTAGACGGAGCATGATAAACCGTACGTGTTACCTTATTAGAAAGAAACTCGTGCGTTTTACTTTACGATTACGCACAAGTACGTAATGACATACATTACGATATTGAAATTGGTGAAATAAGAGGCCCTTTACGAGCAAATGTGTTATAAAAAACATTTTCAAATCCTCGATTGTTCGGATATATGTACGTTTTCAAAAGAAATGTATATGTAGAATATGTAGAAATGTAAAATTTCGTATTAAGTACATTTTAGGCGAGTTGTTAAGATATTTTTTGAATAGATTTGGATGAAATTTACCTCATAGGTAATTGACAAGGTAATGAACACATAGAATATCATTTTATTAGGTACAGATTAGTACAGATTAGGTACCATTGAAACGAGAACTACGCTGAAAAACCTGCGGGGCAGAGCTAGTTTCAATATAAACCTAATTCCTCCAACACAAACACAAATTCAACAAATTCTATAAAAATCCTAAAACATTTTCGCACAACAGATTTACCTACCTAATGAGTCATTTGGAATTCCTAACAGAGGTAAGCTATTATATTACCTCCCGCCCGAGCTCCTGTCTGACAAGAGAGGTGGAAAACAATGACATAATAGGTGGTAACGCAATAGGCACAACATCTTTCGCGTGTGCGAGACAAAGGGACAACAATCGATCGAAATCTGTAGACGTGTTCATTCAGAAAAGGCACCTTTTGCCAACGTTTCTAACTGGTTGAGTCTGGAATCCGATTTAAGAAAAAAAGTGGCCAAGAATTATTTTAAAGATAGATATTGGGTATTTTGTGTATTAATATATGTTTAAGGGGGCTTTGGGACTATTTCCTAATCACCTGGGTAGGTATAGATGGCGAAAAATGTCAAATGGATTTATTTACGGCTACGAATTTTGACCTCGAATTCATCATTCATTCAGATATCATAGGTTTGTTAAGTAGGTAGTTATTCTTTCAATTAGTGGAGGTGCTTATTGTTTTGCTAAATAAACAAGTTCGATACCTGGTAATTATTTGTTCAAAAATAAAAATAATGCCGTCTTATCTGCATCTGCTTTCATTATTTTTCAGTATTCCTACAATTAAGGAATCAGCCCAGGGGGTTAAAAAGGAAGTTTAGGATTCTCTACAAGTAAATCTGGTTTTTGACATGATATTGCGAACCTCGCCCTCACGGGTTTGAATTGTAGATTCGAATGCCGTCTATTTGGGCAAGCAACTATATATGACACGTACACTGTCATCGAGATCGTCTTAAGATGCAGAATTGCTTGCTCCGTCTGGACTTAAAGTAGTTTAGTATCTCCTTAACGACTTTGAGTCCAGACTTTTGTATATCCTCCGGAAATCCCCCTGTATATCCGCTATAATAAATAACTTTCCTCAGTATTTGAACAGTGCGCTAGATATTTTAAACCCGCCTCGCGCGGTGCCTCGATTGTTAATTAACATTGTCCTGTCCAGCGCCCGGCGCCGGCAGTGTATGTTGTATTTACAGCGTGTGTTTACTCGGTCGTTTTGTTGCAGGCTTCCCGCAAATCAAGTCGCCTTACAGTCCCACCTCACAGCCGCACCTTACAGGTTAGTTCATTCTATTTTTTTTAGTACAAACTTACGCATGTAGTTACATTTTCCTGGGTCTTTATCGCGTATTATCATTTACTTTTTTTCTTAATCCCCTCGCGACCACGACCATTGTAACATGGTTGAAACGTCGAGGTAAGAAAATAAATAATAATACGCGATAAAGACCCGGGAAATGTAACTATGATAACAAAACGTGTGAATTTAAAACTTACCTACGCATTTTATATACGTTCTTAAAAAATGTTATAAACTAATATTCATTTCTATTTTTAAACCCTCTTACTTAAAAACAATGACTATAAGGTAATGTAACGTTTGTTACTGTCTGTTAACTTTGAAACTTCATGTCACAGTAAAAGACAAACGTTACATAAAGTTAGTCATCGTTTATAAGTAAGGGGATCATATGGATTGCACGTTAAAATAATAAAGTTCGGTTTTACGAACGACGTACGAAAGTATAAATTTCCTGAAAACACAAACCTTTGAAGCATTATCGTTGTCATTTAAAGTCGTCTACAATCAATATTAAGGTACCGACTCGACGCAAATCTGCCAAATTGATCTGGCAATTTTCCTGAAGCATCACCAGCCAACTACCAAACAATACATTTGTCGGTGATTTAGGAAAGTAGCTTCGAGAGCGCGAGGAAGAGAGGGAGGGGAAGGGGAGGGGAGGTACGTCCCCTCCCCCCCGCCTTTGTCTCAGTAATGAATCCGGCAAACATCAGCGCGCAGCCGCCCTCCCCTGCCAATACCACAAATCATAAACCGATCTATTACCCATAGAAATAACAACTTTACCCCCCTACGATAGAGTATCTTATTCGATGCTGTCAGCAGCGTGATTCTTCGCGCTTCTCGCATCGCAAGACGTGACGCTTAGATATTGTTAACGCAAATTAGAGGATGATAAAGATATAAGTTGGAGGGTTCGAATTACTTGATTCTAATCCTCATTATGGCGAGGTTTATTTGTTTCGGAGCTCGCAGGCCAAAGTTGACTCCTCTAGTCCCCGTTGCGTGTTGCGGTTACCGTGTGATGTGTTGTTTATTCAACCCCAGAGTGTACGTACGAAGTATGAAAAGCGTCCTCGCACAAAACACCACCTGACTGCTCCCGCTCGGCAGCCATTTGTAAAAATTACCTTCGACGCCATTTTTACGCGGGAATTTCATATTTGGAATGCCGCAGGGTGGAATTCGCAGTAGATTTGACATTTCATCATGGCTCCCAGTTTTTGTATTGTTTCTAAAACAATACCGGAGTGCGATGGTCTTTTTATGAGACTTTGTTTAGAAGCAGCCATGTTTAATTTGAAAATTAGGGTCGTATTATTACAGTTTTGGACGACGAAAATGAGGTCCTTATTGGTAGAGACTTGAGCCCTTTCGACCCTTTTACAATTAAGTATAATTCTAAATCGGAACTTGTAGTTTTTTTCCTAATTTCTTAAGCGAAAAGATACTAAAAACTACCCTACTTATTAATAATACGTAACACCACTTACAAAAGGCCGACGACTCAACGTTATCGGTTACGGACACATTTGTAAGGAAACAAACTTTTTGCCGCGACATCTCGAGACAAGATCCTTCTGTTTTCATGTTGACACAGCGCTGCACTTTGCTGTTTAAAAACCAACCTTATCCCCTCATCCTAGAGTTGTGTATCCCTCACTGTCACGAGATAAAGTGTCAAGTAACAGAGAGGTTTTAGTGGCGACAAGTAGCAACAACAGTGCGAGTATATTAACGGCAGTTCTTCGCTTGATTGGGTATTAGGTTTCTGCGGTAAAATTAATTTGTTTTAAAAGAAAATAACTTTGTTTTGAGAGTAGATTGTCAAAGGCGTTTCGAGTTTGGGAAATTATTAATGAAGCGTTGAGAGGCGCGTGCTTTGGAATTTAATATTTTAATCTCGGTTTAGAAGTTAAGTGTAACATTGTGATTATTATGATATCCTTATACAGGTATAATAAGTCGTTTAAACATAACTTATAATTATAAAGTTATACTTACTTAGGTTAGAACGATTTACCTATGTATGGACTCATATCATATTTACCGGTATAAATGAAAACTATTGTTAAGTCCAGTAAGATAGGTAAATGTTTAACTAGGTAACTTTTTTAAAAATAGCCACAACCGAATTGAAAACCTCCTGTTCACCTTTTTAAGTCGGTTAAAAATAGTAAACTTTTTATTAGGTATGTACCTAAGTATAAGGATGGTCTAAGACGCTCTAGTAATGTGTTTATAAATAATAAGTATGTACAATAATTCTAAGTACACAATAGTTAATACTGGTCAATTTTTTAACGGTAGTGTTTCGGGACCGGACCTTGAGCGGACCCAACACATCACCCTTCCCCTTCCTTAAGTATTTTCTATTCATTGGAAGAAGATCCTGGAAGAGGTCGCCCATAGATGATACGGTCGCCCATTGTACCATCATTTTAGAATTTGTGATTTTGGTACAATAAGCTAACCTCCCAAAAAGTATGTTAAGCAACTGACACACGAAATTAGAATCAAAATTGATTATTAACAAAAATGCTTTTACGTGGTGAACTCGGTCTCGAAATAACAAACAAAAACGAGTCGAGTGCGTTGTGAATGAGTGTGTCCACTTAACTAGACAGAAATATACGTGTAAATGTATCAATAATGAGGCGGCAAGTGGCGTGTATCGAGTGTCGGCAAACAGCGCGGAGTGGCGACTAATTGTCGGCGGTGTCCAGTGTCCAGTGTCGGGCGGTGTCGTGAGATATCACATGTGTGCGGTGCGATCTCTCTATGCTACAGTGACAGTTTATCTAATACAAGACGGTAATCATAACTCTAATCATTGAGGAGTTTACTGATGAGAAAATGGTTCCAGGAGCTCCCTCAATCTGAATCTAGTTCGATAGGACCCGATTCTATTTGTAGAAGTTAAAAAATTAGTAATTTACTAGATAAAAGATGCTATTTTACTCATCATTCCAAAGGCTCTCATCAGTTCTTCACCAACTTTGTATAATAAGATCAACTAGAAATATAAATACTATATCTAATAGAGAAATAATTGCGATTGGACCTCAGACGCCGAAGATATCCAGTAGGTAACAAATACTCACAGGTGGCCTGGAGAGATCGTTTTAAGCGAGGCCGCTCTTTGTACCACCTAATTTTTAAGATGTTCATGTTGCAAGTTTATCAAAAAAAAAAAAATTCCTTCGAATTGATAACCTCCTCCGTTTTTGGAAATCGGTTAAAATGACCATATTTTTTTCCACGTATTTCTTTTTTAAAATCTACCATATCTAAGGTAGGCTAGGCCGTATGTGCTTCTCTAAATTGCCTAATCAATGATTTACCTTGTTACAATAACATTCCTTATTTCGTCCTTTGAAATCTAATATATCTAAGTTTCAAAGAATAATCAAAGATCAGTCGAGCAGTCATATTTTTTAGATGTTGAAGACATTCTGTAGGCGTAGTAAACCTATCTATAAGTATGCAATTATAATAGACCCGAAGCGTCTGGAAGGAGATAGCTTGTCGTAATGAGCTGGCACTTTACCTTCAGGACACTACCTACTTATTATAATTGCTAATGGTCTTTCTCAACACCCACCCTACTTCAAATATCGACCTTAAAGTGCTCGTTCCAAGGTTCGTTTTCCAACGGCACAGTTCCGACTAAATTCATTACAGGATCAGTGCCCCGGGGGTGGTGGGGAGTTTGGGACTAATCGTAAAATGTTATTGTCTGCTCGAAATATAAATTCAATTTATTTCGCTTTTTTCTTCTTCATATTTTGTTGAGCAAGAAAGGGAGATACCGTTAAGTGAGTAGAGGTTTAAATGAAACTTTGTTATGTTTTTCAGTAGGTATATGCACTTATACAGGGTGGGTTTTTATAATTGACTTTACAAGCCCTGAACTGAGCTATCAAAGTCAAATTATACTATTCAATGGAGCAATGAATACAAATACAATATGACCATTTTTGAAAGTCTACTTAGGACTCTGATTTTAGTGTGGTTTCGGAACGCTCCCCCCGATGAGAAGAAACCACAAGAAACTGCATGAGGTAAAGGTCACTATAAAGCGAAAGCGATTGTAATCTACTTTATGCAAATAAATACTATTTCTAAGTCACTATCCTATTTTAATTCCAGACTACCATCTGACATCTTTACTCTGAATTCATAATAAGCCTCAGTTCACCTCATCCCTAAATCGATACTTTCAAACCAACACTCAATTATACAAATCAATTCGCTTAGTTCAAACAAAAAGCTCCGAAATCGATGGTAACTGCACCCGAGACGCGGCTCACCTACTCTCTACTGCTACAAAGTAAGGTTGTACGTAAGTATGACCTGTCCAATCGTAGGCCCGCGTCTGCTGGCTCTGTGGAAGTGGCCAATAAGTAACTGGCTGTTACAGTGACCGCTCCACCCCACACTCCTTCGCAGTACGTGTGTTTATAGATGAACACTTTCTTTAAGGAAAACTGAATTCCTATCAAAATATATGAGACTCCATATTTTATGGTAAAACTGAATGAGTGCGAAAGTAAAAACAGGAGAACAAGCAAGTGATTTTAAGAGTTCGGAGGTTCGGAACCCAAAAGATAGTTTTTTTTTTCAAACGATTTGTGTTTTTTTCTTGATTGTACCACATGTCCAAGATTTCTTTGTTAGTAGTTTAACTAATATAGTCTTCAGTATTGTTGGTAGGCAGGTAGGTATCTACTCATGACTATGGTTAGCTTCAGTTTTACTAACTTAATTTTTATTGAAGAAAAAGTTACCTATTGTTGATTGGTCCAACCAAATCGGTATAGACTGTAACTTCTTGGACCAACACGAATTTGACAGTTAATAAATAGGAAAGTAGGAGTTACGATTATTAACCTCAACCTTAACAGTAGATTATATCTAGTTAGGTGCTGTTAAAAGGTTGAGATCAGAAGGAGATAAGAAGGAAGGTAAACAGCCACTGCGGTAACGTTATCACAAACTCGATGATGCTTTTGACGTTTTAATCGTCATTTCTTGATTTATCTTAGCTCACGTAACCAATCTCGTTTTATTTTTACGATAGACGTAACAATATTGACAGCAGCGCTGCAGCGGCTTTTTCGCGTAAAAGGAACATGCAAAATTTTCCAGCATTTCTTCTACAATGTAAAGTTTCCCCACTGTATACTACTTAATATTCCACCTTGTAGGTCCCCAAGAAACAATATAGCTAAAGTATTACCTAACAAACCATTATATTGTGACGCGTCGTTGCCCGCGATCGGTAACGAGGCATGCCCCTCCCGCCTCGCCTGCGCCGGCCTAATACTGCACTAATGTGTTTCCTTTCCCGACGCTTATTCAACGGTTTTCTAACTCAATGATCTAGATACTGTGCCTCAATTTCAATAAAAAAATCTTTGATGTTTTTTGGTACAGTTTCTTGGAGAGTTTTCGTTTTGTGTTTATGTTTTTCTAATATGGAACAATGTTACTTACAAAATAGGTATTTCTACTTACCTTTTTTATCTAGATATCCAAATCTCTAGGATGTAGAATATTAAAAATCGTATCAAATGCCGTTGCATTGTTTGTATGAAACTTGCGCCGTCCCGCGGTTTCACGCGAAATGTAGTAGGTAAACAATGTCTACAATCTATACGTAAAATTATTCTAAGATAGTGCCGAGAATATATGTCCGGACTTACTCGTAATCTACAAAGAATTGGTACAATTGATAGCCGGCTGTATATCGGCAAAAATAACCTATTTCAAAATATTTTCATCAAAAAACTTATCACTTTAACTATTAGAAGCATTATCCGTTGCTATAGGTATGTCCCTCGTATCCTTACGTCATTACCTACCTACCCTCCGCACAACAATATCTTTTTCAAAAAATTACGGAACCCTCCCCTTGCCTCCCCATCTTACCCTCAGTAACGAGCCCCGAGGGGTATCAACCCCCCCAAAAAATGATTTCCCGAAGTTTTCCGGTCCCTCGCTACCTACAGGCGTGTTATACTATGCAGTTTAACTACTAATGCTGGATGCTGATAGGATTCCGAGCTTTAGCACAATTAACTAATTTATAAAGCGGTCTGTGGACCAGAAGTGTCTACGTCCGAGGTAAAATTCGATGCTTGATTCGTTTGATTTTCTCTTTCTTACTTTTGTGATTAAGTATCTGATAAAATTAAACTCATTTTCGATTTGAATCGCGTGTTGTATATTACTTTTAGCGTTGTTTCAATGCTCAACGTTTCGAGACCTTTGCAGGTCTCTTCCTCAGGATAGACAAAAACAACAATGAAATAATGCACCAGAACAGTAATCAACTCCACAAGATTAAAACGTTTAGTTTCAAATAAGTTTCATTTCAATCCAACATCGCGAAAACAGAGGAAAAATCTAAGTATCTACCAATTACTTAGATTTTTCTAAGAACTAAGAATAACAATAATTGATTTTTACTAAGTAGGTATCAGTATTTTTATTCATTTATTTAAGAACATCTACAGCACGACACATAATAAAATATTACAAAAATGTGAATTAATTGACTGGCTCGTCGAGAAAAAAAGAAGTAGAAAACATTTATTGACAACAAAAGTAAAAACAGGACAACAAAAATTCAACATTAATTCAATAATCGCATGTTCGTCGATCATCGTTTTTAATTAAGTTTCAACGCATCCTATGCAGAAATTTATGAATTATAAAATTAATGGTTTGTATCTTTAACTGCCCTGTTATTGAATTAGATGGATAGGTCAATGAATATAAATTAAAGTTCCTGTCCATAACGCTTCTATGCCTCATCGGCACCGGACAAGTTAAATAAATAAATCAATTCTGTGAACAACACACAGCGCCATCTAGCCCCGTGGTAAGCGACTAAGCTTGTGTTACGGTGGCTAGACAACGGATATTAATACTTATATTTATTTATTTTTTAGTTTATATTTTTTAATATGGTGTACCAACAAACTAATAAACCATTCCTCATTATGATAGTTCATATCTTTAGTCATCATAGTTTTATATCAACACACGTAGCTAGCTAGCTATCCTACCTATTTTTAAAGAGATTCGTACTTATGCCAATACTTTTCAAGCTGGCTCACCTAGTCTAAGATTTCAGGTCGCCCTTAGGCCTCTAACTTGACCTAACGACTACTATCAGAGATAACAACCGGGACCACCTGTTTATAACGTGCTTTCCGAAGCCCGGAGGAGCTAGAGAAATGATATTTAAGTCACACACGTTACTACAATTCATTAGATACTACGTAGGTTTATATAAATAGATATGATAGGTATATCTAGGTAGGTACTTATTACATTCTAAATGCGAAAGTAATTCTGTCTGTTACGCTTTCACGCCTAAACCGCCGAAAAAAATTTCATGACTATAAATAGAGATAGATGGGACCTTGGAGAAGGACATAGGCTACTTTGGATCCCAATATTCCCGCGTGTTCTTGACTCAAGCGAGGGAAACCGCGGAGCTTATCTAGTAGTAGATATACTTAGGCTTTGCCTCATTGTGTAAATCGATCGCCTAACTAACCCGAGCCCTGAACAGCACTAATGAAGACGACAAAGGGTGTTTGAACATACTGCTTTCAGACAATATACTCAATTACTTACAGAATAGAGTAAACGGCAATTCAGTTGCAATTGTTAGAAAATAACCTTGTTTTGTAATCGTTCTATTTAAGGTCGATAATTAACGAGACTATCGAAATACCTACTCGTAGTTAGAGAAAAACGATTGACGAAGAAGAACTAATTACACAAAGCAAATGAAAGCTTAAATGGTAGAGCTTTTTATTTGAAAATAAATTGCGGATGGAAAAGAATAAAAATACAACGTATTATTAGGTATTATAGATGTTAACTAACTCTATCTTTAAGTTGAATATGTGTCAGCAGAACCATTGATGGTACAAGTGACACAGCCTTAGTATCCTAAATACCATTAATGATACTATAGTAGCTCTATTTCAGAAACTTAGATCAAAAATATAAACTGTCAATTTTAAAGGAAAAAGTAGATAAAGAGCTGTCACTTTCAAATAAATGTATGGGATATTTCTTACATTTTTGATCTAAGTTTCTGAAATAGGGTGTAGTTACAATTTATTCACGATCATAAATATTGATGTATCGCTAGTACCATGAATGGTCCAAATAACAAACGTTGAAAGTTTACAGCTCCCAACAAGTATAGCTACGTATACCTAGAGATGTCCTCGTCAGGCCTTCAGTAGCACAGTGGCACTCAAATGAGCTCACAGTCCAATATCACAATATTCGTACACAAAGACCTCTTTGTCCTCCTCTCGGCAGATCGTTTTGCTCCATTTTACTTCACACCTGCAGAGTGTGAGAAACACGTGAGAACGATTGTAATGTGATATCTACCATCTTAATGCTTTTTTTAGGTTATACTCGTACTAAAACGCGTGCGTTGTACCTACATACCCTACATACGTACAGACGGACTGACGAATTGTGATCAATGGCTAAAGAATACCAATTGACGTTTTGATTATCATACGGGACGAGTTCAAGGTTAAAGTTTTTAATGACTTATTACTCATATTAGGTAAGTATACCAACCCGTTCCACATGGTTTATAGGTAGGTGGTGTAATAGGAAAGATAAAGTAAATCATTGTGAGGAAATCCGTGGGTTGCCTCGCATTGTTTCATGCTTGCTTAGACTTCTTTCCTCTGGACATGTCTAACTAGGTTGGGTGGGAGGATGGTATAGATGCTCGGCAGCCTACTCCACCTAACAATGTCCCGAACACTACAGCGCTGTGCAGTTTTACCTTCTCTTTTGTAGTTTTCTTCCATGTCCTTTATTTCGTTAATTATCTAGCATTTAACTGGTCTAACATCTCGTGGACTTCCGAGCTTTAACTGACTTTGCTTTGGCCATGTAACGTGTACATTGTTTTTATTCCCACCAAGTATATAGCGCCTGGGTCCACCCGGCTGTCCGGCTCGCAAGTGACTGATGATGACCTTTGTAACTGTTATTATTAGTTAAACCAAAACTGTTTTAACATTTTTATTTATCACAGATTTATTTTTTGTTTCATGTACTGTAGCCGTGCGACAGTTTTATTCAGGTAAATTGAATTTATATATTTTCACTATTAAGTAACTTTAATTTATTTTATTTTATTAGGTACATGGAAGTGCCTTCCTCCAGCATGTATTTTCTTTCTTTTTTCCATAGAAACTAGGAAAATTTAATTTATTGTATTATTTCTTTTTGTTTTTGTACAATTTTGTGTGTGTTGCTATAGAACAATTAAACTTTTTTCTATTCTATTCTAAATTTGTTAACCCTCGTTTGGGTACTTCGTAGCAAGGTATAGATACCTAAATAGGTAGGCAGTAGGCACTCATACGAACACGGCAATTTTTCCGCGAGCAAACATTCGTCGAGAGACGAAATCGAATGAGTCGATCGCGTCGCGTCTCCCTCAATTGGCCTGTTAAGAGAAAATTGCCAATTTCTTGTACGAAATACCTCTAATTGCGTGTCTCGTCACATTCGCACACAGGGCTTCTTTAATTTGAGTATCTCGAGAGCTTTACACTCGCTGGAGTCACTGATTGTCTGCATATACGAGTATTATAGGTACGAATTATATGTTAAGACACATCGGAAAGGCATATGCCAAGCTGTCGTTGAAACAATGCTGTTGAAGAAGAATAAGCTACAGAACAGAATAAATGCAGAAAATCACAGAATTTATTGGTCTTTTCACAAGCTTTTCACCATTAATTGGTATGACGCTATACCAAAAATTCTGGTTGTGATTACAAAAATATTGTGTCATTTTGGCATCATCAAAAGTGGGCTAAACTTTAAGCTGAACTCGGAGGGTTATTGTGGCGTAAACTACTTCTTAGCCTTTAAATCTGACCTAGATATTCATTGTTTGGTGGATGTAGACTATTCGCAAAAATGTAAAAAAAGTTACACATAGAGGCTATATTTTATAGGCTCTACTATAAATAATTCTACCAAGCAAAATATTAGCTGTTTTATTACGAACATCTTACGAATATTACCCAACAACATACAACCCAAGCTCTAGGCCCTAAAACCGAAGTCTGTATCTAAACGTCTCGGTTATAGGTTAAATTACGAAAGGTTTCCAGTAGACGAAAAATATGTTGAAATGTAAGCCGGCAGTTAAGTTACTTAGGTACCACATTTGTTAAACTCCAAGAAGCCCTCTATGATGAAAACCTGATGATTAACCGTGGTTTCGGCTCAGACATCGAGCAATAGTCATGACATTCACGAATATATATTTTTTTGGCTTCAATTAAACCGGTTCTTACAAGCCGTAGTGATTCACCATTGTTACCGACTACTGCTATAACACAGCGTGCAAAAGGTTTACACTTTGCACGTTGCACGCTGCACGCTGCTATCGGGGCTAAAAACTAAACATTATTTTAAAACAAAGTCGATATTTAGTTCCGAAAAGTAACGCCCAATTCATTCTATTGCTATCACCATAATGTAAATGTTCGACTAATTTGTCGTGGAATACCTACCCCGCCATTACACCATCGCGTCGGCCGGCGTGCTACAGTAGGTACCTCCGGCGTGATCGGCTGATCGCATCCCATCGCTAGCTTCCGGCTGCAAATCAAATCTCCTGCTCGTCGCAGCCAATTGCCTCGCGATTGCCAATTTGCGGTGAATTCTTCACCACCGCCACAATAACTCGACGATATTCTAATATTATATTTGGTACTATGTTACATTGAATCGAGTTTTTGATATATTTTGTTAGACTACAAATGAATATATTTTACTTTGAATATTATGTAAATTGATGTTTGAGCAGAATTTAGAACTATGGGTCAATTGCAAAGCTTGCTTATCTGACGACTAACTAGCTAGTCCCGCGCTAACCGTATAGATTTTGACGTTAAATGTCAATTAATGAGCACCGGGCTAGTTAGTTACCTACTTAATCTTCGGACTAACAAGCTCTGGGTGGTCTAGTGGGTCTCGTGGAAACGTAAGAACCTGCCTATTTAGTTTAACTTTAGCATGACCCATGTCCATATGTTTCGATAACATAAATATAACTGTTAGGAAAGCCAGAAGAATGAACATGGTATAGTTGTTTAAGTATGATCAGAAAACAGTACTTTTACTCTGAAGAAAATGTAGAACATTTATAATATCTCAGAATTTTTGCTTAACCTAACGCCATCTAACGAGCTTTCAAAGTTCCGGGTTTAACGCGCAGTTTACGCTTGCGACACAGAAAGTCTTAGGTTCGGTATTATACCCCCTGTGAAAATACCTTTTTATAAAGTATAATATTTATTACACTGGTTGAGAATTGATGTGTTGAATGCTAGTTGAATGGGAAGATTTAGGAACCATACGTACCAACTTACAAAATAAATCAAAAAAAAACTTTGTATAGCGACGAACTAATAAACTCATACTTCAGTTTTTGGAAAGACGGCTCGGAAATAAATGGTAATTCAATTCTTCTAACCGGTATAGCCAACATATTAGGTTCTTTTCTTATTCGGATATTTGTAAAAAAAAAACCCAAATTTTAACTAGGTATGTAACAACAAACAAAAAGACTGGCAATAAACACTTTTGTAATTAAATGTTACAATTTGTGAAAAAGTATTTTTTTCTTAAAGTTTTTTTTTATAATTGTGTTAGGTACCCTTACAAAAGTTTAATAAACCAATCTAAATTATTTGATATTCAGTCTATAGGTAGGTATATGTAATACCTAATTAATGCTAACCAAATCCAACAAACATTTACGTTACGTTTGACGCAGAAAGTGGCAGCGAAGTACAAGTAGCGCACTTCCCCCGTCAGGGAGGTACTTCCGGTTCAATTATAGGTACCCTGACTACTGTGCTGGGGTAAACTAAACCTTATTTCACGCCAGTTACAGTTGGTTTCAAGTTGGCTGTGAAGTCTTGTAGGTATGGCTCGTATATTTTATGTATGGGTAGTTGTAGAGTTAAGAGAACAATAAGAATAATATCGAAGCCATTTTGGTTTTGACTTTGTCATATATGTGACTACATAGCATAGCTTGTTAAATTTCAACCCTTTTCTAATGTAATTAAGGTTCAAGTTCGATTAGATTTCTAGTCGTAATTGTAGACTATTATTTATTATTTAGATAGAAATAAATTTAAACCGGTTGAAGAAAAGCCTATTTGAATTAACCTACAGGTTTGGTACTTAAGCGATATATAAAAAGTAGCTGCGCCCCGCGGTTTCACCCTTGTAAGTCTCGATCCTGAATATCAGAATAAAAAGTATCCTATGTGTTAATCCAGATCTACGTCTATCTGCACGCCAAGTTTCATCACAATTGGTTCAGTAGTTTATGCGTGAAGCAGTAACAAACATACTCATTTACTTACTCCCTTAACACACAAACTTTTGCAATTATTATAATTTTAGTAGAGTAAACAGTCATATCCTCGGTGTTAAATTGTACTAGTGCGTCCCATTTGTCCTGTCCGTGAGTGTAGCAAGTGAATGTCCGAGCGTGACCAATTGATTACTCGCTGGCGATCGGACACGCGCGCGTGTACAAACAACTCGGGGTTGTAAATATTAAACAAAAACATGCCAATTTTCTTGTTTTCTTCTTATAATAACTATTATATTTGAAAGAAATATCGTACGTCAAAATACTTAGCACTTACTTCAAAATCAGGGCTAGAATAAAAAAATGTTGGAACCTCGCATTGATTCATGGGACGGACTGGTTCTATTTTCTTTTTATTATTAAAGTTTCCCGCAAAACTGTCAAAGTAGTGTCGTCAGAAGAAATTTTAATAAAATTCACTTCGTAAAGAGAAGATTAAGGCAAGCTATGCAACTTCATTCCAAAAAGATAATAGAAAACAATTCATTCATTTATTTCTTTAAAACTACAAAAAAGCAATTCACTGTGTGCCCCTTGACCTCTGGGACTTCAGGCCGGTGCTAGATCGGCGCACCCCAAAATATGATTCGTTCCACCATCCTTTCAACATACCAACTGATGCAACATACAACTCGATTCTTATAACCATACAGCTGATGGTCATACAAAATATTTTATAACAGTTGACCAAAAGTATAATTTTTCGAGAAACTGATCAGAGATAAAAATATATATTTTCTTTGCCGTTAATTCTTATGTTAGACTCGATTTTCATTTGCTTGCTTTCAATTTTTTACCTTTTTAAATGTATTGGATGACTTACATGACTTGGATGAATAATGAATCTATTTCGTTGTCAACATCATTCTATAAAATATTCTTTAATTTTATTCTTTAATTGGCTTTCTGTTGTTACCTACTTTAGTTTTGTCTAGTTTTAAGGAATAGCTGTTGGATTTCCAAATAAATAAATAAATAAAATTTATTAGAAACGACCTGCCGTCAACTTCTAACCTCAAAAAGTCTGCTAACAAGGTCTAACACAACAACCAAGGGCAAACGGTTTATAGTAAACTAAATAATTCATAGCAGTATTCATTGGCGACAAATTGAATTATCCGGCGACGCGCGGGGTGTTTCTGTAGCCGTCCCCTGGGAGACACCGTATTAACTCTGTTTACTAATTCATTCGGCAATCACATGCGGTAATTATGGGACAAATTCCCGGGTGGACTGTGGAGTTCGAGACTATAGTAGGACGTGCTACTGTGAGGGGTTAATTTCATTATGCACTGGTGGAAGAGTTGCGAATTGAGATGGTGAAGAAAACCGGCACCAAAATGCTTTAAGCTTTATTAAACAAAAACTAGTTATTAAATTTTGCGGTTTTTTTAGATGTTCATTTACGTAGGTACTCAGTCGATCAAACAGTTCTTTGTTTACGGTAGCCTTAAGCTTTTTGGCAGTCTACTTACTAATGAGTAACTTTAGGAGATTTTATGATTCAAGTTAAATACAGGAAAGCCTAAATCTCTATGTCTTAATTTTGTACCAAAACAAAATTAATGGCATGAATTTTTTATAAGAAAAATATACGTCTACAAAAATACAACACAAGGCGACGCAAGCGGGACTGTGTTTTGATAGATTAGATGTGTATTTCTATGAAAGCCAAGTACAGGCTTCAATAAAAAGAATATGAATGTAATTGTTTCAGGTGTATCATCACTAGAAGCGGCGAAAGACTTCACAGTAGACGGTCTCACCGGGTACAACGGGAAGAAAAAGAAGAAAAAGCGGAGACATAGGTGAGATATGCCCCTGTTTACGACAATAATAGTTACATTGTAGGTACTGGGTCATAATCGTGTATTATTAATTATTTTCTTACCTCGACGTTTCAACTATGTTACAATAGTCTTGATCGCGAGGAGGCATGCGAGTTGTAATATTGAGTTGCCCCGGTAAAATGTAACTATGTTAACAAAATAAGTTTACAACAATAATAGATGGTTCACTTTTGCTTTCTTTTTTTTTGATACTTCATTGAAAGTCTACATCACACATTTCATCTTTCACTATCATATTTTATATGTTCATTTGTTCATCTTTCACGTAAGTTGAATCACTTTAATTGAAACGTCTTACTATCAGCTACGCTACGCTATATAAAGTCACAAACATCCAAATAAGGGTAGCAGCAGCGTTAAAAACCTCATAAATGTAAGAAATAAATAAATGACTGTCAAACTCCGTTTTGTTCCTAAGGCTCAACTCTAAGATAAGACTCTCGCTAAGCAATGATTTTAATACTGTGTTTTGTATAGGTATAGCTATCATTCAACAAAAATGTCTGAAAAGAAGTAGGTATAGTCAACATTGTCCCAAGTTGCCCGAGCAACATTCCCAGAACGGGTGCAGACGTGACTAGAATGTCGCTGAAATCTTTTATAAGGAGTGGAACAAGTATTTTATACTGACAACGTTTGCTTAGGTTCTATTTGTTGAATTTCAAGGAGGGGGTTGTATAATATCCTTTAAGTGTTAGATAACCTTTGTTTAGGGAAATTTAACTATTGATAAATTTACCCAATGGGAGTACAACTCGAGAGTACAAGAGATGGTTTTATACTAGACCGGCCGTGTCTAAACTGACCTACTTTTGTATGAAGATAGCTATTGTTTTGCATACTAATCGTGCCGTGTCCGTGCAATACAAAATATGTCTTTATACAGTCTAGAATTGAATACCGGTCTAGAATACATCATCACTCAATATGGTTGGATTTCAACGAGATTCTGTGCTAATTTTACACAATTTCTTAAACTTTTGCTACCTCTATTTCACCCCAAGAAGTTTAGTATAGTCATTCAGAAGATTACCCATTACACGTCAAAAATTAAATCAAAATTACTTATTATTATAATAGTTATGAGACATTTCTAAAATTACATATCAGACATCGCTTCTACACTAAACACAAGCTTGTATCGCAGTCACCTAAATACCAATAGGTATATTAATTTAAATTACATACAATTCCATAAATGTCCAAAGTATCTTGTTATTAAATATGACGTCCCCCGAAACTATCGTTTATACACAAGTGTAGTTACGTAGTTTATATCTATGGTTCTGTTCCTCTAGCCGGACTATCTTCACATCGTACCAGCTGGACGAGCTGGAAAAGGCTTTCAAAGACGCTCACTACCCCGACGTGTACGCCAGAGAGATGCTCTCCCTCAAGACAGACCTTCCCGAAGACAGGATTCAGGTAAGCCTACACGAAAGCAGTTCTAGGAAGTCATGAAATGAGCAACCATTATTGACTATGACTTTCTTTAGGAAGCTAGTTTGAGGATCTTATTTGCCTAGCTGTATCTGCCGATCTTGCATGGTCGTCGGAGATAAGCAACGATTGGCGCGGCTCCTCCGTGGTTCGGCGCGGCAAATTAAGCAGTTGGTCCTGGTTGTTATCTCTGATAGCAGTCGTTAGGTCAAGTAATTGGACACAAAGGCGACCTGAAAACTCTCACACTAGGTGAGCCAAATACACTATACGAGAAGAAATAAGACAGCAGTGGGTGCTTTTAGGGATAAGGTCCTGTAATCCAAATTGTTGGACCTACCCGTTGACCATAGTGGTCTTGTACTGCTATCAGAGAAATGTTAAGGGCTGTACTATAGAGGCCCGGATCAGCAATGGCCAGATGTTCCATGGCTTAAAAACTTTACAAGTTTTAAGACCCAAATATTAAATTCATTTGGAAAACATCATTGATCCAAGTTCAGCATTAGGATTTGACAGTTCAAAATCTTTCAATTAACTCAATTACTTACTAATCAACTAATGTTACATAGAAGTAGTTAGAGAATTTAGTAGGTAGCTATGATTTCATCTTTAATTCGATACGACCAAAACCGTAAACTCCAACAAAGATTGCTATCTCAAATCATTGGTGGTTTCTTTACTAATTGACGGCACAAAAACTCCATTGAACGTCGTGGAACGTCGCAAAAAACGTCTATTATTGTATTAATTCGACAATTGGCATCGATCGTATCGAGTGACGACACACGACACCACTAGTCTAGTGAAATAGAGTGGAATAATCTCAGGACAGAGCGTTCTTTCTCCGAGATATATTGTTGTGTTAACAACTTAACTTTAACCTAACTTAGTGACCATAAGCTTTTACGGACAATAAGCTCAATTATTTTGATTCGAATTAGGTATAGGCGTTAAGTGTGGTACTAAATCAGGTAGGTAGGTATTTAAGGTAGGTTGCTATTTGTTTTATTATTGTAGTGTTTGCGTCAACCTAACCTACACTAGACTATACTTCGTTTTTTATTTGTACACTATGATATGACACATCTTCCTGAAGAATAAATGTCAAATACAAGGAACGAAAACGTCAGATTATAGTCTGAAGTTAAAAAACGTACTATAAGTACAAAATTATTTCGATTTACTATAATAATTGGCTTTACAAATAATTTAAGATGATTTATACAGCGCAGGCAACTTTTCTTTCATACTTTTATTTTATTTTAAGGCGCTGTACTGCCTGGGAAATTGTTAGGGTACTCCATACCATACTATTTACCTACCATACATATAAATAAACACAGTTGTTTAGTTCCTAATCCTACACTGTTTTATTAAGTCAATCAAATCAATCAATACAATTAGTAACTTGATCTCCTATTGCCCAATGTTCAGTGGTGACGTACCCACGTCGCTCTCTGTTGTAGTGGGTTCGACACCCGGCGGCGGAAACGCGATACTTTACACAAACAATAATACAACCTTTGAGGAAGGAAACTTTTTTGCAAAGGAATTTATTTCGATTTTTGCAAGAAATCGTAAGTTGAGAAGTTGTGTTGTATTGTTATCGTGGTTTATTGATGTGTGCTGTTTGTGTAGAGACGGACGTCAGGTATTTTAATGATAAAGTACCTACACACGGTGTCGGTTACCGAGCTATTGGCTTGAAGCGGTCATTACTTGGATGGGTGACTGATAATTTGTGTGGCAAAAAAACATTTTCTTTAACTCCTCCGTTCTTCGGAAGGCACGTTAAGCAGTTGGTCTCGTTTGTTATCTCTGACACTGCTATCAGAGATAACAACCGAGACCAACTGCTAACTTCTAACTTAACCTAACGACTGCTCGTTAGGTTAAGTTAGAGGCCTTAGAGCGACCCGAAACCTCTAACACTAGTGGAGCCACACCACTATATGGAAAAAAAGAAGAAGAAGGCTTGAAGCGACTGCAATATGGCTGCAAATCCAACAGTTCAGTATGAAGGTACCAATAAAAAAGGATCACTCGTTCACACGGTGCTTTTTTAGGGATCCGTACCCAAAGGGCCCTTTACTAAGACTCTACTGTCTGTGTATCTGTCATTTTGTGTGTGTTTCTGACACCAGGCTGTATCTGATGAACAGTGATATATTGTGAGTATAGATTGTGTGGGAATGTGCCGTACAGACAGACTGTTTTGCTACTGGGCAAGTAATTTCCCAGTACCTACCTACCTATATTCAATGGATTTTCATACTTACCGGAATCTTCGAAATCGGGTCTATTAATTATGAACAAAGCTCTTGGAAATAAAAATACTAGCTAGGAATTTAAAAAATCCTTTCTTTTCGGATCCTTATGTCATATAAAGAACACAATCTCCAAATTCAGCTCAGTTCTTTATTTATCAGCAGTTTAGGCTGTGCGTTGATCCAACAGTCAGTCAGTCATACAGATATAGATATTGTACGAGTAGGCTGTTTTAAAGAAAATACTTTTTAGACTGAGGAAAACATAATAATTATTATTAATAGTTCTTTTTAACACAAAACAGCTCAAGCATCGCTCCCTTCGAAACGGGAAAACACAAATATACCCCCCCCCCTCGCCTCTCCACCCTTGACTCCCCCGCACCCGTAAAACATCCCTACATTTATGAAAATTTCATTTTACACCGCTACGATGTAAAACAAACCTTAGAATAACCACATAGAGCTTAAATTACCCCTCAATTACGACGTTAAACAGAATTTTCAGTTTCAGTTGAAAATTGTACTTTAAGATGCTTAGAATAAAGTATATTATTTATCTTTTGAGTTTGCGTGTTGTATGAATTATGGTTGAATTTCGGTATAATGTCGAGTTAGGGATTAGATTTTCACGAATGTGGGGCGTTTTGTGAAATTGTGAGACGTTGCAATAAATTGAATGATATGCAATCAATAACTTTGTAGGTAGGTTTAATTATTAAACCTACTTACAAAGTTATGATTGCATATAATTAAGAATATACTTAGATATTAAAAGCAAAATAATTTTACTTTGTAATAAATATAATTCATGTAAATAGGTAATTGCATTTTCATCTTGCGTTATTAATGATAAAATATGTTTTAATAAATCATACGACAAAAATTGGAATTTTCTCTGGATCTGTTTCTTTGAAAACGCATACTTTTTGGCACATATTTTGGCTAAGAATTTGAGTTTGTGATTGTCAAGTAAGGTGCTTGTGGATTACCCCCAATATACATACATACATACATGTTACCAACGTTACCTCTTTATAATATTAGTATAGATAGATATAAGCTTAGCTCTACATCATCTGATAACTTTTTGACAATGCACATGTACCTATATGGTCTCGTTCTCGTCTTGGCTACATTTTACATGAAAATGTTTTTGGGGGAGGATAATTTCTGCGAAACCTTTTGTGGTCTCTCTGGTCCCAGTTTCGAAAGGGACCATGTGCCTAGGGTTGCCAACCGTACTATAATATATAGTATTGTACTATATTTCAGCTCTGCGTACTATATACTTTTGAAAGCACATATAGTACGCAAAAATACTATATTTCTGGCAATTAAAAAAAAACTTTTATAAATTCCAGCCCCCTCTGCCCTCCCCTGCCTATACAGAGGACTATTTTCTTTGTGCAGGAAAAAAAGAAAAGCCATAAGAAAACGGTGCTATTTATTTAGAGATTGATTGTCGGGAAACATAATTTTTTTCAATCAAGAAAAAAAATGCAAACGAATACTTATAGTTTTTTTTTGCAAAAAAATGTTAAATGCAAAAAAATACGTGTTTCCTTTGAAATATTCTACAAATTTCCGCTCGATTTTTGTACTATATTTAAAAATACTATATTTTTCGAAAAAAGTGTTGGCAACCCCTACATGTGCCCCCTATCTATCCCATTTATTATACTAGCTGTGTTCCGATCCCGTGCTTGGGCATTTCGAAAAACCCTTTTATTCTTTCGATCTGTACCTAAATACCTACCTAGGTTTTTTCCAAATTAAATAAAAATTTGTGGGTATTACCAAATTGTATCTGAAGTCGTGCCGGAAGTCCCCAATTTGAAAATGTAGAAAGTTTATAAACTCTGCCTTTGCGTGGTAACCACCGGGGTCTTAATACGATCTATTACGTGGGGTCTTAATACGAGAAACATTTTTTTCATTGAAAAATGTTTCTCCGTTTTATTTGAATTTTGGAAAACCTTGCGGTGGGGACCCTTTAAAAGTAAAATCTTAATCCGAATAATATCGATATTAAGGTAGAAAACTAAATTTTTCATAATTTATTTTAGTATTAAGTTTGTATGGAAATGGTAACAGTCGCCACGTTCTTAAGCCAAAATCGATTTTTACTTTTAAAATTGGCTTGAATCCGAAGTTTGAATATTTTGCATCTCGAATCCGAAGTTGCAAAAAACCTAGGTAGAGTAGGTAAGGTATATCAACTATCAAAACCTACAGTCAGATATTCAAAATCGCATATAATATTGTGTGTGGGGTGTCAAACAGGACAGACATGGTAAAGGTAGGGATGGTAGAGAGTTATTTTCAGAATGTCTGTCCTGTTTGAGATAAAATATGGAATGCCTGTAGTGGGTAAGTGATTGTATCCAAAATATTTTAATTTAAGACCCCTATGTACATCACCTAAACAATAAATACTCTTGATTCTTGATTCCTACAATTCTGATGTAAGTAGGTACTACTTACATTTAGCGATTTTAAACTTCTAAAAGTAATCGTAGACCACTTCGAGTGGTCGATGCTGACTGTACCCACCTATGAATAGTCCCTTTTTCATTTAAAGGTAGTTTATTTTTCACGAAAATTTTATTCTTACTTTAAGAGGACAGTCTCCATTCTCTTTGTTCATACAAACGTAGTCGACTTTTTCCTCCCTGGATAAAGACATTAGAGCAAATATGTTTATGCCATTAAACCTATAGGTATCTGTCATTCATGACTATACCTACCTTTTGGTTTTTTTAATATTTTTTTTATTACTATTCTTATTAGAAAATGAAAAAAATCAAAAGGTAGATGCTTAGTCATGACAGATATAGGTTTTATGGCATAAATATATTTGCTTTAATGTCTTTATCCAGGGAGGAAAACATCGACTATACGTTTGTATGGAGAAAGAGAATGTAGACTGTCCTCTTAACTACCTACGATACATATCCGTACCTAATTAACTTAAAAGTAACAAGCTGGATATAACTTCAAAATAAACTGTAAGATCAAGTGTCGATTTTCCTCCATTACAACACCTAGGTACCAACCTACTCATGACTACTCATGAGTCACATTAAGTAAGTAAATTCAACACTTCTACTGCTAAATCCAAATATCCTGCATAATTCAATATTCACTCACAACACAAACAAAACACTGGATTTCACTCTAAACCTCGCTCGCGTCGTATTTTCCGCCTACTCACGCCATCTACCGTCAACTGGCGGTAACTCGTCGTCATGGTAACCCTGCGCTGATTGGCCATTTTTGCTCTCTTCTACCCGGGCAAATTGATTTAACAACCTAACATGATCATTTGATAAAGCACCTTATACATTCGTGATAGAGTTGAGTTTAGCTTGAGATTTAGTTTGTTCAAGACGTTTTCATGTTGAGCTGTGTACGTTTATTAGGTCCGCCCTTCATAGCGGCATGGCGGACGCGTTTTGTCTGGGTCTGTCTTTTTACGGCGTGTATTTGTGTAACACGTTACATGTACTACGTACAGTTACACGTCGATGTGTGGTGTCGTCGGCTGTTTCAAGAGAATCACGATGATTAAATTATACGAGTATCTACCTACGGTTAGTGTATATTTTAGTTTACCAAATTGCGTGTCGACTTTGGTACCTAAGTACCTATTGCATACTTAAATAAGTATCTGACTCCAGATTTAGATCGAACCAGCTTGGTTACTTACCTACCTACTTTTTTGGATGAACCGACCAGCAATTATTTATTTATTAAGAGCCTGAACTGTACTACAGGGCAAAAGCCTCTCTACCTTCCATTTGTCTCGGTCTAGGGCTACTGTGAACCAATGGCTTTTAAAGGAATATGTATAAAAACAATACCTATGTAGGTACCAATAATTAGAATTCAATTAAATTAAACCTACCTACAGGGTTCAGATCCATAGGTAGGTACCTATACCTACCTAGTATATATAAGTAACAGTAAGTAGAGTTATAAGAATTGTCATTTTATCATAGTAGGTGCTTGCTTGCTTACCTACCCAGCCTACCTTAAACTGTACCTACCGATTAGAAAAGGGAGCAGAATGTTTATTCATTTATTTATTTAAGGACATCCACAGCTACAAACACAAAGTAAAATAAAGAATACCTAATACAAAACAGAAAGCCAATGACGTAGTAAGTAGGAAGCAGAAAATAATTATTATTCATGAACACGAAGATTTAGGTATGTTTACAAAATTGTTTGGTGTTAGAAATATTTTACAAGGAGAAATGCATCATCATAAATTGACTTAAGTAACCAATAAACATAAGTAATATTAAATTAAATTGTCCCAGTTTATAATTTGGAAATTATTTAGATAATTCACGACATAAAATACCTAATTTACAATTTAAATGGTGAAAGTTTAAGTTAAAAGGTTGCCTCACTTCTGTTAGATAGCAATTAGATAGCGACGTTTCAAAAAGATCATGTAGGTAAGTATTAGTGAATAGGTAAATACATTTTGACTTTGATGCCAATTATCTAAGGTCAATTTAAACGAATGATAATAATTTCAAAATTACCTACATTTGTCATAGATTCTATAGATCAAAATTATTTCATCTATAAAATTACCTACAACGCGATCTAGACCTAGGTTTGCCAACAGTTTTTTCGAAAAATATAGTATTTGTGGCTAAAAAATATAGTACGACCCAAAAAAATATAGTACAAAAATTAGAGCGGTGTTTTGTAGAATATTTCGAAAAAATACGTATTTTTTGCACTTAACCTTTTTTTTCACACTTTCAAATACTCTTTCATTCTTGAATATAAAAAAAAATGTTCCCGACATTCAATCTTTAAATTATGAGCTCCTTTTTTATGGCTTTTCTTTTTTTCCCTCTACATACTCGTAGAAAACAGTCCTCTGTAAATGCAGAGAGGAGGAATTTATAAAAGAAACAACTTTTTACAAATGATGCCAGAAATATAGTATTTTTGCGTACTATATGTGCTTTCAAAAATATATAGTACGCTGAGCTGAAATATAGTACAATACTATATATTATAGTACGGTTGGCAACCCTACCTAGACCCGTTTCTCAAATAATAATAATGAACTGAAATCATGTAGGTAAGTTTAAAAGTGTATAGATTATGATAGGTAAAGCTTCGAGCGCTGCTTGTGATCGCTCGCATCCTGGGAGCTACGGTGAGGAACCGATCCGGATCCATTGCCAATTACCTCCGATATCCGATATCAGAGCTATACGGATACAGACATCTTTACCCGCCTCCGTGTTGTATCTAATATGCGATTTAATACTATTGAGTGCAACGTTCTATACAATTAATGAAGTTTATGAAAATATTTTTAACAAGAATAGTTAATGGTGGTAACTCAATACGATCAAAAACCGAGTTACAGTATTTTTCATTGAAGGTCTCGACATGCAGTCACTGTACGGTAGGCAATAGACAGTTAAGGAAATTATAAATGAAGAATATACCTAGTGTAGGTACTTTCAAGTATTCTGTGCTTATAGCCCTAGTGAAATATAATTTTGTAAAGCAGAGAATTTATTCCTAAAAGGTCTAATTGTACCATATTTACCCGAGCTTGCGTTTTCATTTTTTGACTCTTTTGTATCAAAATTAGGTCTAAAGTTTAAAAGGAACTTTGTATAGTTAGTGAGCCTTAAAATAACTTGTTTAAATACCTTTTCTATCTAGTCTATTGCAGTCGCATTTATAGACGACTCAAGCAATGAGTAACTTTGGCTACGTGATGCATTTGTCTCACTCTTATCAGTGAATACAATACAACAAATATGCGCCACAGACATTACTTACCCACCGACTCGAGTAGACTATAAATACGGCAGTAACTCTACGAAGAAAATACGACTAGGTATAGACCATTATGACTTTGGCTAATTAATCCATTTGTCTCACTCTTGTCAGTGAATACAAGACAACAAACACGTGCCAAAGACATTATTACCCACCGACGCGAGTAGACTATAAATACGGCAGTAACTCTACGAAGAAGATACGACTATAGACCATTATGACTTTGGCTACTTACCTAATGCATTTGTCTCACTCTTGTCAGTGAATACAATACAACAAACATATGCCAAAGACATTACTCACCCACCGACTCGAGTAGACTATAAATACGGCAGTAACTCTTCGAAGAAGATACGACTATAGCCGATAGGTAGGTATCGAGCTCGCACACAACCGACCGAGAGACGGTGATCGGATTTCCCGGCAATTACGCCTGTTCTGTACCTATCTGTACCACCTTCTCTCGCTTGTACCGCTTGTACGGACTGCTCTAGTCGCTCGGACGGGTAGGTACTGAGTATTCAATTGAATCCTGCGTAGGCTTAGTTTTAGCACAGCTTAGCACAGAATGCATTAGTATTCTGTTCTTAGGCGCAAAACTGAGCCTCTTTTTGACCGATTTTCAAAAAAAGGAGGAGGTTCTTATTGGGAATTAAATTTAATCATTTATCCCACTAATATTATAAATGCTAAAGTTTAAGAGCCAAACTTTACAAACGTAGTCGACTGTTTCCTCCCTGGATAAAGATATTAGAAAAAGTATTGTTTATGCCATAAGATCTTTTTATATCGCCATGACCATGGCGATATAAAAAGACCGTTTTGATTTTTTTCATTTTCAAATTTTTTTTAATTTTATTTTATTCGGCATGGTCGATATTATAGGTTTTATGTCATAAACATATTTGCTCTAATGTCTGTATCCTGTGAGGAAACAGTCGACTACGTTTGTATGGATGGAGAAAGAGTAGGAAGACTGTCCTCTTAAATGTTTGTTTGATTGGATGTTTGTGTTTTAATTACGCAAAAACTTCTTAACCGATTTCAGTGAAAGGTGGTAAGCAGACAGCTGGAACTCTGGGCTTACACATATGCTTTCTTTAGCTAGCTATAGTTCCTAAATATGTCATGAAAATTCTAATCCTAACATTTTGCGAACAATATTACTCACCTAAATAAATGTCTCCAAATATCTTAAACCAAAAACCATAGCACAAAAGAACGCAACAATATAGAGTAAGAGCTACAAATGACTACAATATCATCTAAATGTTAATAATAAAATGTTTGAGAACGTATCCCGGTACAGGTGGGTACAATGGGAGATAGGGGAGAGGGGGAGGGGGAGGGTCCGGGTCGCGGGGAGGTAGGGGGGGACGGGGCGAATTTAGCAATTAGCGTGCGTGCGCAAATTCCGGCCCGTCCGACGTCCGGACTAATAGCCACCTAGGGAAAGTGACCACGCTTTTGAGGTGTCACCGGATTTTGTGTTAGGTTTTATTGTGATTTTTCTTTTAAATAAAACGTTAGGTCGTACCTACTTTAATTAGGTTGTGCGACGTTAAGATAATGTAAAGGTAGGGAACAAATTTTATTGAATTAGCTTGCTGACTGGATAATATAATGTAGGTACAGATAAATTGTGTAATAAATTTACGGATTTAAAATACACTGTTCTATTTATTCAAAGTTTCCTTAAAGAATATGAATTGTTTACTTCCTTTAAGAACGATAATTTATTATGAAATTGTCTCACGAAAGCTCGTCAAGATGGTCCCGGTAGTTCACACGAAGCAGACCGTTCATTGGAATCGTTCAACTTGGCTTATATTCCCATTTCGTGAGTTCATTACTCCCCCCTCCCCCGTCCCCTGGTTACCAGCCTCCCCATACCCCCCCGCTTGTCTCGGGTAATTATTTCACTACCATTGTGTCGGATTGGTTATTAAATTGTAATAATATAACTTTGGTTTGATACCAAAAAGGGAAATACCTAGGTTAGATCATTTGATTCCCTGTTATTACAAAACAAAGCTTTATCTAGTCTTTGTTATGTTAACGCCTAGTCTAGTCTAGTTTTAACTCACTTATACCTACAGAACTATATTTGTTCCGTATAGCGCATAACGTATAGACTTAGCCCATGAATGGGAATATCCATCCGAATCAAAAGTAGCTTACTATATATTTACTTCTGGCTTACTGCAGCTTTCTGTAGCTGAAAGTATATATTTAAAATCGGTCCATCAGCTTTGGAACCTATCGTTAGTAGGTAGGTATGTAGGAGGTTTAGCTTCCGATAGCCAATTAAAACGTGGTTAACCTTAAGTTATCCTCAGCACCGTATAGCCCTTTTTATTGGCACATTCTGACTTACTGAATTGAATTCGTAGAATCTGTTATCGACACCGTATGGTTGGCTCATAATAACTATAGAGACCGGTTCCATTCTGTCCTTACCATAAAATCTTTAGAATCGATTTCCAAAATCTGCCACCGGCACCGCCTAGTCACGATTTTTGTATCATTTGCATTAGAATCTACCGATTGTTATTTTATTTGATTGTATACACACACGTAAGTCACGAGCTCGCGAGAATGTCGGAATCAAAAGTAGCCTATGTCCTTCTCCAAGGTCCCATCTATATCTCTATACTCAATTCATCAAAGTCGGATCGGTTTAGGGGTAAAAACGTAGCAGACAGAGTTATCTGTGCATTTATAATACTCAAAATTAAACTCATTTTGGATTGGATTGTTAATTCTGAAGAAGGGACCTGTTTAGGTCTCAAGACGTTGAGCGTTGAAACAAACAAAGCTAAAAATAATAAACATCACGCGATTAAAACCGAAAAATGTGTTTAATTTCAATCATCACTTACATCCCGAAAACAGGAGAATAATTTTTGTAATAGAGTAAGTGTTAATGCTCAACGTTCCAAGACCTTTTTTACTCTCCGTTTTTTTATTCTAGACTTCGATCTGACGTTTTGGTTCTTTGTATTTTGTCTTTTTCTTCAAGAAGATGTGTCAAATCATAGTCTACAATTAAAAAAAGAAGTGAAGACGTAAACGTAGGAAAGCGGACCCCGGGCTCTCGAGAGAGATGCAACCGGGAACAACGCTCGGGTGATGATGAATTAAAAAACGAAGTATTTCTATCTATCTATCTCCAAAAACACCACAGACCAATGTTTACACAGACAAGCGTCACAGAAGGACATCTTGCGATAGTTTACCGTAATCCGTTCGAGTGGTGCTCGGGGGCACTCAGAGGGCGCTTACAGGGCTCTCTCATTAATATGCCATATGGTCACACTCGTCCACCGATTTACGCTATCTTCCGTCTATCTAGGCGTAGACTGTGGGACTAGGCTTGGTTTATGGAATCAACGGATAGAATACTTAGTTATAATATAATAATATAGGTGTGTGTGTACATACATAGAGAAATACCCAGAAGCAGATAATTATCCATTTAAAAAATAGTATTTCAATAATTATCCAGATAATTATTAAAATACTATTTTCCAAACATTAATATACCTCAAGAAATATGTTTTTAGAACTATAATATTATAATTACTTAGGTACCTACCAACGTTGGCTGGTGCAGATATTTTAAGAAAGACGGGTCGGATGTGGTTCCACTGCCGTCTTCCTTGTTATAGTTGAGCGTGTTACATCTAAGACCATATCATCACTTACCGTCAGGAAAGATAGTGGTAAAGATACCCGTCAAACTTTCATCTATCGTATGATAAAAACAAAAAATAATTGGTTCACAATTTTGGTTTGGTTTTGGATCAATATTTGGACTTAATTCTAAAACTTTGGTAAGCAAAGAACTGGGATGTAAGCATAGAATACTATGACAAATACGACTAAATCTGTTGTTCTGAACTGAAAATTCAACCACAGAGATGACACATTCCTTCGAAAATATTAAAGTTTAAAACAAAACAACATGAGCTCGTTCAGTTCACAGCACTATGAGTAACTCAATTTGTATGAAAAGAACTATAACAATGTTAAAACAACATAAAGTACGTATCATAAACTAGCAACAGACAGACAAACAACTACCACAAACTACTCTAACGTAATCCGATTTATCTGATTTATTTCATTGCAAATAATCTATTTAACTCATGTAGGAACTATAAATCACCCTACACAACACTATAACGTGCATATTCCTTCAACCTTACGACGATAAATCTAAGGGCTATTTTTCTCAAACAAGGGTTGTCTCGTAAGTTGGTTATAGGGCAAGTATTTAGGGTAGTATGTTCCCTAATTCACAATAATGAATAGCTACAATGACTTGTAAAGTTTTAATATTGAAATATGAAGGACGATGAATTTTTAACCATTTTTAATGATGTTGACATTTGACACTGATGGTGAGATATATGTTAAAACATTATCCCTTCTAAACGTTGAATAAAGCGTGAATAGATATGCGATGGTTGTCGTTTACTAAGACATAAATAAGGTTTCAAAGTTGTCAGACAGGAAGAAACGAACGAATGGTGTAATAACTATTTAGCGTTTAATCATCGTTTATAAACAAAATAACCTCTCACTTGTTCATGTGGCACTTTACTGCCAAGTTGGCAAAATTGGGCCTTTTGTACCCATCGGTCACCGCCAGTGTCAGATGGTGGTCAATTTTAATATCGTACTCGATATTGTCACAAGATATGAAGTCAAATAATAGCAAAGATCATCGAAACTAAAACAAAAGATGATCGGAATAGAAACGAAAGACGATCGGAACAGAAACGAAAGACGATCGGAGTAGAAACAAGAGACGATCGGAGTAGAAACAAGAGACGATCTGAGCAGAAATAAAAGACGATCGGAGTAAAAACAAAAAGACGATAGTTCAATTAAAACAATTAAAAACAATAAACGTTATCGATGTGCCTAACGTATCAAATCTGACATTGACAAATGTGTATTGTAAACGCGCCGAAGTCGGTCAATAAAGTGCACATTATGAATGTGTTGTCTCCCTTGATCAGTATTGTCGCAGTCGGCTGGTTGTACTACGCCGGGTACACTTACGATCAATTTACACACATTTTCACTATTTCATTTTTTTAAATTACAGTTCTGAAATCAAATTAAGTAGGGTCAAAATTAAAATAAAATGTACCTTAAGAAATAGCTTCCTACTACAAATGAAATCGCAATACTTAATTTTTAAAATTATAATCCATAACTGAACCTAACCTTACGTGTAATTGATAGCACATATCAAACAATTAAAAATATAGATCGATACAAAATAATATTGATCCAAAACTTGTAGTAGTGGTCATGCTGAGTGAACAAAACATAGACTAGCTCTCAAAAATTATGCATAACTCTAAAAAAAAAACAAATTAAAGAAGACAGTAAGAAAGATAGAAAACATATTTTATTTTGCCAAGTACACTTTAAAAGCAAATGGTAATGACCAAATCGGACAAATCGAAACAGAACAAAACCGTTCTTACTGTGTTTAAAATATTTTTATTAATAAAACTTTTTAATCAAAGAGTTTCAAGGTAACATATTGAAGTCCAATATTGCGACATAAACTTTTTAACCAGCCTATGTCATATTTACGTTGTTGACTGGACGAGATACTTATGAATCGTCCCTAATCCACTGATCTAATGTATAATTTAATTTTCGTCCCTCGATAATGATATTAGTACAGTTTGGTATTCGTACCGAGACGGGTGCCGAACTGGCGACCGACTGCCGACTGCCGGTACTCATGTTTGAACGATTATAGTGTTTTCATTCGATTAGGGTTTGTAGCGGGCTCGCGACAATGGGGTTGTTTAGTTGTTACATGGGGTGCGGATGGAGATTAAAACTATTACACATTATGGGGTTTAGAACGTTCTCGTGGGTAGTATATCCTTGTTTTGGGTAAGTAATTTATTCAAAAAAAACAATTGTTTCTTGTTTTAATATAATACAACAGATTATTTAAAACACCTAGTTATTGTTGGTGTAAGCTAAAGCATGTTCCACATATCCGTGCTATTTAACCAGACTGGTCCAGTTATTTGAAGTAATAGACAAAACCATGTTGAGAGTTTTTTGTTGACGAACCTCTACGTATATGAAGGTAGCGGAAGCGAGATAGTAATATTACCTAACTTAAATAATTGCACTAGGTTTGACCAATAAATGAAAGTACTTTTTTAGCTGCCATAAAATCATTTATTTAATTATTTAGTAAGTAAGTAGTTAAGTATACAATAAAATTGTAGACAACTTTAATAATTAAACAAATTCGTTAAGTATTTGTATTATTTATTAAGTACCTATTGCATATATTTAGTTAAGTATTTGAAATAAAGGTCTTTAAAAAAATAAGAAACATCTTTAGGTAACCTCCCTAAAATTATCATCCCATTAACCCGTACAACAACCGCAACAACAGAGAACAGTCCGCGGCTGTAACAACAACAACAACAATGGTGCGCCCGAGCACGTAATCACACTCTAATAACGCGGGAACCGTGCGTGCGCGTGCGCCGCTACATGCAGTGTTGCCGTTGCGCGGTGGCTGAACTTTGTAATGAGGTGGATTGTGGTCAACTGATAAAGCTAGAGATGCACCCCGTGGAAAACTACAATTGTGTGAAGGAGTAGGTAACAATATATTCTAACATTCTAACACAAAATTTACTTAATCGAATGAGACTTTACATTATCGTTTTGAATCGTCATTAATCTATTTTGTCTTCGGACCGCGATCTCCAATGAGAAGAAGGCACAAGAACGAGATAAATATAGGATATATTCTCCTTCCTAAACTGAATAATTAGGTAAATAATGGATCATAAATCATTAAAATAAATAAATCATAAAATTTAGATCATGAATTAAATAATACATAATTAGGTAGGTATATTCATTTTATTTAATATTTATTTAATATTGACACCTAATAATCCATGCTCCCTGCAACTAAATCTTTGAATCACTAATAGGTTAAAAAAACTAATTAACACATTTATTCTAAGTATTCTAACAACGCAATCCCCACTGATCTCCAATGAACCGATAACCCCTAACAATAATTATAAAAAAAACATATCATTACCCCAAAATAATTAGAATAGAATAAGTAACAGTAAAAACACGCGCAACCCAGCGGGTGTCCGGGAATCCTACTCGTTAGTGTGTCCACAGGACACGCGGGCGGGGGACAGTCCGCGGGACACGTGACGTCATCGCGGGCCACGTGCCGGGACGGTAATTATGACAGATGAGCGAATTAACACCGTTTTATGACGTGATTTCGATGAGCAAGTGGTTGTTAGTTTAAATTAGGCGGGTTATCGTTAAACGACCGAGTTTTTGAATGTCTAAATCCCACCTATATTATTCATGCGAAAGATGTTTGTTTCGAAGTTGGTGTTCATGTAAAAACTACTGAACCGATTGCGATGAAACTTGGTCAGCTAGAGTTCTGAGTTAACACATTAACTTAGATTCCTTTTTACTCCGTCCCGTTATTGCTAGGTCGTGGCGCTGCTAGGTGTTAAATTTACAAAAGTATTGATTGATGTAGGACGTAGATGAACCTATAAGCTTCTTGATATTTTTAATTCTTTTTTAGTTTTTATTTTTATAAATAACATCATTACCTATATTGGTTTTGAATTAAAAGGGTGTGCCTAAAAACAAAAGACAAACTAAATTGAAAAAAAAAACAAATGGATATCGAGGTACCTACTGTTTAATTTCTTCCAAAAATACTTAGTAATAAATAACGTTAACTAATAAAGAGGATGTAAAGAGGTCTCTCCAATAAAATTGTGTGAAAGAGACGTCTGCAGTTACGAGCGCGACGGACAAACGAAACCAAAAACAACGACGACAAATACACAAACAAAGGCCATAAATCTAAATAAGATGGCGTGCCTTTTGTTTATCCCGTTTGACCAGATTTTATTATGGCCACGGGGTTTTATTTACGTGTTATTGCGATAATACGGGATAATGTCCCGATTGTCCCGCCCACGAGGGACTCGGCTCAAGACGCACTGTAGTGGAGACTTGGAGACACAATAGATTGTTTTGCTCTGTTGGTTGAGAATTTGAACGAAATGTTTTTTCATTTGCTCTTTTCTATCATACTTAATGAAATATACTTATTACTCAGCTAGTTATGTAATTGTGAGACCAACATTTTAGAAACAATTTTAGTAGGTATAAAATGTTCACTATAGTAAATTTGGCATTCATGTAATTTTTCCTTTATTATACTCACTGCCAAATTAAGTACTATTAAATTTACATTACGAACAAAGTATTACCTACATTATTTATTATCTACTATATAAAAATAAGTCGGGTTTTCCTTCCTGACGCTATAACTCGAAAACGCACGAACCGATTTCCACGGTTTTGCATTCGTTGGAAAGGTCTCGGGCTCCGTGAGGTTTATAGCAAAGAAAATTCAGGAAAAATTTAATTATCTATAATTTATAAGGCAAAACAACGTTTGCCGGGTCAGCTAGTTATTTATAACAAACTATACTTACATACTACTGTATGTACTATAAAATACCTTTTATCTTTAGGGACGCGTATTTCCTAAAACATTTATATTTACCATAGCGTATGACGAGTCAGAGATTTGTACGACTACGACCTATACTACAATATCTAATATTCGAGCACCGAGATTTGATTGCTTTCCTCCAAAGTATCCGGACTTATCCTGACTGTCCGTCAATGTCCGCGTGACCGTGTAAAGACCCCCTAATCTTACACAATCCCGGAATACCCCGGGGCTGTTTAGTTAAACTACCGGCGATTGTCCACTAATGTAATATAAGGCATTATGTCTGTCCGTTTGCCCCCTCCTTCTCATTCCTCTTGATGGGGTGAATGGGAGGGGGGTGACATATCGTGTAACTGATGCAATTACTTGGAAAAACGACCGACTTTTCTGTATAGTTTCCTGTATTTATTTTTGTTATAATAATCGATCTAAACCTACCTATATCTATAAAATGATTTGCCACGAAACATTAATGGTGCTGTCTACCTCATAGATACCACAGTTATACCTACCTTCCAATCAATTCACGCAGTTGTTGTTTAGAATAAATAGCGCAACGCAAAATTAAAAACTAGTTAACTAGACTGTCTGTCCTATAGATCTACTTTTTATTATCTAGATTTTTACTATCTCCTACGATCTACGATCTTTTAAGAGGACAATCTACCTACTCTTTGTCCATGCAAACGTATTCGATTGTTTCCCCCCTGGATAAAGACATTAGAGCAAATATGTCTATGCCATAAGTCCTATATCAGCCATGACTATGCCCCTACGTTTTGTGTTTTTTTTTTCATTTTCTTATAATAGAAATAAACCTCTGAAAAATTAGAAAATTAAAAAAATCAAAACGTAGGGCATGGTCTTGGCTGATATAGGATTTATGGCATAAACATATTTTTTCTAATATCTTTCTTCAAGAAGGAAACAGTCGATTACGTTTGTAAAGTTTGTATGGATAAAAGAGTAGGTAGCCTGTCCCCTTAATAATACCTAGATTTGACATCAGAATAAAGCCAGAAATTTAATGATGCCTGCAGCGATACTCATTTCACTTTTACGGTAGTAGTAACAATATTGTCCGAGTTACAGTTGACTTTTTACCCGACTGACGTGGGAGGGTTATTATATTTATTTCGCGTAAAAGGACCGTGGATCATGTTTACCTATAGTAATAGGGAAACAAAAAACGTTTCAACCACATTGAATTCAATCTGGTTGAAAGACACAAAAATGTATGAAGAGTGATTGAACAAAGTCATTTCAATGACTTTGTTGTGAACAAAAATTGATTCGCTTTTAGGTCTATACGATTCAATTTTTGTTGCTTCATCCAAATTGAACGTTAAAAGTGATCCGTGTAATTTTGGCTTAACACAACCTTCACTACTAAAATTGTAACAATCAATTAAAAAAATATTACAGAAAAACAAATCAATTATACGTATTCCTGTCCCACAATTGATATTTTTAATCGATATCCTAATAGAATTACAGAGGCATTAACTCGATTGTCTCGCTGTCTCGAATCGGTTATGAATACTAATACAATCGAACAAAGGGCACGCGATTCATTCGCTAATGTACGGATTTCTGTCTGTCTGTCACGGCCCGTTTAATTACTTAATGACTTGCTTTGTGTGACTTGATGGTGCATTCCTTGATAATGCTATGGTAGGTGGTTTGAAACTTCTATTTGTATAGTTTAGTTAGAAACTTTTTACTGGGTCTTATTAAATAACACTGTTTCACCTTCTGTCTATTTGTCTACTCATATTTAGAACTTACATAATACGATTTATTGTCAATCTTAATTTTGCAGTAGAACTAAACTAACATTTCAGAATTAGCGTTAGTTTTCAAATAATAATTATAGTCCTGCGTTTTGATTTTTTTCATATTCTAAGTAGGTATATTTTCTAAATTATATTTCTAATCTAATTAGAAAATACTTAAGAGGATAGTCTCCATTCTCCTCCACTAAGGCTACGTGGTTTCGGAATGCACCGTCTTAAGGTAGGAAACCACAAGAACCACTCATGGTGCTTTTAACCGACTTCTAAAAAAGGTTTAGGTTATCTATTAGGATGTATTTCTTGTCTTTGTGAAAATGGTTAGAAAACGTCTAGAGCGCCCTCGTTCCATCCACCCCTACCTAATGGCATCATCCCCGTGTCATTGTGATATGATCCCCAAATGTTCGCGCGAGCAGCGAGCGACATCGCAGCTAAACATAATCTAATAAAGAATTTAAAACGCTTTCACTTGATTTATGAATGCCTAGTACCTCTACTCCATAGACGATGTTTTGTTAGATTTAATTCAATTTGTTGAATTTTAATGGAAATTAAAATTGAAATTAAAGTTGAAGCATGCTTAAGTACCTAGAACATAGGTAAATCTGTGAAACGCCCAAAATGTCAGGGTCAGGAAATACTGCCTGTATTTCCTGGCTCTGACATTTTGGGCTAATTCCATTACTCCAAGATTTATCTGACTAAAGTATTATTGTTTCTTCTCTAAAAGTCCTCCCAAATAGTAGAATGCAGTCATAGTTGGTGCACTGTGCAAGTAAAGATCCAGACACGCAAATATTGACGATGTCTGTCTGTCTGTACGTCACCTGCGCATCGATTACACGGCACCAACTGGATAAATACTCGTTTAATTATTGGAGACTCTCTCTCACACCGAAACGAATGAAGCAAGAGACATTTATTTTTATTACTAGCAGCGTCCCGCAATTTCACTATGTCTCTAGAACCAGCGCAGCAGTTTAGGCTGTGCGTTGATAAACGAGCAAAGAATAGAATAGAAAACATTTTATTGACAAAAGACACACAGCACAAAATATACAAAAGTACAATAAAAGAAAACAAACAAAAGAACATAATGGAAAAACAATCACTCCAAATGTTTTATATGTACACTATTTTATACCCAAAAACTACTGAACCGATAGCGATGATTTGATGTAGGCAATTAATAGACAGGTTTTACCTAGACAAAAGTTTGAAAATTGACGTTTATTTGACAGGTTTTGAAGACAAAACTTTCAGACGTTGTTGGCGTTTTTCAACCGATAGATAGATCGGATATCTAAAGAAATTGAAATTCTGTTAAGAAAGTTGCACAAGTGGCGAATATTCTAAAGTAAAATATTTCCTAAACAAAGGTGAAATGAAATATCACATTTTATTATTCTGGTAGTGGTTCTGGTAGTGGTGGTGGTGGTTCTATCTTCACCTATTAATACTACCTATTATTATTATAATATTGATGGACGGAAATCGTGTAAGTTTAAAAAGTGAGGTACCTATTACCTACGTTTGTATCTTTGGAGAATTCTGCAGTCTCTTAACGGTGTGACAGCGATCCAAGATGTTTACTCATACATTCGTCATGGTACAAATAACATTAATTACATGTTTTTATTGCATTATAACAATATTAATAACAAGTGCAATTAATTACTGCTTATTATCTGCATTTTGTATGCGGCCAATTGGTGCGAATTGTTCTACACACATGTTTTATATAAGTTTAATTTTTTATTTAATTATAACCTTTTTTCTTTTTCTAAGAAAAATAAACTAAGAGAGACCTCTGGTTTCATCGGTGGAAGTCGGGAAAACCCGGTAAAAAGTAGCCTATAGATAAGCTATTCCAAATGTCTAAATTACAAGTTTTATCGCAATCGGTTCAGTAGTTATTCATTTACGTGTAGGCAAATAAACAGTGATTGCAAGATTTATCGGCTCGCATTAATTCTCAGGGAACCAAATAAGTACTTACCGGAAAACGGATAGAACCCGGAAATCGGTAGGTACATCCAGTTACCGAACACCCGGATGCACCGGTAAGCAATAATCGATGGGGTAGATAAAAGATAGAGACTGATTGATATTGTTTTGTTTTAGCTAAGTGAATTCGATGTGGACCGAGGTAATTTTACTATAGCCGAGTTAATACCTGCTAAGCATATTATTTTAAATATTATGGAACAGTTAGGTTAAAACATAATAAAATCAGTTTAAGCTGGTTTTGCGCTGACTGCCTCCTATGTACCGTAGGTTCACGTGGATAGAGAGAAATTTAGGAGGATTTCAGCACAAGAGCACGAGTAGGTACTAAGGCAAAAAAACTGTAGATAGATAGCGTTAAAACATAACAGATAGATTTACTTCCGCATTTATTATTGTTTGGGAAGGTAGAATAGTCAATCCCCTCGCGACCAAGACCATTGTAACATGGTTGAAACGGCGAGGTAAGAAAATAAATAATACGCGATAAAAACCCGGGAAAATGTAAATATGATAACAAATCGTGTGAATTTAAAAAGTTTATAGGTAGAATAGTAATTAGTAGGATTATTCCATCGAGGGTTACCTATTGATTTCGCTAAAAGGGTTGCTCTATCTACACTTACAAAGCTGGAGGGTTACTTCGGTTCGTTTCGATACGACAACGATACGATAATACGATGGTTCTACTGTCACCCTACTATCAGAATGTGACAGTAGAATCATCGTATTATCGTATCGATGTCGTATCGAAACGAACCGCAGTAACCCTCCTGGGTCGGAACTTGCTCCACTGCTATCTTCATCTGCTAGTAAGCAAGCTACATCTTTGACATCTAGCTTATCATCTGGTGAGATAACAAACACTGATCTATTCTAAAATACACACGAAATAAGTCGAAGAAAACGAGGTAAAAGCCATTCACTACCCTCGACCTGAAGAACTCTTCAGACGAAACATAAAACAAATTTAAAGTCTATCGAGGAGGACCCAACAATTTACGTAGGTTTCCTCCGAGACTCTTTGAAAAATTTACAAAAAGGATCAACTATCAACATCGGGCACTCCAATTTGTTGACAGGAGAGGCGAAAGGAGCAAATTGGACGGCGAGAACCGCTCGAGGACTCCGGACCACAAACTATTATATACTACCCAGAACCCGGGGCCCTCGGACCCTTCTCTCACACCGACATAACGCAAACACGATATACCTACCTACCTACTACAGTTAGAATATCTTACAGACTCAATTTTTCATCACATTTATATGATCTAGATATGAGTAAGTATCTTTGTAACTCCTTCACGCCTAAATTAGTGAATCGATTGCAATGGAACTTGGTATGCAGTTTCATAGCTGAAGAGGCTATTTTTTAGCCCGATGTTCCCGCGGGATCGCGGATGAAACCGCAGGGGCAGCTAGTTCAAAATAGTTTTTTAGGATCACTGCATTTTCAAAAATTACGCCTCACGATTGTTGAGCGAGTATCGTATCAACTCGACATTTCGCAACATTTGAAAGAATGCACTTAGCCACTGGCATGGCAGTGTTTATGTTAGAAAACACTCCAACATTTTACACCTCAAATTAGATACCTACTTAAACTGTTAGTTAATTATAGAATCCCACAAGTAAACCTCCTCAAATAAAAAAGCCAACTCCACCATAACAAACAGAAATGCTAACTCAAAACCGTCAAAAGTAAAACAGATAAAGAAATTCTTAATGAAAATAAGTAGATACTCTGTCTATCAATCTTGAAGAGCTCCATTATCTCCTTATTATTTTAATATTGTTGCTATTCTAACAATGAACTACATTTTATTTGTATTAACCACTAATGAGCGTGTAGGCACTTCTAACGAACACCAATTTATATATTCAACTGTGACCAACATTAACTATTGTAATATCAACTCTATTCTCTTACAATAAGAGTCGATGTTACATTTTGTTGATAGTAACGTGTACCTTTGTGTTGCAGACAAAGCGATGACATGGGTAACATGTAAAAGTGTCAAGTGAATGTTTTCAATGATAATAATAAATGTGTGATGAATTAGAGAAGTGTTCATGGAAATGTAGTGTTATTTTATTAGGTGTGAGGATCGTGGAGGAGGATAATTGGCAAGTAATTGTTGTTTTATCTATCGAGGACGGTCACTAATGTTTAGTTTAGTACGTTTGAACGTTTCTCACTTCAGTTTGATTGGTTGGTTAGTTCGTGTGGTCTTGCTTATTAGATGAGATAGAGAAAAGGGTAAAAAAGTCAAACGGAAGAGTGACACATACTAAATAAATTAAATGTTAATCAAAACAAAGAGACACATAAAAAAGTACCTACACCAACCAATACAAATCGAAATTCAGCGGGGAAAAGCGGCTAGCCTAATGGGCAATTTTGACCGTAATGGACCGAGTAAGAAAAATACTTTTATATTTATTGTGTTAACTTTTAATAGATTTAATTTAGTTTACTTTTATTGGAAAAAAAAAATACCTACGTCATGATTAAAATAAGTTAGTACAATTAATAGTTTTCCTATTGTAATTGTATTGAAGGTACCACGTTAATAATACGATCCATTACACATACTAAAAGCAAAGTTTTTAAGCGTTATTTACGTTACAGCATACGATCACATGATTTTATGAAAACGAATTTTACCGTTGAACTAAAAACGACATAGGTAGTTTATAATTCTATTTTTTTTTAAATGTCCCTTAATTCTTAAAGTTACATTTGTTGACTATTCTCAAATGGGCTTAATAATACGAAGGTAGGTAGTATAATAGTGAGGTAGCTTCGTGTAGTGTACACAGACAGCTTCGATGGACAGACGGAATGTGTTCGCCACCTGTGCTCATAGTAATCAGACCGATTGTCAGTATTAGGCTAATGTTTGGTGTTTAAATAACAGTTGTATCTACCTACAGATATCAAACTTGTATGGGCACAGAACAGACAGACCTACATATTTATAAATTCAACGGTATTCGAATTCTATTTATAGGCAGAATAAATATAACCAAATCTTGTTGACCTAAGTAAGTATGAAGATTTTATAAATAAACTCCCTTAGATTTTTCTTCTGATAACGCGATGTTGTATTGAAATGAAAGACACCCTCCCTCCCTCCTTAAACTTCCTTACTTATAAACAATGACTAAGTTTTTGTAACGTTTGTATTTTACTGTGACATGAAGTTTCAAAGTTAACAGACAGAGACAAACGTTACATAAACTTAGTCATCGTTTATATTTTATTGAAAAGATTTTATACTACTTGAAAACAAATGTATCAAAAAACAGGAATCCGGACTTTTAAATCAGTTTCTTTGTCTCTGTCATATCATAGCATGTTATGCAATAAATTCCAAATCCAATAAGTTACCGCATGACAAACTTTACAAACCAAATTATGATAATCTGATACAATATTTCGTCAATTACAGAATTTAATGAAACACTAAATCCAATAGAGACGGACGGACATGAACATGACCAACCTATCCCAGTAATCGGTATTAATTCGATATCAAACTCAAACATATCGAATCGAAATCGATTCCAAATCCGAGTATCGTCATAATCGGACGTATGTTGTACCTATTTGAATACCGATGCACCACGGATGTAATTAAAAAATGTATTTAGGGTCCTTTGAAGTGAAATCCGACATAATCAGATTGCCGGTTTCACAAGTGCCTTTTTAGTAGGATTATAGAATTGCAGAGTAGCCAGAAACGTTAATATAAAATGTACGTACATCTGTCCGTCTATCAGCTACGTTTGGTATCTGCTTAATCCCTTATTGCTTGCCAAAATCGCAGGGAAACGTTTTATAAAATATGCAATTAATGCAAACACAGTGTGGGTATTCAATTAGTATTTTTAACTTTGGAAAATGCTGTTGGAAAAGTCGAAATATATTGATAACGTTGAACCTAATGATAAAACTCTGAAACTACGAGATTATGCAAAAGTAAGTAAGTAAACTATGATTTCGTGGGAGAATACGTTAAAACCTGGTAGATAAACATTGACTACTGTAACTGTGCATCCAATATCTATACTTCTCATCCCTGGCAGTAGTTTTTTATACGTTTGACTACTAGCTCACCCGATATTAAGCTATAAGTTGGTCTTAAATGTAGCACGCCCATCTAGAAGGTAAAAATACTGAAGTATTCTCGAGAAATCTAGACTTACGCGGGTTAAACCAGCGAAAGCTGCTAGGTCCATAACCTACCTTAGATTTACATCAACTATCTAAAATCGTAACTTGATTACCTACCAATAAACAATTGTGTAGATTCAAACTTACTATTGTTAAAAACTACTCTACTTAGTAGCCATTCTCGTACAAAAAAAAAACAAAATGCCTACAATAATCAATAGTAAAATACCACAAGTAAATTGGTGAAACAACGTTGTATTGTAGAGCCAGTGTTCATTGGTCGAGTCAATTGGTGAGTGTGGCGCAAATTGCTCCAGTTATTATATCAATTATTTGGTATCGGACAACGTAGCAGTGGGCAGGCCGATTGCCCGAAATTGCTTATTCACGGCCGCTAGTTGCCTAGTTAGGACAGCTGCACGCGTGGGATCGGCTACGAGAGGTAGCGGGTAAGCATCTATCTAAGTAAGTGGTAGTATTTAAGGACGAGTATGCAATCAGTTTTTCAACTTAAATTAAATATTTTTGACGACTAATTTATTTTCTTTATTATTAAATTGAAAAATAAAACAATATTTTTCTTTCTATTGTCTGAATGATTTGAGTTTTAAATACGATTACAGTTTAGTGTTTTGGCGGAAGGCTTCGACCGCGGCTTGTAACCACCGGTCTTCGTAGCGTCAGTCGGACTTGTCCATGTTTCGATACGTAGACAGGTGCAGCCACAAAGGAAACGGGTAGAATGTTGTTCCACTGCCTTCTTTGTTCTAGATGAGCGTGTTACACCTTACCATCACTTACTATCAAGTGAGATAGTGGTCAAACAAAATTATTAATTGATAAATGTGTCCTTTATCTTGTATGACATTACAATAAATACACTCGTGCATAGGTCAATTGCAACGCATGACTGTAATTAAACTCAATTCACACATAGAAGATGTTGATAAAATTCAGTAGGTATGGTTACATAATACTGTGTTTATATGTTTTTATTATTTATATATATGAATAATGATCATAGTATAATACTGAAATAGGTAAAGTAAAGCAAACAATTTCGTTCAGGTTTAATAATTATCCCCCTTACTTATAAATGATGAATAACAGATGACTAAGTTATGTAACGTGTATCTCTAACTGTCAAATTCGAAACTTAATTTCAAACTAAAAGACAAACGACACATAGTTTATGCAGTTGTTATTCAGCGTTTATAAGTAAGGGTGTATGTGTATTGTATGCTACCTATAGGCATATTGTTTAATAATTCTAACCCCACTCATTTTATGCTTCGGACCCCACGCCGCTTCCGCCTGTGCCGAACACCGCACCCTTCACAAACCGCCCGCGACATATCTTGTTTATTTTTCACGTCGGAAGTCGGCTCATTTTCTCGTTAATATTATATTTTCATTACCAGCGAGCATTGTTAGTGGAATGACGCGGCGTTCTCGCGTCTCAGTCCGTCAGTTCAGTCGTCAGTCGTCCGTCCTCCGTCAGTCGGTCATTATTAGTGAATTTATCGAAATTGTGTTCAATTGCTTCCGCTTATTGACAGGTAACCGATGTTATAATTTGAGGGTTCCATTTGCGAATGATAATGGTATAACAGCTGTTTATTTTATTGTTAGGTATATTGTGAGTTTTGGGTTATTTAGTATACCTAGGTATAGGTATTTAAAAACAAATCTTTGTTTTGCTACAGTTTATATTTTAAGAATAAAGTCTCCTGAATTAAAAGTAATTCCTGTGGTCCCAAACGTTAACTCTCGTCTACACCAATAAAAATGGTGATACGGAAGGCACGTTAAGCTGTTGGTCCCGGTTGTTATCTCAGATAGCAGTCCTTAGGTCAAGTTAGAGGCCTTAGGGCGACCTGACAACTCTAACACCAGGTGACCCTCACCACTGGAATCGCAAAGGAAAACCAACTTTAAATCCTTCGTGCTCCGGTTCCCAGCGTCGGTGAAAGATGTTTTGTTTTCTGCCGACTTCTGGCCGGCTGGCATTGTGTACCGCCACTTTAGGGAAGCGCGTCCGATTTTAGAAAACCCTAAACTCTAATTTTAGTTTATATTATCTGTATGTATGTTAGTCTATAAGGTATATATTTATATGAATAATTATTAAATGTCATCTTCATTTTTATATTGGTATCTCGGTTACTGCGATACAAGCTGTGCTTAGTGTGGAACTGATTTATAATGTAATTTGGGAAATGTTTAATAAGTTTCATAATAATAAATAAATATTGTTTGTATTGTTTGTTGTAAAAAAACATCGAGATAATTATGTACTAGTTAAAAAACAAACAATAGATTTTCTTCTAGCACCTACATAACCGTTTCGTAGTTTTATGAGCACATTGAGAAACGACCACTTCTACAAATAGTAACTTCTACAAATGGTTACCTCTACAAACTACCCCTTCTGGATAATAATTTGTAGCACAATGTCACTCCACTAAACATTAGATCGCACTAAAACCATTAACTAACCTCTCTGAATTGGTAATCATCAAAAGGGACATATTTTCCTAATTTCCCCTCCAAGATGTAAGTACATTATTTACTCTATGAAAGTATCTATACTTACAATATTTACAGTAAGTGAATCATATTCGTGATAACTCAATTCACTCGTTGGATATCAGCCCCGAGACGCGGCCGAGGGATGATCGAGGGTGAAAAGGATATAAAATTCAGTTATGAACCATGAAATCGCGACGATATTGATTTTCGTATCCGGCCCGAAGGACCACCGACTCTCCTTCGAGGGGATTGGCTTTTAAGACTTCAGCTATACTTACCTACTTGTGTAATTTAATTGGATGAAATGTCTGACTTGCTTATTATGTTATTGAGGAGATTTCTCTGAAAGGAGAAATAAATTGGATGACTTAATCTTCAAATTGACAATTTGTTTTCGGTGGAATTGAATCTAATTTATAAATTCCGTTAAAGAAAAAGTAAGTGAACTAAGATTCAATATAGTCGACAATTTAACCCTAAACATGTGGCAAGTGTTCCCGATTTAAATTAATAACACACCTATCAAACTGCCCCGCACATTACCTCATTGACTAATCAAAACATGTCGCCACCCCGGGCTGTAATAACCTGTTAAGCGCCGCACGGCCCGCCATTGTCCCGCAAATTGCCGCCAAATTGTTACCAGACTTCCATTTTGCACGGGCCTGCATCTGATTGGTCGGCACGCCTCCCGCCGTTTTGTAAATCTCTGAAGAAATTATGCACTCCGTGAATAAACTCCGTGTTTGGACCGTGTTTTAGCGTAATGAAACATCGGACAAACGTCGCGTCTAAATGAGCCTTTACTAATTGAGATGTTTTATGTTAGTTTGCTATGAGATGTTCATTTTACAAGTCTCTGTCGACTAAATGCTTTTACTTGCGTTTTAAGGTAAATTCGTTGTCCAGATTTGAGATACCGTCATCATTCTGAATGATTTTCTTTCTCAACTGACTGAAGCTGACTTAATCAAATCAGAATCACAAGATACAAAATATGATCCCTAGGGAAAAAAACTATCAGTAAAAAGTCCTCAACAAAATTAAATGGCAAACAACACGTTATCGGCCCCGAAATTATCCCATCACTTTAACACTCAAATTAATAAACAAAATTACAATAAAGGAATGTAAGTGTGTCCCTCAGAGAATAGAGCGAGCGTCCCCCGAGGACTAGGCCGATTATCACTCGGTGCTGGTGCGGACGCAGTCTACCCCTCGTGTCCGACACAATACCTCGTGTTAATGGTATTGTTTGTTATAGATTGATACGCTGAAGCTGTTACAATATTCAATAACAAAAAAACGGGATGGTAAATTGATAAACATCTCATGAATAGCTCGTGTGGATGCAATAATAACATGTAAACATTGTTACAGAATGTCAAGTACAGAAATGCGTAGGTCACTAATTTATAACATCTATTCTTCGATAAGTAAAGCAATGCTAGTAAACAAGACAGCTCACCGAACCGACGGCAATCAGCACCGACACAACTAACGAATACCAAAACATTCCAAATCCACACAACAAATGCTTACCCGAGTTACATTGCGTGCCTTCTAAGTAATGCGTCCAACAAAACTAGACATGCCATTTTCTAAAAGTCACGCGTTAAGTGGTATTTTTGCGAATTCGGAGAGTTCAAGTAAGGTTGGTGCGAGAGAGGTATGAGTAATAAATTGCTTGTGTGTTGTAATTCTCGCGGAGCGTCATTACCGCGCGTCATTGCCGCGCGTGAATGTGCCAAATTAACAATTAACGGTAGGCTTCGTTCGAATGTTAATTAGTAAAGGGTGTGTAGTGTTACATATTGCATTCCGGGCCGGGTGCGGTGCGGGCCGCGCCGGGCCGCGCCGAGCGGCGGGTGACGGACTACCCTAATGTATGTTTCACATATTAACACTCATTTCGGGTGCGTATGACGACGATTTCTCTGTTTGATGCTTCCTTGTATGCGGTTCTTGTATATTAGACTTGAAACGTAATTGAGAAATGGTAGACATAACAATTTTCTTTGTTAAAATGGGTGATTAAATTTGCGTATTATTTGATTAAAAAAAAACACAGTAGCACTAAAACTAGTAGATAAGCCGTAGAACCCAAGCAACTTAGTAGGTATAGTAAAAATAAAAGAATGTCGTTGACGTAAAGTACGTTGTAATCCTCAATAAGTAGTCGTTATTGATTGTATTCGTGTCCGTGTGGACAGTAATCGTCGGATTAGTCCCAGTAGGTACCCTCCGGACGGGACCGCGGGTCATTGCCGGCTCATTGCGCACGGCAAGGGTTAACTTATTGGATTATTGTTTCATTAGTTTGTCCAGGCTTCGGGTTTGTTAGACCTGTACACTAGAGTAGTGCGACTCGACTGGGAACATACATTAGCTCGGTTATTCACAAACGCTTTGTGTTATATTATATGGAAACACTTTTGTAAGTTTATTTACAAAGCTCTATAATTAATGATAGAGCATTTTGTAGGTTACGTTTATGTGTTAATTATTTACTACGGGTCAGTTACTACTAACTAACCGGTTAACTAGTGATATTAAGTTTAGTATTAGTGATACTAAAATTCCTAACTTTATTAATCAAACCAGAGGTTCAGTTTAAAGCTAAATCTCTTTTTTGAATTTCATAGGCTCACTTTTTCACCTATGACACCTACACATATATATATATATATAGTAGATACTAGCTGTGTCCCGCGGTTTCACCCGCGTAGCCTATGTTACTTTACTGTATCTTTCTATTGGGGAACGAATTTTTGAAATCGGCATAGTAGTTTTTGAGTTTATTCATTACAAACTTACACACACACACGAAAATACAAATCTTTCCTCTTTATAATATTAGTGTAGAAGAACGCTGCAAGGCGCATCTAGGTATAATAGTGCTAATAGGAAACAATAAAATCAAAAACAAAAAACGATCGAATCCTTAATTAAAAGACGATCAGTAGTTTTTACGTTACAGGTTACAGGAGTACCTAACATCCTTCTCCCGTTTATAAGTATCAATAAGAATTTAATAGTATTAATTAATAGGTACATTGGTACATATAAACGTGTACGTAAATACCTACATATATACGGCGGGGTAGGTAGGTGGATAGTACGATACAGAACATAGGGTAACACAATACTAGAGTATTAATTTAGAGAGAGAGCTCGGATCGAGTTTAATTAACAAATTTAATTAGAAATTAACTGTTTTGTAGAGAGTTGCCTCGGAGAGAGTGTGGTTGGAGTTGGCTAGGGCTGGCTAAACACGTAGTCTGTTATTATATCGTATTTGCTTTCAGCGTTTGCTACGCTGCGCTGGTAGTTTTTGACTGCTCCATTGATATTTTCTAACTAGATATACAGGATGTCCCAGAAACGAGTGTCAAGCGAAAGTCCAGAGGTAGAGGACCTTAAGGGGTACCCGAATCACCCCCCATGTATGTTCCGCGATTTTTCGTAGTTTAGAAGTTATGGCCTTTTTTCTCATTTTTCTACTAAAATGCGACCACTGATGCCTTTTTGGTCATACTTACTGCAACAATTGAGATTATTGGCTGATTTCTTTTCAAATGTGGAGCTGAATAATAGAGTCATGTTACCTGTTACAAAAAAAGGCGTTACACTAACCAAACTGTTACAAATTAAAAAAGAATTTCATAAAGTGAGCGTTGACAAAACGCTATAAACACTTTAAAGAGCAATTAAAAGAAAAACTCGCCTATTTTTTTTTCCAAACCAAGTTCAAAAACTTCCTTACTTCATTAACTATCTACCCTATTAATTTTATTGGTCTATCATAAGAGGATCATATCAAAAATTTTATTTAAAAATCCATTGGTCGAAAATTCTCTCACTCATCTTACTTAAACCTGAAGGGAAACTCCCGGCCTAATCGAATAACATAAAAAACATATTTCTTATTATTTTATTTAATACATTTATTTGTACAAATCTTAATTAAGATTTGTGCAGAAGTTTTTTTGCGGAAGACAAAAATCATCACTAGGTGGCGCTAGTGGTAAAATACATCGTGGGATCGTTGCGGTTTTATGTCAAAAATCACGTTTGTTGTATGGGAGCTCCTTTAAATATTTACGGGTACAGTAATACATCCTCTGTAAAAATTTCAAGTGTCTAGCAATCACGGTTTATGAGTAACAGCCCGGTGACAGACGGTCAGACAGCGAAGTCTTCGTAATAGGGATGAGTGAGAGAATTTTCGACCAAAGAATTTTTAAATAACATTTTTGATATGATCCTCTAATGATAGACCAATAAAATTAATAGGGTAGAAAGCTAATGAAGTAAGGAAGTTTTTGACACTCGTTTCTGGGACACCCTGTATTTATTTACACTAAGTTCTTTTCTTCTGTTCTCGCGATGTTGGATTTAAGATTTCTGAAAAAAATAGTTTTATTTCAAACTCATTTTTCAGTTTGAATCGCGTAGTGTAAAGTTTATTACTTTTAGCAATGTTTCAACGCTCAATGTTTCATGAACTATACAGATTTCTTCTTCAGGATTGGCTGAGATGGGATTTAAACCTGAGACCAGAACCAGAAACGCTGAGCATTGAATAAAACAGAAAAATTAGTTTAATTCTTTCTATTTATTAACGTTAAGGTCAGCTCATTGGCCTAGCTGTACCGGCCGATCATAAACGGTCGTGCTGATTAAGTAATGCTTGGCGCGGTCATTACTTGGATGTTTTATATTATTCCCAATAAAAAGTAATTTACGCTGTTAAAATGACAAAAAAAAATCTCCGTTTTATTTCATTTCGAATGAATATTTTGGAAAACCTTGTGGTGGTAAAAAACCTTGTGGTATAAAAGTAAAATCTTAATCCAAATAATATCGATATTAAGGTAGAAAACTAAATTTTTCATAATTTATTTTGGTATTAAGTTTGTTTGGAAATGGTAACAGTCGCCACGTTCTTAAGCAGTTGGTCCCGGTTGTAATCTCAGATAGCAATCGTTAGGTCAAGTTAGAGGCCTTACGGCGACCTGACAACTCTAACGCCAGGAGCGCCACACCATTATACGAAAAGAAGAAGAAGAAGAATGTTAATTAACCACGTTCCGAAGACCATTACAATGGTCTACTTTAGAAATATTCAAATATTAAGTATGAATTAGAGACAACCCTCACATCAGACCAAAGTCAGTAAACAGCCGAACGCCGGTGAATTTGAAAATTTAATTTACTTACGTTTTGTTCGCGATAATTGGTTTGTTTCCTCCGCTTAGTTAGTCGCTTGTGATTGGCGGATATGTTGCTAGATTATAGAAACTACCTACACACGAACCTAGACAAAAATAACTAACACTATTTATAACAGTAGTACAAAGTTAAACGAGTTTTGTTTTTTATTTATTTTTATAAGTGACCTGCTGCTCCCCACGGTTGTCTTGTCGGGATAAAAAGTTAATCCAGATCCCCAGTTTAATTGCAATCGGTTCAGTAGTTTTTGCATGAAGGAGTAACAAACATACTTATTCGTTTACCTACACACAAACATTCACATTTATAAAACTAGTAGGATTGTGAGCGTTTTAATCATCATATTATCATATGATATTGTGCGACTTAAAATGGTCAAGGATGTAGCACGCTCATTTAGGCGATACACTACACTTGTTCACTCGTGCGTGATACTCGCTGTGTGATGATAGTGATAAGTGACAACCGTAGATAGGTACACCTGTTGTTGTTCCTATCATCTTTTGCTGATTCATCGATCGTCTTTTTTCCGTATCGATTACCTTATTTATTCTTAGTAGGTACAGTGTGTTTATTTTTTATAGGTAGTCTGGTAAAACAGTTCCTATGGCTATTTGGAACATTATTGACATATTAAAATCATGCACACCAAAAAGAACCAAATCATGAAATTTGAAGTCAATTTGCGGAAAACGATCCGTTAAATAATTACAAATGCAAGTATTAAAATCATCTTCTATGTTGTCACCAGGTGTGGTTCCAAAACCGTCGAGCGAAATGGCGCAAGACGGAGAAGTGTTGGGGCCGGTCCACGATAATGGCGGAGTACGGTCTCTACGGAGCCATGGTGCGGCACAGCCTTCCCCTGCCTGAGACCATCCTCAAGAGCGCCAAGGAGAACGACCAGGTTGCACCCTGGCTGCTAGGTGAGTTCGGTGAGAAGCGCTCCAACTATTACTTGTAACTATTATATAACTAGCAGAGTCCCACGGTTCCGATCCTGTGGGAATTTATAAAATTCCTTTCTTAGTGGATTCTTACCTACACATGATAAAAAATACTCTTTCCAAATTTCAAGTCTCTAGGACCAGCGGTTTGGGCTCAGCGTTGATACTGATATAGTTCAGTCATTTAGTCAATCCTGACTGATTAAATGACTGACTGACTACATTGAAAGAAATGTATAGATTAACTGATAACTGCTATCGACCATTTTTTCACGATACTATGTTCTACAGCCACTGTTGGAACCGATTACATTTTTTCCCTACTACAAACGTCGGTTCCAACGTTTGTAATAAAACGTTGGAACCATTACATTTTTTCCCTGCGAAACTTGTCTGGAGACATAGAAAATCTCAGTAGATCACAGACGATTTACGAATAGACTAATCTTAATGTACAATCAGACAAACTGATCTTGAATAACCTGTTCATGATGGAAATCACTTAGATCTGCAGTCATATCGCTTCGTCATCAAATCAGTGCTTGTATACTCGTACCCACATGATTTGAATCAGTTTGGTATTCTTCAAGTCAATTAAAACTACCTAAGTCTTTTTTACCCCGTTCCGGAAACTCATCGAAGGATCTTTTTATAGTTTAAATTAGAACTTAAGTACTAAAATGTAGCAATACATTTAGTGAAGCTTCAACGAACAACAGCGCCCTGCTTCAACTAAGGTAAGTGGATAGGATGAGATTGAATAAATAAGTCTTAATTTAGACCACTCGTGCTACAGACTTGAACCAAAATAGAGTTATTCGTACTAATTCTAATGTTGGTAGGTATGTCAAACTTTACTAACTCGTACAAACATTATTTCTTTAGTCAGTCTACCCCTGAGTTTTTTTAATCAGATTATAGTCTGAAATTATTAAACGCCAAGAGTGACAATGAACACACGAAAAAAATAAAACACAATATACATAGCGGAACGACAGTGCGATGCGAGAACAAGGCGAGCGAAGAGATCTGTAAAGATCTCAAAACGTAGGGCATTATAAATTGCTTAAAATAATTAAAGCAAAAATGAGTTTAATTTTAAACATTAAGTCGTTAAACAGTTTGTCGGGGCTAAGCGTGAGCTAGCGGCTTCATGTCAATCCATTATCCAATATTTAAAAGTCTATGACTCATACCAAAGTTCTCAAAAAGAGTAGACCCATAAAATTAGGGTCATAGAGCCCCCTGTTACCCCCCCATGCTGTACTATGTCAATGTTTGTTCAAGAGTCAAGCCCGGCCGTGACCGAGCGAGCCCAACCGTAGCACCAGGCCCCCCCCGCCCCGCGCACCCCGCCCTGCGCCCGCGCCGGTGAGTCCTAAACTACCTCCTTTCATTAACGCGGGTAATTGCGCGAACTAATTAGCTTAGGTGCTTGAACAAACTTGACATAGTACTAACTAAGCACAGATCCTGAGAGCGGTTTTGGTCTAGTGGTAGATACCGCGACTTTCATTCCGAAGGTCGTGGTTTCGAATCCAGGCCGATCGCGCACCAATGTCTTTTTCTTTAAGAAAAATTTTAGTGCGCTATTAACATCGCTCTTACGGTGAAGGAAAACATCGTGAGGAAACCAACATGTCCTAGGATAAACCACGGTCCGAAGACATGGGATATTCGCCAATGCGGGGTAGGCTCCCGTGGCGTCTTAAGCCCTCTAAGAAATCACGTACAATGTCCCAATTGTGAGGCTAAGTGCGGAAAAGGCTCAGTGACACTAAACTAAACTAAGCACAGATCCTAGTGCCTCTGCCTTCTCATTGCTCACGTATAATACTGATAATAAATAATAACATATTAGAACTCCTCTTGGGTACCAAGAGGAGTTGCTCCTATTTTACACAAAAATCTTTGAAAAGTGAGTGAAATTACAGTGACTTTGAATATCACTAACACGATTAAATCATCATCATCCGAGCGATGTTCCCGGTTGCATCCGTCTCAGGAGCCCGGGGTCCGCTTTTCTACTTTTACGTCTCCACTTTGCTCGGTCTTTAGCACCCACTGTAGTGAGGCCATTACACGGGATGATCACGATACACGATCAAGTAAATTATGTTTTAAGGAGTTAACAATTTACCGTTTATTTATTTATTATTTTAGCACTATATCCTAGTGCATTTATTTTACATTTCCGTCCAATAAGTCAGTTAATTATGTTTTAAATGGACTACAAAAATACCTGTATATTTTTCAATGAAAATGATTCTGAATCCACTGTTACTTCAACTACCACAGTACTACTGCGCTGGCCTAGTTCCATTGCGGAATTATTTGCAATATTTCTTATGAAACCCGTTCACAGAACTACTTCAAATATTTATTATTAAAACAATCTCTGCTTTGACTTCGAAGAAAAGATGTTCAAATTAATGAGTAGGTATTAAAGATAACATCTCAGCCTCACATCTCATTTCAGAAACGCACACATAAGGGACTATTTTCAGATCGCTAGTTTTTTCAAAGATTTAAAGTTTTATTTGCTAAAAGTATGGACAGTAGTTGTTAAAGTAAGTTTCACATACTTTGCCAATATTCAGCACGAAAAATATTGTTGTCAAATTAGGATACTAATGTCATGCAAGAGCAATGATCAAATACAGTATTGTGAAATAATCAATGAAATTACATTAACAAAAACAATATAAAACGTAGTAACATTTGATAACACTAAATTCAATGACTACATTCAATTCCATTACAAACAAAAACAAAAATAGTAATGAGTTTCTTCAATAAAAAGGTAAAAGATGCATAGTCATGACAGATATAAGTTTTATGGCATAAACATATTTGCTCTAATGTTTTTATCCAAGGAGTAAAATGTAAACTATGTTTGTATGGAGAAAGAGAATGGAGACTATCCTCTTAAGATTGAATTAATAACCTACAATAATAAATGTTATAAAAACATGTTGTTTTACCCCTTTTACCCTTTTTAATAGATTAAAAAAATACAATTTAGGTACACACACAGGTCTATTGTCTTTAGGTACACTACACACTACTACATATATTAGTCCTAAACTAGATTTTAGGAATAAGTGCCTATTGCTGTAATTCGACTCACCTTCACTCAGCCGACTGCACAATCTGACACACAATCCATCCAAAGGTTGCCTAAGAGAAATCGCCTTTAGCGAAAAGGCCGCCCTTTTATGCAACGTTTTAGTTTAAAGCTTTTCGTTTTACTTAATATAATTTAATCTCTATACCTATATTGTTTGTTGTGCAAATAAAGCGTATATATATATATCTATGTAGCATGAGTGCCATTTTTTTTTTAAATATTTTATCCTACACCGAGAATTGAATAACCGTAACCTTTACACCAAAGACGAGTGTATGCCTACCTTACTTTAAAACTGGACAAAACTAAGAAACTAAGTTGTAATTTTTCACAATGTTTATTCTATCCCCACTGCGATATTAAACCTCTTTGCCTCTAGATACTTCGCTGCAGAGTTTTGAGACAAAAGAAACCATAATTTTTAATCTCAACTGTTGTTCATTTTTCACCCAAAGCCTTCTAGCGTTCCTACGAGACTACAAACGATTTCTATCTTAATTTCGAAAGTATAGAGTTGAGAATTCAGCAGTGGTGCGCCGAGATTGTGACAGCTTATGAGCAGCCTTTATCCGTATGTGTTGTTTAGGTATGCATGTGTGTTATGTTTTGTTGTGTGTTGTGTACTGGAGGGGAACATATTTGTTTTCGTAACAATCTGGTCTGGATGGCGCTCTCGTGGTAGATACCAACTTGGGACGATGTTTGTTAATGTTATGAAATTGTATTTTTGGTTAGGTTAGTACAAGTTTGATGGTAACAAGTACATTTACAGGGTTGATTACCTGCAAGAAAAGTAGGTTACTGTAAAAACTTTAGATGGCAAATTGTACTTATTTAAACAAAACTTTATAAATTTACAAAAAACTTCGACAAATTTATAGAATGTAGGTAGGTACTTGACTTGAAATTTAAAAAAGAACTTAATTTTATGATTTTTATATGAAAATAAGTTTTGCACTTCTCAGTAATTGAAGCGGCTAAGATTTGGACACATCATGTTTATTGTATTCTCTCAAATAGGTATTGGTTTTCATTTTGTTTTTAGTATAATTTGTCGTTATAGCGACTACAGAAATACGCTATATGTGAAAATTTTAACTGTCTAGCTATTACGGTTCAGGAGATACAGCCTGGTGATGGACAGACAAACAACGGAGTCTTAGTAATAGGGTCCCGTTCGTATCCTTTGGGTACGGAACCTTTAAAATTATAAGACAAAAAGAGGGAAAAATACATCTCTACAGTGACTTATATGTCATCGCAATTGTTTCAAATCTTTCTCCAAACATTGTAAACTAGGACGGAAAGCTCCTTAAGAGGATAGTCTCCATTCTCTTTCTCCATACAAACGTAGTTTAAATTTTCCTCCCTGGATAAAAACATTAGAGCAAATATGTTTATGCCATAAAACTTCTATCTGTCATGAGTCATGACTATGCATCTACCTTTTTATTTTTTTCATTTTATTATTATTTTAATTAGAAAATAAAAAATAAAAAAAGTTATATGCATTGTCATGACTGATATAGGTTTTATGGCATAAACATATTTGCTCTAATGTCTTTATCCAGGGAGGAAAATTTAAACTACGTTTGTATAGAGAAAGAGAATGGAGACTATCCTCTTAAGTTATGCAATGTATTTCTACCAGGGAAATCTAAGCCCAAATGGGGGTTGTTAAAAATTCTGCCTTGATTCGACCAAACCTGGAAATCTATGTTTTGAAGGTGCAGCTTTTTAGGGAACCAAACCCTGTAACCCTCAGTATCACAGACGAGTTTCCGTCAAACCATAGCGGTCCGTATCTACATAAGTGCATACGAAATGAAGTTCAACTTGTCTTGCTCGTTCTATTGCTACTTCATTTGCATGGATGTGCAGAGTTGGAACGGCAGACGACTTCTGTGGCGTGTTCTGTGGATGTGCAATGCTGAAGGCTGTGGGTTCTATTACCGCCGGGATCAAGTATTTATGCTTAAAAAAATGGTTGTGGTCTGCGAACTCTCTATGTATGATATGTTTGTATTTACGAAAGGAAAACAAAAATCTGAAATTCTAAGGTACTGAGTTCAGTCTATCTTATCAGTGACCACATTGATACTTTGATACTACTTTGATTTTGATTTGATTTGAACCATCTGGTGAGAAAATGACTATCAGAAAACTCACTCACCTATCAATTGTAAAAATATAGATAAAATTAAGCTTATTTCTATATCTAACTTTTTAAACTTACACGATTTTATTCTATCATTATTATCAGAAATTCCGGTCTTCTCGCGACTACGACCGGTGTAACCCGTTGCCGAAACGTCAGGGTAATTAAAATCTAGAACAATCCACAACGCGACCTAGACCCGTAGTTCTTATAGTATTATTTCTACAGCATTTTTGTAAGTGATTGGTCGTTGATAATATCTTCGTAGACATCATTATTAGAAACACTGGTCTAGATCGTGTTGTAGATAATAATGATTGTTATTAATTCCCTCGACGTGGCGGCAAACGGGTCACAACAGCCGTGGTCGCGAGAAGACTGAATGATGGACGGAAATCGTTTCAAAAGTGCATCTTCGTAGACAGTCGGTAGACATCCGTAGACGGTCTACAGACACAGTTTGCTTCGCTTATGTGTTGCACCCACACACACACACACACAACCATACGATTCAGAACTAGTTTTACAGATATGAATTAATAAAGGTAAACTTCTCTCTCTTAGGGCGAGCACAGATTACCGACTATACAATCGGTCGATAGTTCGACGCTCATTTCATCACTCAATACATACTAATAACTTAATTGTTCAGCTGTTTCGCACTAACCGCTGTTATAATGCAGAGATACATCAATTTGGGATGAAAAGTGTTAAAAGTCTAGATATCCAGCTACTAAAAATATTAAGAAAAATAAAATTTAAAAGAGAATATACCCATGACTATTTAAAATCTAAAGTGTTCAGCAATTTTATTACAATCAGTTAGTTCAGTTAGGTATTTATTACACACTAACCCCCGTACTTATAAACGATGATTAAGATATGACTAAATTATGTAATGTTTGTGTCAACTTTGAAACTTCATATCCTAAAACAAGACAAACGATACATAGTTTATGCATTTGTTTATCACCGATTATAAGTAAAGGCGTAACATGCAAACATTCAATCGGCTGATTCCAAGTTTCTATACTACGTCCCCCCTTAAAGTGGGTAGCTCCCCCCCTCGGGGGAGGCAAGCCGCGGGGGTAGAAAGGGGTGGGGGAGCGCAGCGGGTGGCTTCCAAGATGGCTGCCGTATTGTCTAAGCGTTGATTAACGCGGATTTGAGGGCGCACACCGACACGACAACGTACATATTAATTATATACTTAACTCGTTTTTCCACCGGTATTTACTCGCTTATTTATGCCGCGTCGAGTGTTTACTGAGTGGTGTCGAGAGCGGAGCCGGATGTCCGGTTATTTAGTTGGAACCTGTTTGGTTGGGACGTAGTTTTATGTTCACGGAATTGCGCTTTATATGGAAACTTTAAATAAATACTTACCTATATTAGGTAGGTGATTCGAAGATTAAATTCACAGAATGATTTATAAGTTTTTTTCTTCTTTTTATTGTTAAAACATCACTAAATAATAACGTTTTCTCATAATCATACCTAAGTAAATAAAAACTCATAAATTAATTTAATTCTTAAAAACGCAAGTTTAAAATATCGTACGTTTTTTCTATAACATTTTAATCGTAAAAGAAAACATTTTTTTTAAATAAACAAAATTCGTAATTAATTGTCTATTACTTTAACATTTGATGGACCCATTCACAATCAGTACAAAATCCGATAAATAAGACTAAATTCAAACAAAACATAGGTGGTATCTAAAGGTCTTTCTTATTACCTAGATAATTATTAGATTTTGTGTAAACTGTGGAAACAAAACAAATTATTTCAATAAAAATAACCACAGACGATAATTACACCAAACTCAAACAAAACAAAACCCTAATGGAGTTAATTACAATCTTTAAATTAATATATTTTTTCTTTTAAGAGACATTTATAAAATAATTACAATTATCATCATCAGAGACAATTCGCCGAGTTTCTTTGATGAAGATCAAAGAGTGGAGGAAGCGAGAGAAGTGTCTCTCGATGGTAATGGACTGATGCATTAGAATCTGCCTATTATCCACTTGCTTTGTGTGTGCCGACAGATTACTGCATATCACTTGTACTCCATTATATGGGAGTACTCAGAATGATTACTGGAAATCGGCCGATAGAGTTGGAACGGACGATGCGATGCTAACGAGATAGTTAACTAGGTACCTGTATTGAATTGTTTTATGTTCTACATATACCTATAGAGTATTTGAAGTGTTAAATTTTCTATATTTTGAGAATTAAGGAATTGAAAATACTGTCTTTTTTGGGGGTTTAAACCAAAGTTTGGTTTCCGATCCCGTGAAAGTATCGGGATATAACGTGGCCTATGTTACACCCAAAGATGCAAGGTTTCTTCATATTATTTTTATTTTTATTCAAAATCGGTTCAGTGGTTTCGGAGATTACCCCCAACATACATACATGTTACCCTTATAATATTAGTTATATCTTCTACTATATAAAAATAAGTCGGGTTTTCCTTCCTGACGCTATAACTCCAGAACGCACGAACCAATTTCCACGGTTTTGCATTCGTTGGAAAGGTCTCGGGCTCCGTGAGGTTTATAGCAAAGAAAATTCAGGAAAAATTTAATTATCTATAATTTATAAGGCAAAACAACGTTTGCCGGGTCAGCTAGTAGAAGTATAGATTTCTGATATGTTTCCGTTGTTTAATGCAAAAAATGCTGAAAAATGTTAGCTTTTCTGCTAGCTTTTCCATATAGCGATTGTAATAAGTATACTTTTTTTTCGTGGCTACGAAAAAAATCACACCTACACAACCACAACCAAGGAGTCAAAAAGCTTCATTTTCACGAGCTTGTTTTTCCGGTTTCGTAGACAAGTAGTCGGGCGATCGTTTACTATCTGTTCTACGCCCAACCTTAGATTCCATTACGTAAAGAGTGCAAAATGCACTGATGTTTGACAATTGTTCACTCAACTTCAGTAGTACAAGTTACTGAGTTACCAGCAGCAAGGCAAGTGGTGAGTGATGGCCGGAAGGTGGGAATTAGATGGCATTTTTGAAAAATATGTAATTGTTTTAGGGAGTAAATTACATCCTGCTGCATCAAGTTTAACAGTGGTTATGACATCAGAAGGAAGACAGTTGTAAACAGCCACTGCGGTAACGTTACTAAAAACTTTCATCGACTCCATCTTAGCACACAGCGATATAGTCATTTCATTTTTACGATAGACGTAACAAAAATGTCAGCAGCAGCGATAGCGGCGCGTGAAAGAAACACCTTATGGAGTAATATGTTTGAAAAACCACCTCTAGTATATTTTAATGTCCTATATTAGACCATATCATATCATCATTTAGGTACCGTCAGGTGAGATAGTGGTCACACGCTCATCTAACAGGTTTAAAAAAAAACACCAACTAAACGCAATACAAAACGTACCTACTAAATGGAAGGTGGGTACTTTCTCTAAATATTAGAATAGTATTCAATTCTCTCCAGCTAGTTCGTAGTTTACACGAAATTACCCATAATTTATCACAACAAGTAAACCCAAGCAAGTACCTAAATCATGTGGATTTATGTCTCTTACCCTAATGGAGAAACTTAGATACTAATGTTAGGAATCAGACCCCCCCCCCCCCACTCCGCCTCCCGCCGAGCCGGAGGGGGGGAGGGGAGGGGTGTGCTAATGACCATTTACCGTCTTGATTGATCGACCCTTGTAATATTAATTTTATGGGCTTGTGTCCGATTTTGTAAGTAGCTAAGTACCTACTCGTCACTTGTTGTATTATTTAACTGTGTTTTGGAGAACAAACGAAGGTAAAATATGAAATCTAATCGTTCCTGGAAATACAGCGCTTCACAGACAGATTTTCGTGATACACTCATATTTTTCACAGATGAATAGCATTGCTCTTTTACTTTTTTCAGGGCCTACAATTCGAAGATTTGGAGTTTTTCAATAATCTTACAAAGGTTATGGCTATACGAACACTGATTAGTCGCGAAGAATGCGCGCCACAGTAGCGTTGCAAATTTCTTTAACATAAATAGAATAGACAATAGATAGCCGCAAAGGGCCACGCCCCGCAGCGATTTATCATAACACCACCTAGTAATCGTAATAAATAACTAATCAGTTTTTTTCCGTAAACACACAACTACTAATCCGATTTCGTTGAAACTGGATAGGTAGCTAGAACGGTAACAACTAGCTGCCATATTTATTAAAGAAACTTCAAATCAAATCGATTCTACAGTTTCAAAGAAGAAAATAAAGAATTATAAAGCTAGAAGTCTAGGCGTCGAAACTTACGACATCCCCTTTCAATCTGGGATTAGGAACCTTGTGCTACAACACAAAGGAATTTAAAACTTGATCAAAATTCCATCGTTTCTAACACTTAATTAAAATACCCTGCATTTTTAATAACTGGCATTATTTTTACGAGATTTCAACTGCGTTTCCTCACTGCATACCTAATCAGGCACAATATTTACTGCTTCTATGTGGCCTGAGTACAGACTCAGGAATGAGCAATGAGCGAGTTTTCCGCCCCGTATTTATGAGCATTATATTAACGTCAGACAGACGGATAGACAAGACGATGTGAATATAAATTGATGTTTCATACAATTTATGAAGGTTTACTTAGTCGTAGTTGTAGTTGTCGGTTTTCCGAGCTGGATTGAGTTTGAATCTAGATTTTTAATGAAAGATAATGGTTTAAGTTGAAGCGCATATAAATAACTTGCACTAGAAGGGTTTCTTGTTGATTACGAAACCCTAAAAAGCAGCATTAGGTAGGTACAACATTTTATTTATACAGAGGTAGTAGATATTTCTGATAGAAGAATAATTTGCGAGTTTTTAAATCGCGAAATGGACAGGAAACTTCTAGGGCAGCGTGCTTCATCTTAAAGATTATAACTTACAGATTTGATAGTGTTTAAAGAAAATCTTTACAGATTGTTGTATCTGTTTAGTTCTAGAACCAAATCGTAGAAGAACTTTTAGTAAGTACCTACTAACGAAAAGTTGCATAAAAGATAATGCAAAAACTTTCACAATCTTAGTAAAGCAACTTTAGGTACCTAATAGTCGTTCCCAGAGTTACAGACGTTTTCAGGAAGGGCTTGGCTAAAGTCTCTTCAGGAACGTCTCTTAGTTACGCTGTTAGAGTTTCAAAGGGGTTTCTTGAATTTAATAAATGCAATCATGCTTTTTCTGCAGATGCAGGGGGAAAAGTCTGATATTACAAGCATAGTTTTTGGGTTTGGATAGCGCTCGTTGGAATACCCTATATTGAAATTAAACAGAAATTCTGGTTTTAATCGTGTTGCTTTTATTATTTGTAGCATTTTATGAATGCCTTACAAGATCTTTACATCTCTTTCTTCCTCAGAGGTAAACATGACAATTTCAATCCAATATCACGAAATCGGAAGAGAAATCGAAACCGAAAAGAAATAGAAATTATTAACAGATTTTTTATTGAACCCTGAAGATAACCAGGTCCTTATCGTCTGCAGGTATGCACCGCAAGTCCCTGGAGGCGGCGCAGCACCTCAAGGAGTCAGGGTCGGAGCGCGAGGGCTCGGAAGCGGAGCCTGACCGCGCCGCCTCCGCCTCGCCTCCGCACCATCATGACAATCATGAAAACCAGGTAACAAGACGTGTGCGAATTTTATATGAAACTAGTTGTGACCCGCGAATACTGATACCGTAGGGTTTACAAAAAAAAACATTCGTAGTGGACACATCACAAAGAACACACTGTTCAAATGTCATGTCTCTGGGACCAGCGGTTTGGACTCTGCCTTGATATATAGTTCATTGTCATTCAGTCAGAACCTAGAATTTTATTTGTATAGATTGAACTCTCTGTAAGAGCTAGTCGCTGATCCCCCTATAGGTAGTACAACTTTGCAGTTGTTCTAGTCTAGAATGAGTAGGTTTCTTCCAGTCAAGCTTGCCACATCGTCCACCACTTCCCATCAAATTAAAGCCTTACTAAATACATTCAACTATATTCTGTCTGGCATCTTATTAAATCACGTTAAAATTGCATGATTTTAGATTTATTTTTAACACAGCGCGCATTGCCGACACTGAGCGGGATTCGAACCACGCATCTTTTCCTAACGCGGAGAAACGCAAAATTGAGATTCAGTTAGGTCATCGGCGTCGTGTCCCACACTCTGATGTGCACCTGTATAACCATCAAGGCAATGGACAAGGCATCATCCATCATTCATTAGGCACTAGCTGCGCCCCGCGGTTTCACCCGCGTAAGTCCCGATCCCGCTGGAATATCGGGATAAAAAGTAGCCTATGTGTTATTCCAGGTTTCCAGCTATCTATATACCGAAATTAGCAGGTAGGTATACCAATATAATGAGTATCCGTTTCAAAGTCCTATATCTCCCCCAGGCGCAGAGTTCCCCCGCGAGCAGCACCACAGCGTCGTCCTCAGCCAAGGGGCGCGCGTCCCCCGAGGGTCGGGAGTACGAGGACCCGGAGTCCTTCCGCAACAACAGCATCGCCTGTCTGCGGGCCAAGGCGCAGGAGCACCAGGCCAGGCTGCTCTCCAACAACCTGTTACTGCAGGTTAGTACGCAGACCTACGTTAGCTGTAGCATAGTTTACCTAGTGGTTGGCGTCTCGCGGCGGTCTTGCCCAACTTTCATTGTTTCCCGGGACTTTATTTGGTTTTAAGTTTACTCATTACTATTACTTCTTTGTACTATGGCTGAAGGTACTAACTCGACAGAAAGCAGCATCAAACACAAAGACCCCTTACCGTAGAATCATGTCTGTTATACTACGCCAAACTTTTTTATTCCCGTACATCATTTCGTCAAAACCCGATTGAACCCGGCAATATCGGGATCAACAGTCTATGTAGACTGTTGATCCCGATATTACCGGGATCGGGACCTACGCGGGAAACTAGTCATATATATGCTAACTTTACTAGATGCATTATGCATTCCAGGTCCGCAGCCTGTCCCGGGTGGGCGCGGCCCCGGGGCCGGGGGCTGGCGGGCCCCCGGACGAGGAGGCCCCGGGCGACATCGACGTGGGCACGGAGCCCCCGCCACTCGAGCCCCCGCACCACCCGCACCTCTACTGACCACGATAATGTGGGTTTACGGGGGTTAATTGAGGCTTGGAGCTGGCACGGCTGGGAGTTCACGTATCATAGAGAGTTTTACCTACCTCCGTGTTTTGGCGTTTTGTTAAGAGCGTATACTAGTAAGAACTGTACTTAAATCTACATTTTTTTATAATTAGGGAAGCCCATTACAATTTTGTTTTAAAAAAGGTGCTGTGATCTATCATGTTTGTAGATAATCAGAATGTTTAAATTTAACTTAATTTGATAATGATAGCACCTACGGATCTACACGACTGATGGCCTAATCTCGTAATAAAATTATCAAAAAATTTCAATATCATGTCAGTCTATCTATCTTTAATATAAAATTATTATTTTTATTACCTAATGTTTTTAATAAACTTCCCTGAATATAATTTCAAATAAGAAAGACTTAAAAAATACAAGTGAAGATAATCGAGTAAACTTCTTTACTCTAAAACGCCAAAACACACTAGGATTGGTTGATATCTTTGGTGCATCCATTCTGATTGGTCACCCCGGACCGTCGCAGACGACTCTGTTACTGAACTTCGAAGTACAAAATTCCGCAGTTTGCGAGACCAAATGTGTAACAGTGCGATGTACGTTAGTTCGAAATTACAATGTCGCGCTGTTTATGATATCTAAAGTATGCAAGTGCGATGTACGTCAGTTCGAAAGTGCACTGTAGCGAAGTACGAAATTGCGATGTTTAATATGAGATTTAAATATAGGTATGTATGACCATTCAACAAAACAGGGGAGCCTGCTGTACCATCGCTACATTTTTATTTAATGTATCCTAATTTAAGACGTCATGTGGTTCAAGGTTCTATAGCGCCTAGCCTAGTTTTGAATAAATTCAAAGAGAAAATGGAAATTCGGACCATGGTACATCTACCCGCTGTACCTTGGCCTCAACCGTGTCCTTCCTTGGGCCTTGTTAAACGGTAGGGTTTAACATTACTTATGTTACGGTTAAGGTTTGTTACCTTAGATTAAATCAAAAAACTAAAGATACGGTACCTAGTCACGGCAAATGAGACGATAAAGACTTCTAGCTGGTTTTTTAAATATTTTGTCATGGGAACATATTAACGTATTACTGGACGAAAATTTTAATTCAAGAGGTTTTAAAAAAGTATTTAAGTCTAGCATATGTACCTTCATAAGTTATTTTTCCTACCATAATTGATAAATCACGGATAATTTTTATTTTTGTTTGCTTCTTTTGTTGGATGGGTCATATATACCTATATTTAAATCTCATATTACACATCGCAATTTCGTACTTCGCTACAGTGCACTTTCGAACTGACGTACATCGCACTTGCTTACTTTAGATCTCATAAACAGCGCGATATTGTACTTTCGAACTAACGTACATCGCACTGTTACATATTTGGTCTCGCAAACTGCGGAATTTTGTACTTCGAAGTTCAGTAACAGAGTCGTCGCAGACCAACAACGCCGCTGATTGGCCGACAACGACAGTGATTGTGGAAAAACTGTTAATAAATCATAAGTGTAATTATGTAAATTGTTGATGTTATACCGTATTTAAATCCAATTCATTTCGTGCAATACATTTAGTTAAGTATTTATCTGAGTAGTGCCGTGTTAGTACATTGTATAAAAAATCCCGATTCTAGATGTAACTTTCGCCCTTCGATTTAGTCCCGATCCCGGGAGAAGATCGGGAGAAAAAGTAGCCTATGTTCTCTGCCAGGATTCAATATGATTCCAAGTTTTATTGAAATCGGTCCAGTACTTTCGGAGATAATCCAATACAAACTTCTTGTAATATTTAGTGTAGATAGATTAAGTGCTTAGACGAGCTCGCGCTTCTAGATACAAACGTACCCCTTTTCTTCTGTTTTCTTCTTCTAGTTGAATATTGCTTTAAGAGCCCCGACTGCCGTATTAGAATTTCCTGTAGAATTATAATCGAAAATTGATTGTTAAATGTATGGGCGAAAAGCTGAATTTTTTTATGCAGTTTAGTTGCAATTTAGTTGCGATTAAAACCCGATTGTTATTGATATTGAAATGAAATTTCAGACAATTTCAATACGGGAATTGGCTGGTAGCAAAAAACCTATATTTGGGTTTCACTTGTGGGTTTCTTTCTACCAAATTTCGAAAATTACACATTGGAAAAAAATAGCAATATAGCATGACGGAAGCGCGAGCCCCGCTATGCTCTTAAAAGTACGAACCCAGATCACAGACTAAAGTCGCCCAATAAACTATCGGCCGATTTTCAGTTTGCAGTCCGCGTTCGTCCTTATACACATTATGAGAGATCAAACTGATGAATTGTTCCGAAAGCACTTGACCGATTGTAGTCAAACTAAGTTAATAAGACAACGTCAGTAACAAGCATTGCTTAGCTAAGGTTTCACTTAGTAACGATTCTAAGTGCTACGACTGACACGTACAGTATCTCAGGGTTCAAAAGTTATTCCCCACTGTACAACCATTTTAGGAATTCTTTGAGGCATTTTTTCATAAAGCATGATGCTTCCAAAAAATCAGGATTTGCAAAAACACGATCATATATAAAATGCAAAAAAAGATCGTATTTTTAGGCGCATATTTTTAGACATTTCTTAATTTAAAAAAAATCTACGGAGGTTTAGACTTTTGAACCTTGAATGTAGGTACCTACAAACGCAGATTTTCTGAATCTCTCAATAAACCTAGCACTAGTACTTACCTATGTATAATTAAAACTTAAATAAATAATAGATTAATATTACAATAAACATAAGTAAATAAAGACCCAGCTATAGTATATTGTGTAAGATAAGATAACAAAAGACTATGTACATTAGTTATATAAGACGTTCAAAGTTTTCATCGAAATTGGCCTAGTAATCTGACCTACACAGTGATTTGAAATCGGCCTGCAAACAACGAAAAATTAAGAAAAAAATGTATTAAAAAACTTAAACGAAATTACCTACATCGAAACATTCCGAAAATACATAGAAATTCTTTTTGAGCTTTTTTAATGTAATTTCATATTTTGTACTTAATTTATTGCATTTTCTGTACTTATGTAATCAAATTAAGATACTATACTGTACCCCTAGTGCGAGTTTTTCGTTTAGCAGATGTTACTATTGTCAAATTGTATAAAAAGTATGTAAAAAGAAATATAATGTAGTAAAAGTTACTATTACCTTTAACATACTACATTTTCCAACTTGCCAAAGCCTTAACATCCTAAAAACAACAAGCGTTTATGTAAACGTGATAGGTTGCGTAAAATCTTAAACTAGATTATTCAATGATAGTAAAAATGAATATAAAAGTTGTGTGTTTAAAATGATAACACATTTTTATTTTAAAACTAGCCATTCAATAATTCTGGTTATAAAATCTAATTTTTGAGGTTTTTTTAGGTTCCCCATGTAGCGCCACTTATAAACGATTATTATCAGATGACTAACTTATGTAATGCTTGTTTCTGTCTGTCAACTTTCAAACTTCATGTCACAGTAAAAGACAGTAAAACAATAATCATAATCATATGATTATGATTATGATTATTGTTTACAGTATAAGGTTATAATTTGGAACAAAACTGAGCTTTATCAAAAAGAATAAACTTGCACTAGGGGTACTGATAATTACTTTCCTTTTCAAACTAGCAACAAGCAGTTAATATAACAGACAAACAAGTTCTTTTTATTTTAAACCGACTTCAAAAAAAGGAGGAGGTTCTCGGTTGTGCTGTTTTTATTTATTGTTGTAAAATTACAGAACCATAAAGAGAAAATAAGTGAAAATGAAAGTAAGTACCTATACTAAGTTTAGCATAATCTCCAATAAAACTGTACTTAAACTAGAGTTGTAATATATTTATTGAGAATTAACGAGTTAAGAGGAAAGGATACCTCCTCTTTCTCCATACAAACGTAGTCGACTGTTTCCTCCCTGGATAAAGACATTAGAGCAAATCTGTTTATGCCATTAAACCTATATCTGACATGAGCGAGCATGTCCCTTTGATTTGATTTGCGCCATGTTGCGCTGTTGTCGCGCGTTTCCTATTGAAAGTGATGGTGGCCGTCCGTGGAACTAATGGTTCCGTGGACGGTCACCATCACTTTCAATAGAAATGCACGACGGCGTAGATCAAATAGGCACAAAATTCAGTGCGCTTTTAACTGTCCAGCGACTTGTACCATGGAGGTCAGTGGTGGCAGATATAGATTTTATGGCATAAACATAATTTGTTCTATTGTCTTTATCCAGGGAAGAAACAGTCGACTACGTTTGTATGGAGAACGAGTAGGTATTGTCCTCTCAAGGAGAGTTGTGTTGAGGTCCGCGATCCGTCGTGAGGACGCGGCCTTATGATCAATAAACACGTGTATAAAACTAGAGCTGGTTATTTTATTTTGTATCCTCAATAGGTGGTATTTACCTGTAGATCCACCAGGCAGAGCGGTGAAGCCAAGGTTAAACCCTCTTATTAGGGTTTCGCGAGGTTGTCGTTAGCTCCTCTTCCGAGGAACGAGTGGTGAGCAGCTTCATTGCTCCGGTACCAGTCTGGACAACTGGTAGTGCTATTTTGGGCACGAGGTAGCTCTCCTTTAGACAACCGAATCTAGCATTTGGGGACACGATCGGTCTAAAACTGATCCCGTGGTACTGAACTGAACCGTGAACTGTGGTACAGCGGACCCCTCTCTATATACTCTTGCTGGTCATAGCTGGGGGCGCTATAACATATTATATGCGTAGGTATATTAGAGAACTGGGTTTGCTGTCAGTCTGTCTGACCAGACAGTTTAAATTACAGTCTCAGATGATTTATTTCTCTAGCTGCTATAACAAAAAACTGTCTACAAGTCTGGTGACAGACAGTGGAGTCTTAGCGAAAGGATTCCGTTTTTATCCATTTCCGAACGAAGGCTGATAACCAGTAGAAATAAAAGGCACACAATAACGGCTACAAGGAAGCCTCAGCAATATATTTCAGTATACAAACAGCGAGGACGCCAAAAACATAAAATTATCAAAAATTACTACAATACGAAACTTATCACATATTTGAACAACAATCATTTGTTAAGCACATCCAACATACAGCGTGATCAAGAAATCCCGCCGTTTTTAACAGATCCGTTTTAAATTTAATTGTTATAAAATACAATATTATACAATTAGGTATTCAAATTCAAATACACAACAAATAAGGTTATATGTAATTAATAACTAGTTTTTTCTTTAAATATTATTCTTATAAGGGGTAAACCCACCCAAAATAATTATAAACAATAGTGTTTTTTTTCATGTATTAATAAGATAAAAGGGAAGAAACATTCGCCGATCCCGTGGCGTCTTACTGTCTAACGGTCTCTTAGAGAAGGCCCTTGCCGTACAGTGCTAACGGGCTGAATATTATTATTTATTTATTAATAAGATCTATTTTTGTTTTAAATTTCATCGCTTTTCGCGATGCTGTTTAGGTTTAAATCGCGTTGCCTTTATTAAATAAAGCATTTGTCAACGGTCGACGTTTCAAAGTCTTTGCAGGCCTCATATTTTACATTTCATAGCAAATTATTTTCCTTGGTTTGCCGCAGAATAGCGTATTGCGGCAGAATTTCTTGATCAACCTGTATTTAAACATTTCCTAAAATATTCTTAATTCTAATAAAACTTTAAATGCGAAAGTAAGTTAATTTATGTCATTATGCCGTATTTAGCTGTAGGTACCATACAACAAGCCTTACAAATAACTACATAAGACACATGAGAGAAGGATACATCTTTCACACGACATTGTTATATAATTTGAAACTTACATGGTTGTTTTCACTACAAATATTTAAAAAAAAACGGGGTATTTACCATGATTAAATTTGTTTTATGCGTAGCTCTACCTTTACTGTCATCATCAGTGATTGGAATTAGGTGAGCTAATTTACCTATAATATAGTATAAAGAACAGAGACGATTAAAAAATATTTAGCCATAAGGCGTCTCCACTTTGTTTCTGTTATTTTTTTAACTTTTGGTATTTTAGCTGGTTTATTGGCATAATCTCCACTAAAAAGTCCCCACCAGTGGGATTATGACCATTTTCAATAACAAATTGGCGTTTTCCCCACTATTCTTGTTATATCGGGTTGGTGAAGATTATGCCAATAAACAATATGGTAATTGTCATAATCCCCACTGTCTGTCCCACCAGTGGGGACTATAGCTTACCTAATACCGATGACTGCATCACCTACCCCCAATCTCCAGTCTCGTAAACAAGCCAGCAATTATCGCTGCGAAATATCGAGCTTCGTAAAAACAAATTTAAACACGGTAGATAGACCGTTATTTTAATAATATTGTTATAATTAAGACCTTGTTAAAAGGTATATTCGCATTATTGAATAACAATTATAAAAAATAATTCGAAAATTAAAATATATGATAATAGCCAGAAAATCACTTTTGCGATCAGTTATCTGATAAGTCGTTTCTAGGAAAACCATTTTCAGATAAATTCAAAATGCAGGCTTAAACCATTGTTAATTATTAATAAGTATAAAAATTAATAGAATTTGTATATTATAATGTAAATTGAGATAGATTTGGATGATTTCTCAGACTTTTTGTAAAATTACTGAGCGAAGAAAATGTTGACTCCATCAATAAAACATGATTAAATACCGGATGAGCACGAAACTGTATTTCATAAAATATAATATAAAACTCGATAGGTTCTGTATTCTATTCGATATCGAGCTAATTGATGCTTAATATAAAATATGTCTCAGTATCTTAATTCTGTATGCAGTTGGGGTTGTTTTTATTCATTTTAGAGTATAATTTTCCAACTACGAAAACATTTTAAAACTAATCCAAAAACAGTGTAAGGTGTAAATTAAGGCGTCAATTATTATTGTCATTTGACTTTAGGATTATTTTAAAACCTAATTAGGTGCCAGTCGTGGAAAGATTACGTCTATGAATCACTGGCTACAAAACAATAATCCATTTCGTTACCTACTGTTCGGACCGATCCATTTCGTTTTGCATTTTTGTGAAAATTCCCGACCTCCGGTATTCCATCCCTTTAAGTATATTTATAAGTACCTATTTTTTCCTTTAAAATCGAATGACTGGGCGGAATGGAATGAATAGTAATATTATATGTATAAAAATAAGAATAATGTCTATTTTTCATTAAAATATGGTTCTTAAAGTTTAATTAGGCAGTATTTCATAAGCATTTCTTATTTTAAATTACAGAGCTATACATAAAACTGTGTAGTTTTAGATCTTTTGAATCAATTAAGATTTATAAATAGGTGGATAGCTATCTACTATCTACCCACTCTCTACGCTTAATACAAAGAGTATACCGAATGAACCATTTAAACCGGGATTCAGTGGGATTGTATATTCTAAGTACATTCATTTTCGTATTTATAAATAGCTATTATGTTATTATTTCTATAAATATATTGTCGTATAATATTTTTAATGAATTTCATAAATAAAATATTCGATTAATACCTTAATCTACTTTAAAAAATATATAGAAAATCATCATAGTAAAACACACAAAATCCACTTATGGTGGGTAAAATATATCTAATGAAAATCTATAACCCGACTACGTAAATTATAAAACTATATAGCCTATGTCACCCGGACCATTATTATGAATCTATTGACACCTGACTCATTAAAATCGGTTCAGTAGTAAAATCATTACACTTCTTTTCGGGATCGCCGTAGTCGGGCAAAAAAAACATTTAGGTATATTATACTTATATCTATAATGTTAGGTAATCTATACCAATATTATAAAAAGAAAGATTTGTTTGTTTGCAACGAATAGGCTCCAAAACTAATGGACCGATTTCAATAATTATTTTACCAATAGAAAGCTACGTTATCGTGCAGTAACATAGGCTACTTTTGATCCCGACATCCCCACGGGATCGAGACTTACGCGGGTGAAACAGCGGGACGTAGTTAATATATATAACTACGTCCCGCAGTTTCACCCGCGTATTGCATTGTTTTGAGTACGGTATACAGTTGTGAGGTATTATCAGACTGTAAAGGTAAAACTAGACGGTTCATACAGAGTTAATAAAATAAGTACAATTTTAAGTTGGGACGAATAGAAATATATAGACACATTTTTTTGGAAAATACCTATTAGTTTTTACATCTAAAAGTCTGCGTAAACAGGAACGTTTTCATTAAATTAATATTAAAATTAGACTAGTTTTTTGGTAACTTTTTAGAACAATAGGTACCTACCTAAAGAATTAAATTCATTTTTCGGTTTCTATCGCGTTGCTTTTATCATTTTCGCATTTTTTTTAGCAAAACCAAAGAAAAATATAATAATAAGAAATGAGTAAATGACAAATTACATCTCAGTCTTTCTGTAAACAGGATAAAGGTGTAGAGTCCTCGAATAGATGGGCGTTGAAAAAAAAAAGCAACGCGAAAACGAAATAAAAGAACCTCCCCTCCTTCTTTGTAGTAGGTTTGTAAAATGTACAAGTACATTAATTATTTTTAAAGAATTGCATACTTATTTTAGACAATTTTTTCATCAAAATGAACCGTCTAATTTCGCCGCAACTGAATTGCTCCACTAGATAATAATAAAAACCCAAAAATCGAGCATATATTCAGTTACATCGCTTATCCTATCCATATATAAGTACTAACACTTAACCATCAAGTCGAACGACTCACATGAAGGCTGTATGCCTTAATAGTAAGTTTTGCCTGGCCCCTCCATGTCTTCGGAGCTCTTCAGCATCAGGTAGTAGCTGTACACGCACAGCAGAGAGTACGCCACCACTCCTGGAATGTTGTACGGTGCCTGTTAGTGATGGTACAGGTAGCGCCATCTCTGACGCGGCGCCGGAACTAATGGGGAGTAGTTCTAACCTCGCGTGTCGTTCGCGTGGGAGATAATAGATGGCGTGTATTTCAATTTTTAATATGTTGTTAATTATGTTTCTATTGTAACTTATATTTATTGTAAGTTACAATATCGGTCAATAAAGTTACAATTTTTAACTTAGTCGGAGTGTCGAGGTAATAAAATACGCGATTAAGACACAGTAAAATGTATAATTATGTTAACTTTTACTGTTGGGACATTATATTGTTGTAGAGTAGAGGAGAGACAGTATATATAGTAGCAGCACAGCACAGTAACATGACTCACCAAAGAAGAGTACTTCCTCCAGGAAGGAAAGGAAGATGTCGGAGCCGGTGTCTGAGAACCCTCGCACGCAGATCTCCACCAGCAAGTAGAGGAGAGACACAGTATATATAGTAGCAGCACAGCACAGTAACATGACTCACCAAAGAAGAGTACTCCCTCCAGGAAGGAGAGGAAGATGTCGGAGCCGGTGTCTGTGAACCCTCGCACGCAGATCTCCACAAACAAGTAGAGGAGAGACACGGCCAGCAGCACACACATCGTCACCAGCCACACGCGCAGACCGCGAATGCTGCGCTGTAACCACAAGTAGAGGGGTTATATACCACTTGGGGGATAGGTACTTCCAGTTGTTGAGATGAGACAACAAATATTAGCTTCAGACGCCACATCTTTACAAAAAGACGGATATTTGAATGCGCCTAAAGCGAATATTTATCTGTCTTCTATAGAAGACGGTGGCGGTCAAAAGGTTTAAGGTAGGTTTAAAAAGAATTATCCACAGACATTATTGGAAAAGGTGCTGTAAATGTATACACGCTTAATATTGACTCAAAACCTAAAATGAATGTCAAGAGGAACCCGAAACTGATGTCAAGTTTTGAGTCCAATTGATGATAATCAGCTTTTCAACTCCACACATTTTTCGTACATTTTGAGATGAAAACGGTGTCAGTCTAGCTAAATAATCTGATTCTGTTGTTTGTACCACTCTAGAGATCTTATTGTGATGGTTTACGTGGCATTTTTATATTCTATCTTCATTTTTTACACCAGATAGGCGCTTAAATTTGCAGGCAGGAAAAACAGGGCAGGACACAAAATCGTAGAGTTCCTGGAAGCATTCACCGAAGTGGATGCGATAGAAGACCGACAGGCTGGCGACCTCACGGTGTGCCAGGCTTAGTAGGCGTGACGTAACTACCCCATCATCTATCAGGCTCATCATCACCTATCCGCCTCATCACACGTCTGTCGATGGAATCATGAGCTGGTACTTGGCTGTTCCATCCCAGAGGTGACCACAATTTTGTGCCACGTGGAGTCAGCAGTTACCTTATACGCGGAGTAGATCAAGGTGGCAGCCAGCAGCGCGTGCAAGGCGAACACCACGCTCACTGTGACTGCTATCTTATGCCGCGTGGAGTCAGCAGTTACCTTATACGCGGAGTAGATCAAGGTGGCAGCCAGCAGCGCGTGCAAAGCGGACACCACGCTCACTGTGACTGCTATCTTATGCCGCGTGGAGTCAGCAGTTACCTTATACGCGGAGTAGATCAAGGTGGCAGCCAGCAGCGCGTGCAAGGCGGACACCACGCTCACTGTGACTGCTATCTTATGCCGCGTGGAGTCAGCAGTTACCTTATACGCGGAGTAGATCAAGGTGGCAGCCAGCAGCGCGTGCAAGGCGGACACCACGCTCACTGTGACTGCTATCTTGTGCCAGGTGGAGTAGAGCTGGTCACTATCCTCGACGGTTCCTACGTTGCCGTGGACGCTGCCGGCGAACACCGAGCTCATTATCATTAGGATTATGGCGACCAGCTGAAAGGAGAGACATCACTTGCTTAAACTTGATTTATATTGTTAACTAAGCACTATAATGCCCAAAAAAAATGGCGGATGCGCAAAATGCGATTTTTCATAGAAATCGCATGTTAAATTTACTACGCGAACTTTCTCCTTCCACGTCGAAATTTTCCAACTTGTTTGCTGGCCACTATACCTACGTACAGTTTTGTATGTAGACTATACTAGAAACAAGCTTTCTTTGTTTGATTTTTAGCTTTTGTAACTTCATGTACTTATTCTGTTTTGTATTTGTGAAGACCTGTAATTAGCTTTTTATTACTTTTTTTTTTTTTTTTTTTTTTTATTTATTTAACGGAAAAAAACAAAATTATACAAAATTTAAACTAAATAACATTAAAAAACCAATGAGGTTTATAAAAATGTTACCTTAATCTACGTCGTTAGTTGTTCTAAAAAATAGGATTTAAGTTTAGATTTTATGCTATTGGGTTTCATGTCATTAATATTACGCATACTCGGGGGTAGTTCATTTATGAGCCGAGGAATCAGGTAGCCACTCGTTCGCCTGCCATAGGTATTGTTCGCGCCGCTCATCGTACGTAGCTCAAACTGGTTCCGAGCCGCAGCTCGCGTTTGTACAGGGTGTTTGTATATTCGTTCGTACCTATATTCCTGGTTGAAAAAGTGTTGTTTGAGAAGCAAATATTTTAATTGTGTTTCTACAGGTATGATTTTACAATAGTTAAAAAGACCGTCATCATCGTCATAAAATTGTTGCTTGATGTTCGTGGACACTATAATACGAAGGATTCTACGTTGGAGATTAAATATATCGCTTATATAAGTACTATAGGTCCGACCATAACTACTTAATCCATATTGGATATAAGATTCAGCCAGAGAATTATATAACATCAGCTTAACTCTAAACGGAATACGGTCCTTTAAAATAATTATATTAGCTAGGAATTGTCTAAGCTTATCACAGACATGCTCAATATGTTGGCCCCAGTTCATTTTGCTATCAATAATTAAGCCTAGATACTTTTGACTATCGACATTCTCTATACAAGGGCAATTGCAAGCGTGTGAGTTATTGGTGTGTAAACAGCGGTGATTGTGTGCAACCACATCATTATATGGAGAATGTCTAAGATATGGAGACTTTATTCGTAAAAGTTTGGTCTTATCTGCATTTAACACCAGTCCTGCGTCGTGACACCATTTTAAGAGCAGATTAAAATCGGATTGCAGACGTTCGCTCGCTTTTTGTGGGTCTTTATCTGCTGATAACAGACAAGTATCGTCAGCAAATTGATAACAAGTGCAGAACTTGAAACAATTAGACATGCTATTCACATACGAGAGAAAATGAAGGGGCCCGAGGACCGAACCTTGAGCCGTTCCTTCAGTCACCGTTTTATAGTCACTATGCGTGTCATTGACCTTTACTGTAAATTTACGATTCTGGAGGTAGTTTACGCACCATTGGAGGAGTGGACCACGTACACCAGAGTTGTCGAGCTTCTTAATCAACTCCTTGTGGTCTAAAGTGTCAAACGCTCGTGAAAAATCAATAAACAAAACCAGTACTTGCTTCCTGTCATTAAGGTAAGTGTTGATTTCATCAGTGAATTTTGACAATAGTTCGGCGGTGCTTTTTCCCGTTTGAAACCCGTACTGGTTCTGGGTTATGACACCGTGTTTCCTATAAAAGTAATGTATTTCTTCACTCACGTATTTCTCCACTATTTTGTCGACAGATGAGAGCAATGTTATGGGACGATAGTTCATATAATCATTCTTGGCACCTTTTTTGTGAACCGGTCTGACACACCCTACCTTCAGTTCATCAGGATACAATCCACAAGAAACACTAGTGTTAATAAGATTAGCAAAAGCAACCGATACATCTTCGGCTACCAATTTTATATCTGAAATTTTGATATTGTCAATGCCTGGAGATTTATTAGAGTTTAATGTATTAATAATTTTATGTATTTTATTTTTAGAAGCTTTTTTGAACAACATACTCTTATCAGTAGTGTTGTTGTATGTATTAGGATCTAAGAGTTTTAAGCTGCAGTTGGGAACTATATCCTTTACTGCATTTTCAAGGCTAGATGCAAAGTTATCTGTTATATCTTTAACCGATAACCCCTGTAAGTCAAACGCTTTTAATATTACAGAATCTATTGATGAAGTAATTCTTCCCATCATTTGGTTAACAATTTGGTAGACTTTTTTTGTATTGTTAAAGTTGTCATTAATAATCTTTACGTAATATGAATTTCTCTTTTTTTCTATAATTTTGTGGACCCTATTGCGAATTTTATTGTATCTTAATCTTAATTCCTGATCATTGGAGTTATTTTTCCACGCGTTAAAAAGTCTATTTCGTTTGTCACATAACCTATTTATATTATCATTTATCCAGTTAAATGTAACTTTCCTATTAACATGCCTAAAAGTTCTTTTTTCTATAGTAGCCGTTCTAAGTGCATTTTGAAAAGATGTATAAATAAGCTCGTAAATTTTATTAGGGCAACGCATGTCATTTGAACTGAGCCAATTAACCTTTTTCAATTCTTCGCAAAGCAAGTCGCGATCTACTTTCTTACAAACACCCTGTATACGCTCCGGTGCCACCTCGCTAATACAAGTAAAGATAAGCGCTCTGTGGTCGGCCAGTGCAATATCCAGCACCGCCGAGTGTGGGTAACTTTCGGGGAATCGAGCAAAAATGTGATCAATGCAAGATTTAGTGGTTTTGTTTAATCTTTTTTCTATCCTAGTGTATTCAGATACCCCGCACGTCAACCCACACCCGCTGAGTGCATCTAGATACGAGTCTTTGTATGATGAAACGGGTTTTTTTAGATCGATATTCGTGTCACCGACTAAAAGAAAGTTATTGTTCGAGTTATACATGGATATGTGATTACCTAGTTCCTGTACAAAAATCTTTTTGTTTGTTTTAGGTGGCTTGTACACTGCACAGACAACCACGTCCTGGTTTGCGATTTGGCTGGTTTTTAGAATACCTGTGACGGTCTCAAATGTCTTAGTTTTGTGTTGAATTTCGGTGAATTTAATGTGGCTTTTAATGTAAACAATTACGCCGCCGCCTCGCTTACCATTACGAAGTTGTGTGTACATGTTATACTCAGGTATATTGTACAGTTGTGCTATTCGGTTTGAAATACCGACTTCTGTCAGTACAATGATATCTAGCGGAAATGGACAAGAATGAATTAGTTGCAATAACTTAGGGAAGTTTTTAATCATTGACCTAATATTTAAATGTAGACATGAGATATTAAGATGACATTTTGGAGGTAAGTTTTTAAAGAAATCTTGAATAGAAATACAGTTAGGTATAATATGTATGATTAGGTATAATATGTATGAAAAGCTATCATTAAGTGGTAATAGCTGTTGGTTTTCCAAATAAATAAATATTTATACCATTCGCACTCAAGGAATGGGTGGTGAGATATTGGGCCAGATTGATCGCTTCCTGCTCAAGCTTATTTTATTCACGCAAAACAGTGAATAAAAAGGCCTTTTACTCACGCTGTTTGGTGTTTGAATTTAGAACATAATTTACTCGTCGTCCATCTAAATGTTTATACAACCTACTTGGGCGAAAAAAAACTTGATACAAACTCCTTGCGCTAAGAATACTTTTATTACAAATTATTTTTAGGGTTCCATGCCCAAAGGATAAAAACGGAACACTTTTACTGAGACTTCGCTGTCTGTCTGTCCGTCTGTCACCAGGCTTTATCTCATAAACTGTGATAGCTAGACAGTTGAAATTTTCACAGTAGATGTATTTCTTTAGCCGCTATAACAACAAATAGATAAAAAAACATTTAAGAACCATGTTGTATTGAAATTAAAGACAGATTTGAGAACCATTCAACAAACGTGATTTTGACATAAAATCGCAACGATACTGCGATGTATTTACCACTAGCACTTTTTACCATCTAGTGATGAATTGAGACTGGCGCCAGTGGTAAAATAAATTTTAACGTTCGCGTTGCGTTCACGGATTGGTTGCCGGTCCAGTGTTCATTTCAGGGTTCCGTACTCAATTGTGATAGTGGTACGGAAACCTTCGTACGCGACGAAAGTCCAACTCGCACTTGACCGGTTTTTTTTCTCGTAGTCATGGTAGAAAGCATAGTACGCAACTCTTGAATAAAGTACGGATTTACATTGAGGGCCATAAATCACTGGCGTCGCTCAGGATTCTAACACTTGAAGTCGTTAGAATCCTTCACTTGCTCGTGATTCATCTATAGTCCTCGCTTTAAATCCGTCTTTTATTCACTAGTTGAATGATATACCTACTATTGTCAAAAAATCTAAGATATCAACTTGTTTTGAAGATAACCAAGTTATTGTTCCTTTTAAACCCTCCTAACGACGCGTTTAACATAACTTGGAAATCAATCACATAAAACTGGATTTTCCTTTACGTTCTGAACTATGGTATTATTGTTTTGAAACAAGTTTTTTATTAAGAAATATTTATGCAATAAATAAACATAAGCTCATACGGCCGACAAGGAAAATATCATGAGGAAACAGCCATAACATAGAAATATCGACTAGTCAAAGACTGCAGAAATCATCATAGATAGATAAGATCTTCGATCATATATAAACTATAGATACACGGTCCCATACAAAATCGAAATCAAAAATCGGCACTACTTCAACGCTTATTTATACGGACATAGTACAGTTTAATGTAAACCTTAATCACTGGGCAATAAGGTTGTAAAACACTTATGCACGACTGACAGCGAAACAAGGCATATCGGCTGAAGTATGCCTTGTTTTGACGGCTCCATTTCTAGAGCGGCGACCGTGCATCTATAGTTTATATATGATCGAAGGATAAGATAGATATAAATGCTTTATTGTACGAAGATATAAAATATACAAGTACAAGCTGCGTCCCGCGGTTTCACCCGCGTAAGTACCGATTTCGTGGGAATATCGAGATCAAAAGTAGCCATTGTTACTAAGGGTGAATCTAGCTTTCTTATGGTGAAAGAATTTTCGAAATCGGTCCAGTAGTTTTTGAGTTTATTAATAACAGACATACAGACACACACACTCACAAAAATACAAATCTTTCCACTTTATGATATTAGTGTAGATTACAAAGAAAAACTAAAAACTACCGTGGCACAAGGGGCGGCCTAATCACCTCAGGCAATCTTTTCCAAGCACAGCACTTTTTTAAATCATAGTATTAAGTTTAGTTCCTAAATTTAACACCTGGACAGTATTTGAACTAGCAACCCTTACAAATATTTTGTAGTGCATCCTACCGGTTGCGTCACAGGTGCAAAAAGTGTCCAAGTGCGGATTACACTAAAAAAATAAAATATTGACCATAAGATCGCCAGCTCTTGTATTAAAATTATACAAATATATCATTTCAACATCATTGCAGTACATTTTTTCAAATTTAATGTTAATCAAATAACATTTTTCTATACAACTTTCTTTGGAGAATTTCGTTTTCCATACATTTTTGAGTCAATAAAGTTTCGATTGCAGTTCAGTTGCAAGTTATAGTGTCATTTTGAGTGTATTGTTTGCAATTACAATGATGTTTAAATTAAATTTAGACAAAACTAGCTGACCCCGCAGACGTTGTCCTGCTCGTTAAATACGTAAAATACGTCATCGTCATACGTCATCGCTGAGTTTGATTTTGATTTTCCAGCTTTTCTTTTTAAATTTTTCCTGAATTTTTTTTGCTATAAACCTCACGGAGCCCGAGACCTTTCCAACGAATGCAAAACCGTGGAAATCGGTTCGTGCGTTCTGGAGTTATAGCGTCAGGAAGGAAAACCCGACTTATTTTTATATAGTAGACTAGCTGACCCGGCAAACGTTGTTTTGCCTTATAAATTATAGATAATTAAATTTTTCCTGAATTTTCTTTGCTATAAACCTCACGGAGCCCGAGACCTTTCCAACGAATGCAAAACCGTGGAAATCGGTTCGTGCGTTCTGGAGTTATAGCGTCAGGAAGGAAAACCCGACTTATTTTTATATAGTAGACTAGCTGACCCGGCAAACGTTGTTTTGCCTTATAAATTATAGATAATTAAATTTTTCCTGAATTTTCTTTGCTATAAACCTCACGGAGCCCGAGACCTTTCCAACGAATGCAAAACCGTGGAAATCGGTTCGTGCGTTCTGGAGTTATAGCGTCAGGAAGGAAAACCCGACTTATTTTTATATAGTAGATTACAATACAGGAATGTATGTTTAATTTAACACCATTGATTTCTATTTTATCCAAACTATTTTATTTTACACTGAAATAAGCCACGAATAGCACAATTCTATGCATTAATCGTCTATTGTTCAAGAGACTTTCGAGCTGTTTAATCGAAATATGACGGATTTATGCGGAGAATTGTTATTCATTGCTTATTCTTGGTCGAATCAAGCCTAAGAGGGATGTCCACGATATCTTATGGTAGGACGTAATAGGCTAACTGTACTTGTAACCCCCGTATTTATAGACGATCGTAAGTGATTACTTTGACAAAGTAATGCCCTGTCTCGCTCTTATTAGTGATATTTGACGTCAAAGTAAATGTGACAGACACATTACTTAGACAAGTAATTACTTAGATAGAATTGACTATAAATACGAATGTTACTGTCAAAGAACTCACCAAGTGCACGAACCCCACGACCTTGGATCCCATCTCGAGCCCCATGCAGCAGCAGAATGAAGTCAGGTGTGGGAGACCCATCTTTGCTAATTCTAACTCTCTGGAATATAACAATTTTAAATGTTTAACAATAGGACAAACAATTCGAAATATACAGCTAAATTGAATATTTACTTAGGGCAGAATATTTTTTAAGTATCCCCATCTTCCCACGAAATCGGGACTTTCCAATCCCTTCCCCCCTTTCCCTCCCTTTTTGACGCAATAAATGTGAGGAAGGGGCAAGCTGAAAACCAGCGCTGTGTAGATGCACGGTTGTACGTCTTGCAGCATAATATGCCGAGCTTGCTCCTTTTGCCGTCCTACGCTTGTTTGGTTTTAAGTTTTAAGTAAAATAAAATGGCAATAAATACTTTTCTTTTTTTTACTAACACGCGGGACATTACTAAAGTTAGTTACTAAATACGATCGTAAATAAGACTTACGTCGTGTGTTTGTCCATCGTAGTCGCTCGCTACACTAGCAATGCTCAACAATCAACTACACAGACAGACATGTCTAGGCAAAAACTTATAAAAAACAATAATACGAATCTACCAGTTTTTTGTAATCTGCTGTCGACCAATTACTCAAATTGTGGTCTCTAAGTTGTAAGACGTAGCGGGTATTGTGTCCCCTAAACCTCTTGTGAGAGTTTTTTCGTATAGAAAACGTTAAACGCCATTAAATTTTCCTTTTTCATTAAAGGTTGCCTGGAAGAAACCGCTTTGAGAGATAAGGCCGTCTCATCACGGCTTTGAAAGATACATCTCTCACCCAAAAACCTACTGTCTGTCCGTGCAAATTGTATGGAAAGTTAAAAACGCCTGTAGTTCTTACAGACAAGTTTCGCGTTCTTTCTACGATAAGAATTAAACTTTGAAATTCAGTAGGTAGGTTAGATAGATTGCAAGATTGAAGAAAAGTTAAAAGAGACAAACATTTTAACGGTTTACTCTATTGAGAGTTGAATATAAGGAACGCATTAAACTAATTTTTCAAGTTAGGCTCGTGATGGCTCGAAATGCTATTTATAACAATGCCCGAACACGGAATTAATGAACTCAGAAGGTCATCTTAATTACAGAACTGAATATTTTGCGAGTAAGTAATTTAGTTTATAAGGTAGATATGTTTGTCCTTTCTCACTGAAATTTTATACTAATAGTATAAAGCTGAAGAGTTTGTTTGTTTGTTTGACACGCTAATCTCAGGAACCGGCGCTAATCCGATTTGAAATATTCTTTTAGTGTTGGATAGTCGATTTATTGATCCCGATATTCCCACGGGACACATTTTAGGAAGTTACTCGGGTGAAACCGAGTAACTTCCTAAAAAAATAGTACAAGGCTATTTGCTTAATTTGGGGCTAGATTGCGCTGTAGGCAACGCCCTCTAATTCTTATTTATTTAAAAAAAACTGCAATTAAACACGACGCATATTTATTATTTATCTACTAGCTGCGCCCTGCGGTTTCACCCGCGTAAGTCCCGATCCCGCGGGAATTACGGGATAAAATAGCCTATGTGTTATTCTAGGTGTCCAGCTATCTATATTCCAAGTTTCATCGCAATCGGTTCAGTAGTTTTTGCGTGAAAGAGTAACAAACATCTATACAAACTTTCACATTTATAATATTAGTAGGATAATAGGATAGAATAGGATGAAGTAGCTGAAATTGAGAAATAACATAATTAAAGGTAGGTAGAAAAAATGCAAGGCACAAGTACCTAAATAATCAAATGCTTAGAGAAGCAGTAGGGTGTAGAATGCGTGAGTCATCGACAATCTTCACCATTACATAGATAGATGTATGTACCTACTACCTACGCTTGATTTGCACAACAAACAACTTACAAAATAACATACCTACATAAGTATGACAAATACACAGAAAGCTTAAAACTAAAACGTTGTACACCAGAGCGGCCTTGTCGTTAAAAGCGATGTCCTCCAGGCAACCTTTGAATAGTTATGGTCATTACAACTTGTGCAGTAGGCTAAATGAAGGCGAGTCAGATTATAACTTCAAATAAACCATTCAAATAGTAATAAGTTTCATCGCAATCGGTTCCGTAGTTTTTGCGTGAAGGAGTAACAAACATACTCGTTTACTTCTACTTACTTTCATTTAGAATAGGATATAGGTATATACCTATATCCAGGTTACACCTACCTGTGTGCTAATTTTCAGCCAAATTCATTCAGCCGCTTTTGCCTGATTGACACCCAAATATCCAAACAAACAAACATCTAAACTTTGATATTTAAAACGTAAGTGGGATTGTGCGCTTGCGCCGCTAACAAAACTGAGCTGCTCATAACTTAACCCACAATAAATAGCGGACTAGTGAACTTATCAAGGACGATCGGTCTACCCGTTGTTTTCATTATTTACTAGCAGGTGGACTGTATAGTGCATACATACACAGATCATTAAATAACTACACATACAGTTATAAGTAGATCCTACATTTCTATCTACACTAATATTAAGAGGAAAGATTTTTTCACAACAAAAAATGTATTATACCTGTACTGTAACAACAAATACTAAAACCAGAACAAAATAATTTATTAAGGTGGGGCTACCATATAACTTTTTTTTTTTGGGTTAAAATGGTACGGAACCTTTCACTTCGACTCGCACTTGACTGGTATTTTACATCAAATTGGCCTAGCTTCAAGACAATGGCTCGACAATCGGTAACGTGTGGGTGGATGGTAACAGGATTACTAGGTCTGTATATTGAAGCTATGAATGTGTGACAGGAATTAACCAGCCTTACGTCCAACGCGCACGTCACAAGAGATAAGCCGCGTCCGCGCATACCTACCTACTTCGTCACACGATATTTATGAGGAAGTTCTATACTTGCCTATCAACTATGGGTAATTCGTGCGCTTTATTTCCGTTAAAGCGGTGTTATAGGTAGGTACTCCAGATTCTAAAATACCTAGGTACCTAAAAAAAGTAGTTACCGCTATGCATTGCACTCTTTAGTTTTCGATCCCACTTATATAACTACACCACTAATCTATACTATATTATTAAAATTACAAAGAAGAAAGATTTGTATTTTTGTTTGTGTGTGTGTGTGTGTGTGCGTCTGTATGTTTGTTTTGAATAAACTCAAAATATTCAAAAAAAATCACCATTAGAAAGCTACATTCACCGTGAGTAACATAGGCTACTTTTGATCCCGATATTCCCACGGGATCGAGACTTACGCGGGTGAAACCGCGGGACACAGCTAATCTAGGTTTTGTCATCAACGCGAGGTAGGGGTGGTGCAGCATAATACGTCCCGCATACGCAAGTAGGGTAGCCAGGTGTCCGGCTTTAGCCGGACATGTCCGGCTTTTTACAGTCGTGTCCGGCCAAATATATACAAGTCCGGCCTGTCCGGCTTTTGTAAGGCTTTTGGTCAACCCCGTCAGAGTCACGCGGACACGCATAAAGATTCGTACAAACTGAGGCGAATTCACTAGCGCTTTCAAAAATCATAATTAATAAATTATTTTTTTAAGCTAATATTTTTAAATTCATTTAATTACGCATTAAACCTTGTTGGTTAAAGGTTTTGTTCCTCCACTTTTGTAATTCATAAAAGTACATACTTAGGTATGTACCTATTTTTTTATAGCAAATAGACCGCATCGTGGCACCCGTTGCATGCGGCCTATTTGCCACAGACAGATGAAAAATCCATTGTGTCAGGCTTTTGGGGCGAAATGTCCGGCTAAATATGAATCTGTGTCAGGCTTTTTAATTTTTGGGTGTGGCAACCCTATACGCAAGACTTCACGTGGCTTCACGGTGCGTGTACGCGTACGCACGAACTTGATTCGACAGTAGTTGCGACGAGACGACGACATTTTTGGCCACACTTTGGATACGTTTTCGTCCGAAATCATTCGTCCGCCAAGTACGAAGACGTACAAACAATCTCATCCTTCCAAGTACTATAGAAGCGCGCAGATTGGATACCAATCAGTATACGTACGACCAGTCTGCGCGCTTTCATACTATTTGGAACAGGGGTTCCCTAACTTATTTGAGTCGCGCCCACTTTTGACTATAAAAAGAATACCGCGCCCCCCCCCATCCTCCAGTCCAGATTATCAGGTCAGAATAAAAAAGTATTCATTAAATAAAACAACAATTTTTCTTGCTCATTAAAGTTTTGCAAAGTCACACAAAAGGTGTAAAGAATAAAGAATAAAGAAAAGCAAAATGCATTCCTATGGATGTCAAAAAGATAATCGCAGTGTGACAGCACGTGCTGTCGCGGCAACGGTTCGACATATGACTGAGGCTAGTGCGTCAGCTAGACGCAGTTTTATCCTCTCATTTTCCGAGACTTGGGAGGCTACCGCGGTTGTATCGTTGACAGCAACTCGATGCCGACGCGGTAGTTTGACATATCTGACAGTGGAGTTTTCAATTTTAAAACCGCGCATCCATGGCCGTCAGCCGCTGATTTGAAGATTTTCTGTCAAAATCTTCAATTCAATTGCAATTCTGTCTGGGTTGCATTCATTCAATTTGCCTTCGGCATCGGTATGAGTAATCGACGCGTCGCGTCGATTTGAAATTTTGGCGGTTTGAAATTCGGCTGTCGACTGTCAAATGAATTCGATGCCGATTCCGACGGAACAACCGCGGTAGCTTTCTAGGTACCGTATCTTTAGTTTTTTGTTTTAATCTAAGCAGAGCAGTCGGTCTATGTAAGTATGACATGACATTGTAGGTACCACATATCTAATATTGTGTGGTCAGAGGTCATAAGAAACAAAACGTTCGGAACTCCACAGTCCCGAGATCAAGGCCACTTTACTGATGGATGCTCTAACAACAGATAACACAATTGGCAGTAGGTAGGTACCTACAATTCCCTAACGTAATTACATTACAGATTACTCAATGACTAAGCCCACCCGCCCACAGTCACAAATCACAATACATGTCACATGCAATAAATTTCAGAGGAAAACTGAGGAAGTGAAACGAAAAGTCTTGGAAATACTAAGGTTTTTTTTATAAATGAAGTCAGTTAAAGACATGTTTTTTTTTTAGCCCGCTAATTTGTCCCGCTGTAGGGCAAGGGACCTCTTAGAGAGGTCAGACAGTAAGACGCCACGAAATTAGGTCATCGCGGCATAGAGTTCAATTTGTCCATACAATGTATAACATAGTAATAAAATATTTATTTATAGCATAGTTTGAAGGTAAACCAGTGAATGGCAAGCTTCCCCAAAATATTATACCTACCTACATAAGTACCAACTTAAGTTTGGATTTCAGGTTATAAAGGTAATCTAGACAAGTGAAGTACTGCTGTAAATAAATTACGTGAGATGTTTAAGGGGGGGAGGGGGTCGAGTCAAATCTGATCTAATCTTACGTTGGTGAGAGGGAGGGTCTCGGCAAATTTCACGCAAATTTTTTTCTGATTGAAACAAAAATTTTTTTTACTATTTTGGTCCATTTAATCCAGATTGTACACACTGAAAAAAAAATCTGCTACCGGAGCTATATTTTACTGCTCCAGTAACTGAACACACTCTACAGTTTACACAAAGCATTTTTTTTTTCTTTTTACAATAACAATCCAACGCGTTTACGTAAGAAACCCACATTTTGAAAAATCTCACGTGAGATTGGATGGGGGAGGGGGTTGAATAAAATCTCACGACATCTCACCAGGGAGGGAGGGAGGGACAGAAAATTTAAAAAAACACCTCACGTAATTTATGGATGCCCCATGTACACTACACCTCACGTAATTTATGGATGCCCCATGTACACTACACCTCACGTAATTTATGGATGCCCCATGTACACTACACCTCACGTAATTTATGGATGCCCCATGTACACTACACCTCACGTAATTTATGGATGCCCCATGTACACTACACCTCACGTAATTTATGGATGCCCCATGTACACTACACCTCACGTAATTTATGGATGCCCCATGTACACTACACCTCACGTAATTTATGGATGCCCCATGTACACTTTTACCAAGTCTTAAGGAGGTTGGTAATAACACTTATGGCCCAATTCCACTATGCCAATATCCAAGCTGTCCCACTAGGTAAGTGTGTAAGTTCCTTTACTCTACTAGCAGCATTCTGCGGTTTCACCCGTATCAATCCCAATTACGGAGATATTAGTATAATTAGATAATAGTAGCCTATGTGTCAATCTAGATCTCCAGCTATCTGCATACCAAGATTCATTGTAATCAGTTGTGGCTTAGAAAAGGATTATTCCAACACTTTAAAACGTTAAAGGCGACTAAGGGATCTGAGGGAGACTAGCAAAACTTAAGTTCTTCCCATCTGGTGGCAGATAAACTTCTTGGTCCCTAAGAGGGTCAAGCAGCCATAAAAATATTGCCAAATCTATTTGCAGTAGGTATGGTCAATGATGAGATGAGTGATGCTGATGATTTACCTACTGTGCTGACCCCAAGTAGTTTGGGGTTTTAGAGAACCCAGGCTTCTGAGAAGGAAGCAACAAAGCTCATCGCTAAGATGAGAAGTAATAAAATTTGGCAATCTAAATAGTCTCTCAAAATTTAAATGTAAATTATAGATAGATAGATAGATAGAACGCTTTATTGTTTTCACCAAAAATAAATTACAATAAAATAAAGTACAAAAAATCTTAATCTATAGTGGCACAATAGGCGGCCTTACCACTGAGAGTGGTCTCTTCCAAGCAACCTCGGTATGGAGAGGAACACACAAATGATTAAGGGATGATTATTATAATTTACTCTATAACCAAATGGCACATGAATTGAATTTAAATAGTAGGTAAGTACATGTAATTTTTGTATGCACAGCGGATAGCTTGCCTCAATGGAGGCCATCTGAAAGTTTAAATACACAAATTCTGTGAACATCGCACAGCACAATCTAGCTCCATAAAATGAGATACTAAGCTTGTGTTACGGTGACTAGAAAGTAGCGAATGTGCAATTCCGGGTCTCCAGCTATCTACATACCAAGTTTCATTAAAATTGGCTTAGCGGTTTTTGTGGGAACAAGCAACAGACAAACTTTCACTTTCATGCAGTAGGATTAGGAACATATCTTAACTCTAGTATTATACTTGGATCTATGGTTCACATGATACTATCTAGGTGAGTCCAGGACTATACCAGTGCGCATTCCAGTGGAATAAATTTTTGACTTAGTGCATAATTGGTGTAATGTGAAATATCAAGTCACTGGCTACTTTCTAATTAAATTTCTTCCTACCTACTCACAAAAATTATAGTAGGACTAGCAGCTCTCCGCGGTTTCACCCGCATAAGTCCTGATCCCGTGGGAATATCGGGATCAAAAATAGCCTATAGCCTTCCTCAATAAATGGACTATCCAACGCCGAAAGAATTTTTCAAATCGGACCAGTGGTTCCGGAGATTTGCGCGTTCAAACAAACAAACTCTTCCGCTTTATAATAGTAATATATTAGATAGATATAGATAGGTACTTGATACCGACTGGCTTTATGAACCCAGTCGTCTGAAACCATAAAGATGAATATAAACATTTTGAATTCAGCAGATATTGAGGTACTGTGTGTGAGGTACTACGTAAACGAGAACCTCGTCCTTTTATTAAGTCGGTTAAAAATATGCAAAACAGTTAGTTCACAATACTACTTACCTAAGGTAGTAGCTCATGAGAGAAGATAAAAATGATTTATCAATACTAACCTAGATAAGAAAGACTCCTCTTATTTACACAACTATTACAGCACTACACACAATCGACGATACTTCTGCACTAAATGAGTCAAGGGAATCCAGTTTATAAATTATATTTCTTGATAGCGTACGCAAAATCGCAGCAACACGGGTTTCTCCAAAACACAAAATTGACAAGATGAACGAAAGAGATAAAAGATCGGAACGGCGCTACGTGCAAAAGAGAGAGCGTATTGTTTTGACGGTTCGCGATGACGTTTGGACCACTCAATGACGTCATGACAACGTTCCGTTTCGCATGAAACTTTCGTTTCTGCTCATGGTTGGCGCCAAACTGTCGCGCCTGAGACGCCCCTCTCTGAAGGGGAAACCTATTTTATAAATCACGGTATCGTGTTTTGAACTTTATTTATATCAAATTATAGTAGGGATTGCGTTGCAGAAGAAGTAAAATATTTTTAGGTAATCGATCAAGGATACGTGAAAGAACACTGGGCCAAATGGTATTTATGAAATACTAAAATAAATGTATAACTCATACATTATCAAAAACAAACCCTCCTTCGGCAGTCGGGTGAAAAGTAACAATCACGCAATTAAGACCCAGGACTAGGGTTACCAGATCTCCGGATTTGTCCTGAGATCTCAGGATTTTTGGACATTTCTCAGGATTGCGGGCGTATTTCGCAAATCTCTTAAAATCTCAGGATTTTTAGAAATTTCAACAAAATACCAACTTAATTAAAGATTTTTTAGTAAAAGTAAACAAACTAAAAATAATCATTCATTATTTATCTAATTAGAAACCTACTACTGGTGCATTTTTTCTTCAATTCAATCAGCATTTCTTTACGACTGTATTTTATAGTACTTAAATAAATAGTGCTGCTAAGAGCTAGCTACTTAATCAGTTTTACCATAGGTACCTAATATTTAATAACATATCCTTTGGTAATAATTGTACAATTTAAATTAACCATTTGGTCAGAATTTGGTATCTTCTAATAATCATTCTTGGGTAATTATTGCATAAAATTAACACCTATTTATAACGCTGCCAACCCCCCCCCCCCCCCCCATTACGAGTATTAAAATTGTAAATACCTAAGTATGGGAGAAAAAAACAAAGTGTGAAAAATCTCAGGATTTTTTGGCGGAAATCAGGACTTTTCTCAGGACTTCTGGTAACCCTACCCAGGACGATGTAAAATTAAATAATGTTTCTGACATTATTTAATTATAATAATGGGTAGGTACACTTACTTACGGAAGGAAACAGAAGACAACACATTACTTATAGAAAAGTATTTAATAGGTAGATATATGTAATATAAATGCTTATTTAAAAATTTAAAATATTACCTATACCTACACTACATACTTATCTACCACTAATTTAATTCAATGTACGTAACATTGAATTAAATTAGTGGTAGATAAGTAGGTGCTACACTGAGGTACCTACTACATAATTAAAACACATACACAAAAGTTAACTTACTAATATTACTTACATACTCTAATGTAGAAAGAAGAAATTATAACATGTCTCAATAAAATATTGACCTATGTTCTATTTAATATTAACTTAGGTAACATCAGATGCTATATAATTTGATCAGCTTGCACTCTTCTATCCTGCGTCTTGACCGGCTGGTAGATCCTCCCGGAGCGCTGGAACTGACTCTCATCTTCCTCGTACATGATCTGCTTGTGCCGGCTGTGGACCACCACGATGCAGTACACCGATATGCCTGGAACATTCAATTACTATATCAAGCGATCATATAAAACTTTTGTTTATATTTTAAACTAGATACGTCCCGCCGCGCCGTTTCCTCCTGATACAGCGGGATCTAGATCTCAAGCTCTCTGTCAGTAGGTATACCAAGTTTCATCGCAATCGGTTTAATAGTTTTTGTGTGAAGGTACTCATTTAAATTTGTATTTACTTACATCCTTACTTACACACAAACTTTCACGAACCTACTGATTTATATTAGGTTTCGCCGGGGTGGTAGCAAGGCACCAAGCCGTGGCGATTAGCACTCCTATATCTATCTAGTGAATAGGTTAATTTAAAAGGCACTAGGTACCCGTATACATTACCAACATTGCTGCTTTGACTTAACGTGGTAATCGACAGTGATTACCGCAAAGCATCATTGTACTGCATAATGCCTATGAAATGAAACTGAGTTATCCACTAGGTAGATAATGGGTGCAGATTTGGAACAAGTGTGCGTTTCGCTTTGTTATTCCTTGGTCGCACTAAGAGAATAGGTTGCCTGAGGCTGTATTTCCAGGCGTGTACCTACTACGTATTTAATTTTTTTTGGTAAGCGTGCTTCACCCTAGACCTTACAATTTGCTACTGTTTACTGTTTCATATATTATACTTACAGGCTCTAATAAAATAAACGCAGATGAAGATAATTTCCACCTCCAGCATCTCGCCGGTGTCCTGCAGGACTAGACTCATGCCTGTCAGGGTTATCATGAAGAACAGCGCTGTCATGATGCCGGTCACTATCGTCCATGGGAGAGTTAGGGAGGCTAGTTTCTGAAACGAATCAAACGAAAAATCATTTTTGATGGTTACAAACACTCTACATCACCCTACACTACATTAAAATTAGGTTTATTTTGTGACTTGCATAATTTTAATTAATATAAATAATGAAAAATTTGGTTGGAGTTGGAGGAAACGGAACGTAAAAAAAAAGATTGCTGGCCGCTAATAAAAAAATGCGGGAGATTTTAAAAGTTTTTTGTAACATTATATTATTTTTACCCGACTGCCGAAAGAAAGTTATGTTAAGTTATCAAGTTCAAGTTGTATGTATTGTATGAATAAAATAGGTAACTACCTAACTGATTGCGAATATTTGCGATAAAACTTAGTACTTAGGGCTAGACATAACTACGTTAGTATTATGTGATCTGTGACTTAACTAAGAATTCTTCGATTGTTATACTTGGAACTTGGAGGTTGGAACTTACAATAGGTATAGGAAATTGACTAATAGTTATTGACTATAGTATAATCCAGACATTACCTTATACGCTGCCACAATAAGCAACAAAGAGCAGACTAGATGAGTTCCACTGACGACTGCAGCAGTAATGTACAGGGCTGACCTGTGCACGGAGACTTTGCCGTCTTCGCCCAGGGGTGCTAGGGTCACCATCAGGCAGTTTACTGTCAGCTCCAGAAGGGCCCATACCTGGGAAAAGCAATATAATAGTACTTATTAGGTATAGGTATACTATACAGTGTTCTAAAATGAGATCAGTGTGTTAAAAACGCCTACATTAAATGTCATAGCAAAATATAAAACGTAACGTTACTATTATATAAACAACAGGCGCAGATCTTCTTCTAATATTGTAAATACAATAATTTCGTAGCATGTAATATCTGTAAATAGAAAATGTAATTCTAAAAACCGAATCAAAACATTGATTTATCATGAAAAATCTTAATCAGAGATGTAATCATTCTCCTGGAATCGCACTTAGATAGGGCAATCGTCAAGGTTATGAAAATACAAAACACAAAAGACCTTGTCCTCCTATCCTTGGCCGACTTACCGAGTAAACGTACCCTATAACAAGGGTCCCTGTATGTAAATTGACACAGAAACAACAACTGTCCACCATGGGAACCCCCATTTTCGATACAATTAACTAAATCTTAACATTGACTAGAATCCGTTGGCACATCACTAAATTAGTCGCTTAGTATCGCGAATGCATAGTTTGCGTTTGAGGTGTTCCGCGTATATATTATCACTGATAGATAATGTTACAATGGCTTGCTACGATAACATAGCATACGTAGGCAGGTAGGTTATCTTCAGGGTATACTTACCTATTATTTTAGTACCTATAAGTTACATACTTAGGTACTTTATTATCAACAATCTACTGTTTGTGTGAGATCATCTCTTTGTACTCACACAGATTCTACAGATTGATTGATAGTCAGTATGAAGCTAATAACCTTAGGGCTGGCGCAGACCTGACGGAGCGCAGCGCAGAGAATTTGACTTCTCGCAATCTAGAGCCTGAGTTGACTATTTAGTGACCCACTTTTTTTTTGTAGGTAGCAATATTTATGGAAAAGCTGGTCTGGCTCTCCTCCGATTGATATAAAGAAATTCTGAATCCAAACTTTTAACATAATGTAAATAACAAAACTTTGCACATTATAACTGAATTGGATAGAGATAAGCTACAATTTAGATATTATTTCATTATCGCATACTTACATTCTTAGCATTGTTCTTCTTATCGTTTTAATATAGCGCCTAATTATGAGGATAGTCTCCATTCTCTTTCTCCATACAAACGTAGTTTAAATTTTCCTTCCCACATTAGAGCAAATATGTTTAAGTATGCTATAAAACTTATATCTGTTTATAACTGTGTAACTTATATTATTTTAATAAGAAAATAAAAAATAAAAAAAGGTAGATGCATTGTCATGACAGATATATATTTATGGCATAAACATATTTGCTCTAATGTCTTTATCCAGGGAGGAAAATTTAAACTAAGTTTGTATGGAGAAAGAGAATGGAGACTATCCTCTTAAATCTTTTGTATAAATTTACCTACATTTTGACATCTCATGTAATATAGGTAAAGATGAAAAGAATAAACATTTGGAGCCACTCGAATTTTCCTCCTAAATCTTATCAATAGTTGATAAAAATCAAAGATCCAAGTAACTGTGGTTTAGTAACCGATTTTCCCAGAATTTTGTCTAGTCATACCTAACAAAAAAAATACGAACTGTTTCCAAGACGATTACAAATAAACTAAACCTATTAATAGCATCAATTACTACTATATTTATTTATGACAAGGGAACGCACTCAAATGCCAAAGTATCACCGATTGCCATACGATAACAGGGTAGGTAAATAACCGCTAATTTCTACACAACTAAAGTATCACACTCAACTCTTATCTAGGAATACAAGTACTCGTGAAATTCAAAGATTATTCATTAAGGCGCCAAGAATCTAATCAGTAACGCGCCTCCCTGACACCTTGCAGGACTGTCTTGTAAATTATCCATAGTATTTTAATTCAAATTGTTGAATAAAAATGTGTTTGTCAGTTACCAATTGTTGCTGCTGTTTCACGTTGAGTGTGGGAGCTAAAGTGATTAGTGTTGTGTCCACTGTAAGTTATCTTTCAATTATTGAAGGTGTCTGTTTGTCTGATTACAGATTGTGTTAGTATGTTTACCTTTATGAAATTAAACTATTTTTTTGGATTTTACTCGGGTTGATTTTATTATAGTGTCCCGCGGTTTCAACCGTACAATTCACGATCCCGTAGGAATTTAAAAAATCCTATTTTATCAGATGCCTGCAACATAAAAACATCATTTTCTACAAACAAACAAAAAAATGTTTTCTCTTTACTTACATTATTGATGTAGATTAGAAATTTCCAATCGGTTAATATGAAATTAATCTGTTTTTTAATGAAGAAATACAGCGTTATCTGTCATTGGATGACTCTGCGTCTGAGTATTTGTTGTTCCAAAGTTGGTAATAGCAGGCGAAAGGGTGTGTCTTATTCTTGACTGTCCACACATTTGACAATTCATCTTGAAATACCAAATGTAGAGATCTATGCTACTTAAGAACGTGGCGACTGTTACCATTTCCATACAATCTTAATACCAAAATAAATTATGAAAAATTTAGTTTTCTACCTTAATATCGATATTATTTGGATTAAGATTTTACTTTTAAAGCGTCCCCACCGCAAGGTTTTCCAAAATATTCATTCGAAATGAAATAAAACGGAGAAACAAATATTCATTGAAAAATGTTTCTCCGTTTTATTAGAATGTGACATTTTGGCAAATTAAAACAAACTTTAAACTAAAAGAAAAAGAAGAAAAGTGCCCAAGATGCTGACGGCGTTCCCGCGCAGTATAGCAAGGTTTTTCCGCTCTGTGACAAGAAACCGCCAGCCCATCACTGGACGCTTCGACAAAACGCGCTAGCACCCAATAGTCTCCAACACCCAATAGTCTCAAAACCGAATAGTAACAGAGTCACGTCGGTCTCCTCGAGGTCAAAATCACTCATCAATCAAGCGGCCTCCAAACAGCTATGAAACTTGAGAGGGTTATAAGAAATTTTGATGTTTCCAGATTCAGTCTGCAGCATTTCTAATTATATTCAGTACCGCATTGTTGGGGTACCAGGACCTGCCTCCGGGCCGGTTGTTTTTCTACGCAGGGATGGCAGTCACTGCTCTCATGCAGTTCGCATTCGGATGTCTACTCATTGTGGGAGCGTTTAAGGTAGGAAGTGGTAAAGTTGATATAAAGATGCCCAAATACAACTAGTGCCTTGCTGGTTCATGAGCAGAAACTAAATCTGTAGCCGTTAGATTTACATACTCCTACCTATCTCAAGTTTGTATTCTTCCTGTCCTAATTATATGCCAATTATTTATAAGTAGTTGGCGCTGTTCGTCTTTTTCGTCTATCTCTCTTATATCCCGTCTTACACAGTCCAAACATCTTTTCTTCAGGTTGTCCTCATCCTTTCCATCCCTTTACCCACACTCTATTCATCACTCTTCTAGTCACGTGATTCATCTCTGCTCATCACATGCCCAAACCAATTTAATCGTTCCTTGTCATCTTTCCAGTAACTGGTGCTACTTACGCTAGTAAGATCTTAGGTACTAAAAGTACCTAAGGAAAATAAATAGCTAACATAAATTGAAATGACACATTTGCTTTTAGCGTTTATTATTATCTTGGACAGCGATAAAGATTAACTTTACACAAAGTCTCGTAATTAAACATTGAACAGGTACCTACTTACATAAATTGCAATCAATTATTTAATGACTGATATCAGAAATCACGCAAAAAAAGGCGCGGCTGTATTTTTCCAGTAAAAACCGAAGCTAAAAGATGGCCAATGTTTTTGGAAATGCATTTTCAGGATTTTTTTGCAGGATCTGCTAAACTACTTTATCAATGGTTCATTTAGGAGGCTACCTGGGGAAAATGCCCATTGAATCAACCCCCCAGTACGAAGGCCTTCATTGAAGTTCGTCTATCCAGTAAACCTAATACAATCTTTACCTATCGTTTTCAGAAGCGTCCAGCCCTAACCTGGCCCTGGATGGTAGTCACGTGGATCCAGTCAGTAGCTCTGCTCATCCTGACGGTCACGGGAACTGTGCTTCTCAGCTACAACAGGAAGGTGGATACCACTGCGGAGATCAGCGCTGTCATCTCTGCTTACTTCGTTTATGGACGTAAGTTCATTCTATGACTTCATTCAGAGTGTGCCTTCAGTTTTGCGTACAAAGCCTTATTTATGCATCAAAAATTGTGCAACAACAGTGTGATTCGGGGATGGATGATGAATTGATGATATAAGCCCAGGGTAAAAACTCTTCTTAAGTTTTTATTATTTATTTTTAATGCTTAAGACGATTTCTCTTTGAGCATATTTTTAGTAGAACGCCTTAAGAAACCCAAAATAATAAGTATTAAATTGGGGAAAGAGATACCTACTTCTATAAAATTTGGAGGAGTTAACTGGAAGTAACGTTTCCCGTGCCAGTTAATAGTTGTAAAACTGTGCGTTCAAATCGAGCTTTCATCTCGAAAACCAAACAGGGAAGGATACATTATCACAAATTCGCCGTGACACTTGAGTTGCCGTGTGGCGTCGTTGGTAGCGCACTCGTGCGGGAAGCGAGGGGCCGCGTTCGAACCTCATCATGGGAAAATTTTTGATGATGAATTTCTTTTTCTTTTTTTTCTAAATTCTTAATTAAAACTGTAACCTTTTCTTCAGTGATTCTGTTCTACTTCACCTCGGTGGTGTACAGCAGACGGCTGCAGATGGTCATCGAGAGCAGGACCTTCAGGGCCAAGAGGATGATGGGACATCGGGTCCTACCCAACTATTACGTTTAGTGCTACGTTTCATGTGTCCTGGGGGCCATATGGGATTGACGAAAAATGATTTTTCGTTCTTTCGATCGTGTATTTTCTAATAGAGTTCTACTTTGTACTATTTATGTATTCTGTGCTTTTAGAAGAAAGACGAAATAAAATTAGATATGACAATGATGTAAAAGTGTGTCCGATCCGAATAAGAATTTTATTATAGTAGAAACTTCGTTTTAAATTTCGATCGGCAAAAATTTTCGTTCTTTCGTTCGTAAAACCAAAGTTACCCCAGGACGTGTAGTATCAATTGTTACCAAAAATATACTCGTCTGAAAAATATAGTTCGGGAAAGTTGCTTGCGAGGCGATTTCGTTGTTAGCTGCCAAAAGGGGCATCGTTTATTTTAGCTTTGTCAAAAAAGCGAGGACTTTATGATCTCAAAACATTTATTAAGTTTAAGATGAATTAATTGTATGCATGTGAGGTATTCAAAAATATTACGTTTTCAATAAGTTAAAACGAAATGAAAAGTAAATAAAATGATATTTTTTAAGGATTCAAAAATTTCATTTATTTAATTAACAAAATCCCATCTCGTATTCCGTACTCATGATTGATAGCACGCTTGACTGGAAAGATATATAATCCGATCGAAAAAGCCCAATCATAGACATTTTTCTTTTTTTTTCTGTTCACATTCTTACCAGTGCCATCTATTGAGGCATATAAAAATAAATAAATAAATTCTGTGAACAACACACAGCGCCATCTAGCCCCGTGGTAAGCGACTAAGCTTGTGTTACGGTGACTAGACAACGGATATGATACTTATATATTTTTTTTTATTTATTTATTTTTTTTATAGAATCATTAGTTTTTGTTATACGTTCAGTATCAGGGGTATAGAGCCCGGAACATAAGGCACGAGGTGCGCGTAGGGTAGGATTTTCAAACACCTCTGACTTCAAATTCTAAAGCCTCGAGAAACCGACCACCCGCCACTAATCGTGAGTTGGTCATTAAAAGGAAACCCACTACACCCGTACCTACGTTTAGAAACAAACAAACAAACAGTAGTTGTTATACAACGCGACGTGGAAACGTTCACGGTGCCGGCTGGAAACAATGAAGACATGCAGCAAGTGCCAGGGGGCTGACAGACTCTACTACACATCGCGCGCTTGACTAACATTAAGTAACAACAACGAAATAGATATATAGATTAGTTATTGTACCAAATTATTACAAAAGAAACACGTACAAAAAAAGAGAAAAAAAAAACACGTAAGAAACACTGTAAAACAGGAATGACTATAAGAATAATTTAAGTGTTATTGGTTCATTGGAACTTTACAATCTTGTTCTCATACATATTAACAAATGTCACTCATTCAGGATGCCACGAACTGAAACTCATGCCCACGTCGATAACAACCGTGGAGTCTTCAAGTCTAAAGTAAATAGGTTTTTTTCAGGCAAGCGTGCTACATCGGTGAGGTGAAGTCAAGTGCAAGAAACTTGACAGCCCAATTTCCTCCACAGACGAGTATTTACCTATTATTACAAGTATTTACTTGTAGATACCTATGGTCTACTCTGTGCTAGTTTACTCGACTGCTTTGGTTATTTTCGATAGAGGTTGATTTCATGGAAAGTGTTCTCAATTAATAGTCGGAATTTTCGATTCGTAATTTCGCTGTCATTTTCGTAGCTCATTAAGCGCGAGCAATCTAGTAAACTCGCACAGTAGGCCCTATCTATAAATCTAGAAGGCGGAAAATAATCGTTTTCACCATACAGTAAAGTAACAATTGTTTGTGGATATTTTATAAATATGAGTGTGAGTCCGCGCGCGGCAGTGTAGGCAGCCGAGCGAGTGAAGTGAGCTGGATGGAGGTGTCGCCGTGAACTATGGTGAGACAAACTACATTCATTATTAGATAGATAGATAGATATCTTTACTTGCACAACATAAAAGAAAATATAACAAACACATTTACAAAAATCATTATAGTTATTTAAGAAGTTTATCTAAGAGGAGGTTACCTAAATTTATCTAATTTCCATTGATCTCAACTCAACCTTATCAGTAGATATGTTACCGGAAATGTATGAAATCTAGGAATTGTATACAATTTCTAGGAATTGTATATAATGGCCTCATTTAGGAAATGTGTAAAATAATTTATCAAAGATTATTTAATACATACATTTCCTAGGAAATCTACATATTTCCTAGGGATTGTATACAATTCCTAAAGGCACCTAGGAAATGATATTATAGACAGGATAAATGTGGATAGATGGAATTATGACGATGCGGTTTAGTGTATTTGATGTGTGTAAATGTTAAGTATTAGTTACACATATTTTATTACCATTATGTGAGACTAGCAGTGCCCGCGACTTCGTCCGCGTAGAAAAGTGACTTTCAGGATTTGTTTATTTATTTCTTCTCATCTGAGCGATGTTCCCGGTTGCATCTCTCTCGGGAGCCCGGGGTCCGATAAACCCCAAATTGTTTTTTTTTATTCGGGGTCGGCGCAGACGGTAAGTCATCATTGACCATACCTGCTGCAATTAGATTTGGCAATGTTTTTACGGCCGGCCGCCTGCCTGACACCAACCCTCTTAGGGATCAAGCCGTTTACCACCGCCACCGCGCGGGGAGTACTTAAGGTTAGCTAATCTCCCTCAGATCCCTTAGTCGCCTTTACGACACCCACGGGATGAGATGGGGTAACCCTATTCTATGCCGGGGCTACACAGCTAGATTTGTTTATTTATTATTCTGTACTTATAACATCTGTACAAAAATTATATAAAACAAAATCCAATTAGATACAGAAATTGACAACAATAACTGAAAAAGACGTTTGTTGTATGGGAGCCCCTCTTAAATTTTTGTTTTATTTTGCTTTTCGTATTTGTTGTTGTAGCGGCTACCGAAATACATCTTCTGTGAAAATGTCAACCGTCTAGCTATAACGGTTCATGAGATACAGCCTGGTGACAGACGGACAGACGGACAGACGGACAGACGGACAGACGGACAGACGGACAGACGGACAGACGGACAGACGGACAGACGGACAGACGGACAGACGGACAGACGGACAGACGGACAGACGGACAGACGGACAGACGGACAGACGGACAGACGGACAGACGGACAGACGGACAGACGGACAGACGGACAGACGGACAGACGGACAGACGGACAGACGGACAGACGGACAGACGGACAGACGGACAGACGGACAGACGGACAGACGGACAGACGGACAGACGGACAGACGGACAGACGGACAGACGGACAGACGGACAGACGGACAGACGGACAGACGGACAGACGGACAGACGGACAGACGGACAGACGGACAGACGGACAGACGGACAGACGGACAGACGGACAGACGGACAGACGGACAGACGGACAGACGGACAGACGGACAGACGGACAGACGGACAGACGGACAGACGGACAGACGGACAGACGGACAGACGGACAGACGGACAGACGGACAGACGGACAGACGGACAGACGGACAGACGGACAGACAGACAGCGAAGACTCAGTAATAGGGTTTCGTTTTTACCCTTTGGGTACGGAACCCTAAAAAAGAAGTATTAAAAAGTATCGCTGAGCACAACCGCTTTGCAAGGAGCCGACCGCGCTCATACATGCGCGCGCAATACTTAATACTTATTTGGTTGCAACATGCTTACATTTTTAATATCGCGATATCTTTTGAATGAAATGGCCGAATTAAATAATTTAAAAGGTCCTAAAAAGGTATTGAATTCGTCTTGAATATGAAGTAATTTATTTTGATAAGGATTAATACCAAGGTACAAAATAAAAGGTTATTAAAGCGACGGCATTTTAATTATTTACAAAAATTACAAAAACACTTATTGTGAGATAACTACAATAGTTAGACATATGGTGTCGCGATGTATTTTGTAGACAATTACATGTTCTACAAAGTTGTAGTACATAGTTTTGTTCTATATCCAATAGTTTTCGCAGCGCACGCGGCGTAAGGAATTTTTTGGTCATTTTTTTCACACCTTGTGTTACATTATTGAACTTTTAGTAAGGATCCCTATTTTTTTTGAAAATATAATATAGCCTATAGCCATCCTCAATAAATGGACTATCTAACACCGAAAGAATTTTTCAAATCGGACCAGTGGTTCCTGAGATTAGCGCGTTCAAACAAACAAACAAACAAACAAAAAAAACAAACAAACTCTTCCGCTTTATAATATTAGTATAGATAATACGGAGCATCCCGACTAGGATAGGTTAGGTTAATGTTAGAACATGATTACACGCAGCGCTTTGGCGAGCGAGCGAAGCGAGCGTGCCGCGGCAGTGGTCGCCGAAGCGCCTAATACTATAAATAAAAACATTATTAACATTTATTTCATATACAGTGCGATTTTTATACATCTCGCCTTTTTTATTTACAGAATAAGCGCTACGTATAATCATGTTCTAACATTAACCTAACCTAACCAAGTCAGGGTGCTCCGTTTAGTTTTTCCGTGCCTTAGATAGTTAGATAGCATCGGGATTTTAACTGTAAATATTTTAATATTAGATACCTATTCGAATACGTACCCCCCCCCAAACCCCCTGCTACCGACCAACATTCTGAATTTAACACATTTCCGATTGCTGCTTAGAAAATATATAGAATTCCTAGAAAATGTGTATAATATAAATTATTTTACACTTTTCCTGTGGATTTTAGGCAATATACACATTTCCTAGGAATTCTATATAATGACGGATTACATACATTTTCGGTAACAGATATACCAACTATCAAAAGGAGTATAAATAAATAAATATCGCACACATCACATCACAAGACGTGAACTTTTAAGGATAGACCTGGACTGGATAGAAGTTATAAAGCTTACGAAACATCCGATTAAAACAGACAGACAGACATACGGATAGTGGAGTCTTAGAAGAAAGTCCCGTTTTTACCCCTTGGGCACGGTACCCTAAAAATAAACGTGAATAAACATCCGTTAAAATAGTTTACGATACAAACTCCCTTTCCAAAGTGAGTAAATGAAGTAGTTTCCCATGGAGGTCCATTAGCAGATGTTAGAGATAACTCGAAGACGTTATCTGTCGATTACTCGAGATGACATGATAACGTGTGCTTTACTCAGCCCTGGCGAGTGCCGACTCATCGGTTGCACTGCCATAGTGTAACAGCTTTACAGTAATACACCTTCGTACAAAGCGTTTCATTATGTTTGTTGTTCGGGAGCCACACTTAAATATTTATATTATTGGAACGAAGTTCCTTATCGCGCGTTGCGAAAGGGGGCCAGACGGAAAAAATAAGACCAAAAGTTGTAACGACACTTTTTTAAATTTTTTTTTGCTTGGGGTCCCTTGTCACCTCTCAAGTTTTATTCTGATTTTAGAATTTGTTGTTATAGCGGCAACATCATTGCCATCATCATCATCATCATCATCATCATTTGTGAAAACTTCAACTGTCTAGCTATTATCGTTCATGAGATACAAGATGGTGATACTGTCAACTATTTACAGCTATCACAATCCAAGAGATAGGTACAGCCTGGGAACAGACCGACGAACAGTGGAGTCTTAGTTAAAGTGTCCCGATTTTACCCTTTGGGTACACAACCCTATCAATCTCCCTTTTTACAACTATGCTACGTGGTTCTACCTTGGTGGAATTAATTTCTCGTGGTACAGTCGTTGATTTTTGACACTTCCCACAGCGCAAGTATTAATCGATACCAAAGATACCGCCTGCGTCGAGGTAAAATACTGCAATGACATATATACTGTAGCACCAACCGACCGCAGCGGAGTGACGGTGAAAGTGGGTTGCATAACAAGCCGGCGCAAGCGCAGGGTCAATGTGAGCATTTTGTCAGATTTTGTAATAGAAGATGAGTGGGGCCTTTGAACTGGTAGTCGTTTTTTGTGATTGGTAGGTAGGTAGATATAAATCTTTATCTATAAAAGATTGTGTCCTGCCTGCCTGACTGATTGATGGATCAACGCACAGCCTAAACCGGCGCTGGTAGTAGAGAGCTAAAGTTTGGAGAGTGTGTTTTTTATATGATGTAGATATCCGATAAGAATATTGCTTTATTTCATTTTTGCCTACGTACTTACTAGAGATTGATAAAGCATTTCTTCAAGTTTTACTTAGTAGAGACTGGTTTTTGGTGATAATGGTATGGAAAACTTCGTGCGCGAGTCCAGCTTACACTTGGCCGGTTTCTGTTGTTTCAAATAAAAAAATGTGTATTTATGAAGTATTTCATTTCAGTATATGTTTTATATGGTACAATCGATGTGATGTGATATAGGCAGTAGGCAGTTATAAGTTCTGCCAGACATTGTATATTCAAGGTATATTCATTGTATATTCATAGACAGACCGAGGTGGTTTCCGAAGAATCCTTTAAATAAGAGTGTTTGTTTACTCGATCATTCTCAATAGTACCTGCCAGTCGGTGTCTTCAAAGACCGTCGTGTTATGCGACCGATGTTTACGAGACAGGTGCCTTGCGTCGGCCTCGGCCAGTGAAAGTGATGACACTCCCCCCTCTGTCGCGGTGGATCCACTTCGCAGTCGCCGCGTGGGAAATATTGTAGACGTTGCTCTAAACGTACACTTTACGTAGCTAAAGCTTATCAAATTATAGTTTACAATATCAACTTTGGAATACTAGAGAAGGCGTTGCAATGTTTTCAACTTGGTAAGATTCAATTATGTCATGATATTCCAATCATGACCAAACGATGTTCTGGGCAGAATATCTTTGTGATCTACCGCCTATGTCCACCTGTGGTAACCATCCACAGGTCGACTATAGGTACCAAGATACCAAGAAAAGGTGAAGAGGAAAATCTAACGCGATGGGATGATGAGTTGTAGCACAATGAACGGCCTAATCGCCTAAGGCCAATTTTCCTTCTAGGATTCTTCATTCCAACGAATGAATGGACAAGAACTAAGGAAGGGCATGGGTAATGTAGTATGCTTGCCCACTTATCCAACCCGGTAAAGCTGGGAACTTTTCCCACGGGATCTACACTTACGCGACCGACACAGCTTGACCCAAGTTTATCAGTAAAATAGAAAACATTCACATGGCCGAATGCAGCACAGCATTACATAAGCGAGCGATACGAGCGTCAAGCCGCTCGCCGCTCGCCGCTCGCGTGTCCGTAATTCATTACCGTTTGATAAACACTTCGTTTTACATAATACCCCTCTATGTGGGTCACTGAATGTCTGCGCAGAGCTTTAGGAATGTCGGCCGAGTGGTACCTACTTAGGTACCTACTCATTTAGCTTCTTACGTGCTTTAGGAAGTTATAGTACTATTGGCTTTCGCTTTGTCCTTTTGGGTAAGTTACAGAAATCTTAATTTCCGCGGTTGCTCCCGCGTTAGTCCTGAACCCGAGCGAATATCGGATAACAAATATGCTATGCCTATGCCGTTAATCCAGATTTCCAGCTATCTACATACCAAGTTTTTTGTAGTCGGTTTAGTAGGTAGTTGTTGCGTGATTGAAACCCAAATAGTCCAAATAAACCCACAAACATCTTAATTATCCCATTAATAATACTAATATACGGTTTTTTAAGGGCTCTTCATTCCTAAGAAATGCTAGGATTCAAATATGATTAAAATTAAGTAGTACCTGCCTACAATAATTATAAAATTATATTATAAAACCAGTATAATATTAGATATAAGACGAACTATTGATAATAATGTAGGTACTAGCGAAGAAATTTCAACTTTACCCTTTAGCCCTTAGACCGCGGGCGCAGGCGCAGCTTTCACGTCCACATCCACTCGTCGCCTTGCGCGTGCGCCGTTGTATAGACATTTCTTGATCGACACTCTCACTGATGTGATGATTTGATTACACCATTAACTATGTTCATTATTAACTTGTCAGAATAACTGTCTTGTTAAAGACACATTTTTCAAATGTTGTTAGCTATTACTTTGTTAATTTTATATGACGTGACGAAAGCCCTGTATACAGAGCCACAGTTTACCTAGCAGTTGATTGCCAAGTCCAAGTCTAAATCTTGGTTTTTCAAATGAAGAAGCGTCTCTGAGCTAGGCCCCGAACAAACAGACATGACGAAACATTACGTGTCAAGTGACACATGTCCCTAAAGACATCGGGCGACTTTGCACCATGTTGCCAGACCTCGCCAGACATGTCCGCCAGACTGATGTAGACGGTTTCCTAAATTACTACGAAACCCTGAAAATTAGTTGAGAGTTAACGAAAGTCTTAGAAATAGCTCTTACTCTTAACTCTAAAACTTGGTTTTCTTTAATCCTTTTACCATTTTCTAGTATATTCTATGGAGCGTGCTGGTCACCGCTGCCGTAGCCCACAAAGTGGTGGACAGCACCGAAGATATCGGCCCCGAAGCCTTCACCAACGTGACCACACTCTTCCCCATCACCAACAAAACAAACGACAACAACGCCAACAACCAAACCATACCAGATCAGGAATCTAAAGACTCTTCAAATACAAAGGCCGGTGCTACAGTATGGAAGATAGACGCCAAATTCGTTCAGCCAGACCTCGACACTGATAAAGAAAATTTGACCAAAGTGGAGACGAATATGACAAAGGAATTTCGACCTAGTCAGCATTTGGGCAGTTATATTGAGGTGGAAGCAGATCCGACTGGGCCCACTTTTAACTCCTTTACTCCTATAAAGAAACCAGCTTCGGGATTTATCAGGTTAGTATCATTCCAACATTATTTTAAGTTATTTTGACAATTTCATCGACAAAAAGGAATAGATAATCCGACTTTTCACTATCCCACTAATATTAATAATGCGAAAGTTTGTAGGTGTTTGTTTGGATGTTTGTGATTCAATCACGAAAAAACTACGGAACCAATTGTGATTAAATGTGGTATGCAGATAGCTGGAGATCTGGATGGACACATTTTTATCCCGATTTTCCTGCGGGATTCGCGGATGAAACCGCGGGGTGCGGCTAGTATAATGCTCAATTCTAGCTTGATTTTGCCATTAACTCGAAAAGACGTTGCATACAAAACTTTACAAAAGTTGAAGATTTTGCAGCGTTTCGCAATGTTTGCGCTAGTTTTGAGATTCGACTTGTAGAAAATACCAACCCTAACGACTGTCCGTAAAATAAATACGCGCGACGATACACGCCATTCAGTGTGCAACTTACATAAAGGTGTAGTACACAGTACCCACTGACGCCAATGAACGCCAACGAGCGAGCCTTCGTTCGCGTTCCTTGGGTCAGTGTGTGTGTACTCACTTTTAACGATATCTCGATTAAAATATCGGTCGTGAGTGAACCTTCATTGACAATCAGTTGGGCTGTTTCTATGTTTGATCGATTGGCAGACAGTCAAACACTTTCGCTTTGTTTATGATTGGCTAGGCTGGAGGTAGAGGTAGGTATTATTAGTAGGAGCTGACAAAACTGTGTGTAAGTAAATGAAAATGGATGGAGGTGGCTGGCGGCTGGCGGTGCTATTTGTGGCGTCGAGATATTTAAATAAAGCAATAAAATCAACCCATCTAACTCTTGAAGACGCAACCTTCTTCCAAGTTTCATCAAAATCGGTGAAATAGGTTCAGGACCTTGGTCATGCATAAAAACAAAAACAAAAAAATAAGTATTTTCCAAAATATATGATGATTTACCGGTAATTATAGTTCTTCATTTCAAGGTATATTTGTCAAATTACAAATATAAATAAAGATTACAATGAAAAGCTTCACTAAAACTAAAATAAATTAAATAAAATAAAATAATATTAAAAGAAAAAACAAAACAAAAAGAAATAAACAAAAATAAAATAAAAAGAGCAAAAAGAAACAAACAAAATCTCACACAAAACAAACCATCACCCAAAGCGTCCAGACCCATAGTCCCAAGCAAGATCGCGGCATTACGCGGAGAGATCCCTGGAAAAACCTTTGATTTACCTCTTCTTTACCACATCATTCTCCTATCTCAACAGTTATACAAAAGAAGACCACCACCGTCCACCTCAGAAGACTCCAAAAGAAATCTACCAGACCCACAAGCAGTTCCCTTACAAATTCGACAGCAGCATCTACACCAGAGCGAAACACCCCTGGGGTGAAAGACCTAATGACCCAGACCCCAAACCTTGGAAAGCAGGGTTTGATTCTTCTGAAGCCTGGCCTAGGACACCAGGGCCTGATTTCTTGGAGGCCAGGTTTCCAAAACCAACCCCCGATTACTTCGAGCCCAGACCTTGGAAACCAGGCGTGGACTCTTTAGAGTCCAGGCCGACCGTAGAGTCTCCCGTGAAGCTGCCTGCAGGCGGACTCTATAAATACCAGGACCCGTTCAAGGAGAAGCCTGGGAAGGATCATGATGATGACTTCGGGTTAGAGTTCAATGAAGGTGGGAAAGAAAATTCTTTGAAGAAACAGTAAGTTCACTATCCTTTCTTACTAATATTATAGAGGTAAAAGATACTTCTCCTTCACGCCAAAACTAATAAACCGATTGCGATGACACTCGGTGTGTAGATAGCTGAAGTTCTAGAATTACACATAGGCTACTTTCTATTCCGATATTCCAACAGGATCGGGACTTAAGCGAGTGTAACCACGGGGCGCAGCTAGTACATAATAAGAATAAGTACAAAATCTACTCGTATGTGGTTTCTTATAGGTATAGTATATAGAATTATACATTTCTGTTATTAAATTATGGAATAATTGAAGATTTACATAACATAATCGTCACCTTTTCGATTATTAACTCGATGAATGTACAAAATTGACAAAGGAAATCGAATTATTAGATTTAACGAGATTTATCGACTCACGTCATTTCATATTCTCTGAGAATGATGAATGTTATTTTCGGAATTCAATTTGAATGCAGCCTCAATAGATATTGCAGATATTATGTGACGAGCAGAATTATTGTTCTATAATCTTTATATTATGTATGAATTTGGTGAAGTTAATTTAAATGATGATATTTTAATGTAGAAAGTTATGAACTGTTATATACCAATGATTCTCTAAATAATACAAAGCAAAGTCACTGTTTTTGTGTCCGTTCCTCCATTAACTTCTTCTAAGCTACGGATTTAGATACGGTTTTCACTAAATATGTATTATTTAGTTGATATCTTCCAAACGGTTTTTTGTAACTAGCCGCGGTTTCACCCGCATAAGTCCCGATGCCGTGATCATCGGGATCAAAAGTAGCCTTTATTACTCAGGGTGAATGTAGCTTTCTAATGGTGAAAGAATTTTTGAAATCGGTCCAGTTATTTTTGAGTTTAATCATAACAAACATACAGACATACACACACACACACAAATACAAATCTTTCCTCTTTATAATATTAGTATAGATAGACTAACTGGCTCCCGCTGTTGCACCCGCGTCAGTCCTGATCCCGTGGGAATTGCTATGAAACTCGGTGTGTAGGTAGCTGGAGATCAGGAATAGGACATAGGCTTTTGAACCTGTTATTCCCACAGGATCGGAACTTACGTGGGTGAAACCGCGGGGCGTATCTAGTAAGCTGTATTAAAGTAATATATAGAGACAACCGAAAAGTAATCTCCGTGTACCCCGGCATTTATAGACTAGCCCCCGTCATCCTCCTCATCTCTTCTCGTGGGTGTCGTAAAATCTGGGGGTCCGTTGGAGACTAGCGAACCTAGAGTTCTATTCCCGCGGTGGCGGGTAAACTGCTTAGTCTTGCTAGCTTGGCTTGGTGCAATTAGGAATATTATGTGGCAGGCGGTCGGCTGTAATAACAGTGTCAAATATATTTACATTAGGTTGGGATCGATGTATGATAGTATGACAACATGACCTACTGTGCCAACCCCAAAAATTGTGCGGATTTAGGGGTTGTACCTAAATACCCCTAAAACGCCACATGTGGGTTCCCGAAAGCGATGCTAACGAAAACATCGATAAGAGAGTCATTGTCTAATTGTAAAATACCTAAATGACTTGATGACTTCATATACCTAAAGAAACGAAGTAGGTACCATAAGATAAGTACTTGCCAATAACTTGGAACGACAACTATCACTACTAATTGTATTTCCTCGCTGGTCGTTAATTTACGCCTTTTTAAAGCGATCGTTCGCAAAATATCTCGATACCTGCCTTATTTAAATCATGTATCGATTATTAAAGATATTGATCACCTGGGACTGTAGACTGTTAACTAAATGGTCGGTCGATAGCTCGTCGAAGACTTTAATATAGGTACATATACCTACACCTATAATGAAAACAGAAAAAGACGAAAAACTTGCATTTAGGGGCATGGAATTTGAAGATTCTGTTCTTTGAAGACCACAGTTTTAAGCTTAGAACGCACTGCGTTATCCCGTAGATCTGAAACCGCAAAAAAAAGCAACACAAGCTTTCTAAACAAGCCCACGCATTAGCGTTTTTTTCAATGACTGATTTTGCATGTTAATACGCGGTTCTACGTTTTCAGTTATTCGTAAACCGCTTGCGTTTAGTCGCAGTGCGTTCTAAGCCTTATAGTATCAGATAAGAAAGGATTTTTTAAAATTTCCACGGGATCGGGTCTTACGCAAGTGAAAAAGCGAGACGCTGCTAGTCAGGGTATCAGATCTTGAGAATCATAACCATAGATACTTGCTTATCATAAGCTTATCATTATAGTATTAACAACTCAAGTCTTCAGTCTATACCAGCCCACAATCTCTACCACCCCGTCCAATCTCAGAAACCCAATTACAACGAGTAATTTCCACGATAATTTTCTTTCTTCAAAATCATCACATAATTCAAGAGTGAACCCTGTAATTAAATAACAAGTAGGTATTTTGAAAGTAATCATAAATTACGTACGGAGTGTCCTTTCACTGAAACCGGACGCGGCTAACACTTGGCCAGCACTTATGTTGCGGAAATAACGTGTCTTGGGATCGTTGAGAATGGCGGACAATTACTTAATTGTTACTAAATGTTATTTATTTTTATTTTAGTGCTCAAGGTATTTTAATAGAAATGTGTTCAAAGGGAAATGTATCATCAAATATCTTTCCGTGACGGGGTTCGAAGAGGTAGGTACACCTTGATTGCCGCAGGCGAGTACGCTACTCGCCCGGCAAAAGTGGGGCACGTGTTCGAGGCCGACATCGGAGGATTTTAATTGTATATTTTTAGAATTTTATTTAATGCATTTTTCAATTAAATACATTTCCTCTAATCGTTGTTTGTACCACAATCTGGCTTCAAACTAAGATAAGGCATTGGATTAAAAATTTAAAATTATAACAAATTTAGCTTTCTTTTTTCTTTATTTTGTTACGATAGTATGCACAATATACAATTGTACATATCAGTCCCGTTAGGTTTAGAAAATTTAGGATTTGAAAATGCCTGCCAAAATTCTGTTTCCGGTAGAAACAGTGTAGTATTAAGTTACACTGCGCTATCAATATTTTATAAATACATACAGAAACACCCACAACAGGAAAAAATCACAAACATATTTGTTTCATTTTAGCCCGTGGCAATCAAAACTGCAAATTGTAGGTACCTACTTATCCTACCTAAAACTCACATCCTTTCAAAAGCATTAGGACTTCATTTTACATTACCTGATAAAAAAGTGAAAACCCAATGGTATATAAAGAAAAACATACCATTGGAAATATAAAGATATTAATTACCTACTAACCCAAAGCAAAAAGCCTAACGGGCGTTCAATTTCACCTTTCAATAACTACTAATTTGCGTAATCAGGGCATTTCACTATCTTTCTAGTCATGCAGTTGGCCTACAACTTATCGATAGTACATTCAGTGTCAGAAATTCATTACCACCTTTACGGTGAAACAAATTATATACTACTAGCTGACCCGGCAAACGTTGTTTTACCTTATAAATTATAGATAGTAGCCGATTCTCAGACCTACTGAATACGAAAATAAAATTTCATAAAAATCGGTCAAGCCGTTTCGGAGGAGTACGGTAACTAACACTCCTCCGAAACGGCTTGACCGATTTTTATGAGATCGGTTCAGCGGTTTAGGCGTGAAAGCGCTGTTACCTAAGTCAAGATCCCGCGGGATTTACGGGATCAAAAATAGCCTATGTCCTTCTCCGAGGTCCCATCTATCTCTATACCAAAATTTATCAAAATCGGTTCAGGTATACGACCTAAGTCAAGATCCCGCGGGATTTACGGGATCAAAAGTAGCCTATGTCCTTCTCCGAGGTCCTATCTATCTCTATACCAAAATTTATCAAAATCGGTTCAGCGGTTTAGGCGTGAAAGCGCTGTTACCTAAGTCCCGATCCCGCGGGATTTACGGGATCAAAATTAGCCTATGTCCTTCTCCGAGGTCCCATCTATCTCTGTACCAAAATTTATCAAAATCGGTTCAGGTATACGACCTAAGTCCCGATCCCGCGGGATTAACGGGATCAAAAGTAGCCTATGTCCTTCTCCGAGGTCCCATCTATCTCTATACCAAAATTTATCAAAATCGGTTCAGGTATACGACCTAAGTCCCGATCCCGCTGGATTTACGGGATCAAAAGTAGCCTATGTCCTTCTCCGAGGTCCCATCTATCTCTATACCAAAATTTATCAAAATCGGTTCAGGTATACGACCTAAGTCCCGATCCCGCGGGATTTACGGGATCAAAAGTAGCCTATGTCCTTCTCCGAGGTCCCATCTATCTCTATACCAAAATTTATCAAAATCGGTTCAGCGGTTTAGGCGTGAAAGCGCTGTTACCTAAGTCCCGATCCCGCGGGATTTACGGGATCAAAAGTGGCCTATGTCCTTCTCCGAGGTCCCATCTATGTCTATACCAAAAATTATCAAAATCGGTTCAGCGGTTTAGGCGTGAAAGCGTAACAGACAGACAGACAGAGTTACTTTCGCATTTATAATATTAGTAAGATATGGTGTGATTTAAAATAATAACTAAAAAAATAATAATAATAATAATAACAAAAAAAGAAGATCAATTTCTTTTGTTATAAGGGTTCGTTATAAGGGTTTCCTTATAAGGGTTCCTCTATTTACCTTTTGAAGTACCGAACCCTAAAAATAAATAATTACTGTAGGAAGTTTCATAGGGTAAACCTGGGAGAGATGCCTATAGAGGAGAGATGCCTACAAAAATATAAAATCAAATAAAAAAATATTAGTCATTTCTGAACGCATCCGACCGGGTCAGTTGCATTTCAAATACCTAGAAGCAAATTTTTGTGCAAGTGGTTTTCTAAAATAAGTATGGTTTTTGTGTTTATTGCGAGTCAAAATGTAAGTATTACCGGTCAGACCCATGATTTTTTCTAAGGAACATTTCAATCTTAAAATTTCAATATTTTTTAATGGCTTCTTTTGTTTTTTTCTGATTTTTACTGATGGAATTGATGATGGTTGTCACGGCAAGACGCCATTTTTAAAGTGCGTTCCATTTTACTGATTTAAAATACTCTAGGCTTCTCACCCAGTCATGTGGGAGAGACGCCTAATTGATTTTGGGGGTAAGACGCCTTTAACGTTCTGAAAGGAATTATTCCAGAAAACCCAAAATCATTAAAATAAAAACATCAGATGAGTCGAGTGATGGGGATTCTGATTACTCCGAGCATGACGATTCGTCCACAGAAAATATAGAACGCAGTATCTTAGGAGATATCTGCGTTGCATGTGGAGAGTGCGACAAAGAAAAACTATGACTGGCTGCAATGCATACAATGCCAGGAATGGTTCCATGAAGATTGCAGAGATTGAAGAGATCCTGCGAAATGTATGACTTGTGACAAATAATAATAAATAATAATAATAATAAAATAGGTATGGGGCAGATGCCTAATCGACAGACTAAAAATAAAAGGCTGTATTTTCTAAATTTAAAGCTAAATTGTTATAATTGCTATGTTTCCTCTTTAACAAATATATGATTGAACTATTGCAATTATTTTTTTTCATCTCCTTTCGGTAAATATGAAATTATAAAGCTTTTTAAAAACTATAGGCAACTCTCCCAGGTTTACCCTATATACCGCAATTTAACCCCAAATTAAGAACGTGGTGACTGTTACCATTTCCATACAAACTTAATACCAAAATAAATTATGAAAAATTTAGTTTTCCACCTTAATATCGATATTATTCGGATTAAGATTTTACTTTTAAAGGGTCCCCACTGCAAGGTTTTCCGAAATATTCATTCGAAATGAAATAAAACGGAGAAACATTTTTTTCATTGAAAAATGTTTCTCCGTTTTATTTGAATGTGCTAAACTAGTATTATGGGTACTAGACAACAAATATACTAGGCACCTAACATAACTATTTGTACCAGTTTTTGTTTGTTTTCTTTCGATGTTTTCTGGGTGTTTTCTATATGTATCCAATTTAGAGATGGGCCGACTAGTCGGGAAAGCCGACTAGTTGGCAGTTCAACCGACTAGTCGGCTAGTCGTCAACTAACAATTATGCAATAAAACCAATATTTAATTGAATTAATAGTTCAGTAAGAAGGTGGATAGTCAGAAAAACGTATACAAAACACGTCATACCCCACATACATCATCTTAACATCAAACATCTAAAATGTCATAACTATGCCTCAGCTCCATGAATATTTTTATTCCATCTTTTATTTTTATATTAACATTTTTTGGAAGTTTCGTTACAGCTTTCGAAGTGCAAATTTATCCAAAAATACCAACAATCACCGAGTAGTCATGATTAACCCAAATATCTGGGAATTATAATGATCTGCATTGCCGACTAGTCGGCAATTTTGAAACCGACTAGTCGGCTAGTCTGCTAGTCGGCCCATTTCTAGTATCCATGTAATAAGAACCAGAAAGAAACATTTATGGTTAGCATAAATATTTGTCCCCGGCGGGAGTTGAACCCGCAACCGTCTGGGTCGCAGCCGGTTCCTTTTTTACTATTTGAAGTATGGATCACTAAAAGATAACATTTCATGTCATTTATCATATTATGAAGATTGAAACAGCCTATGGCGTCCAGTAGAATACGTCGTCGTTCTATCTATTTTTAGTATAGATCGAATAGATATAGGAATAGGCTATTTACATCTACACTAATATTATAAAGAGAAAAAAATTGTATTTTTGTGTGTGTGTGTGTGTGTGTGTATGTATGTTTGTCTATACTAATATTATAAAGAGGTAACGTTGGTAACATGTATGTATGTATGTATGTATATTGGGGGTAATCTCCGAAACTACTGGACCGATTTCAAAAATTCTTTCACCATTAGAAAGCTACATTATCGAGGAGTGACATTGGCTACTTTTGATCCCGATATTCCCACGGGATCGGGACTTACGCGTTTGAAACCGCGGGACGCAGCTTTATACGAATAAAATATCATCCTAATAGGAACAACCTTATAAATAACGTATAGGTAGTGATACACTTTCAACTCTAACTGTACATACACACGTAAACATCGATTAGCATACTTTATAGCTACTATCGAGTTATAATAGCGCGATAGCAATCGCTATAGATTATGCTATTGGAATGATGTATTGTGAACTAGCTGCGTCCCGTGGTTTCACTCGTGTAAGTCCCGATCCCGTGGGAATATCGGGATCAAAAGTAGATTATCTTAAAAATAAATATAAGTATTATATTCGTTGTCTAGTCACCATAACACAAGCTTAGTCGCTTACCACGGGGCTAGATAGCGCTGTGTGTTGTTCAGAGAATTCACTTATTTATTATTTATTTATGTTACTCTTGGATAATGTAGCTTTCTATTGGTGAAAGATTAATTGAAATCGGTCCAGAAGTTTCGGAGCCTATTCGTTACAAATAAACGATTTTAAACTCTTTTCTTTTTTATAATATAAGTATGGAATATAGATTATCGAAACATATTATTATTTGTTTATATGTAGACGTTAATTAAATTAATGTACCACGATTATCGCGTGATCAAATCATCGGCTTTATAGCACTTAAAATATTTGATGTAATTTTCACATTATGATAGATAATAGAGTAGGTATGTATATGAATCAAAATTTCTTCATTTAATCAGTAACAAAATCAGTTTTGTTATAAGAAATGGTACCGGAGATCGTTTTGTACCAAAAGAAAATAAACACGTTTGTTGCATGGGAGCCCCACTTAAATATATGTTTTATTCTGTTTAGTGTTTTTTTTTATAGCGGCAACAGACATACATCATCTGTGAAAATTTGAAATTTCGTATAACTATCACAGCTGGAGACCTGGAATAACACATATCTAGGCTTCTTTTTATCCTGATATTTCCGCGGGATCGGAACTTACGTGGGTGAAACCGCGGGGCGCAGCTAATATACAATAGAAGACAAGCGTCCTCAACCTACATTCAATCTCTTCTCAGTGGCAGCCCGTTCGAAGGCCTGCTCCGGATCGTGACTGCGCTCCTCCCCGTGGGGCTCATCATCTCAGCGCTGACTCCAAGCCTCATCACCATCGAGAACACCGGACCTGGCTACCCGTTAGTAATATATTCATCAGAATTTCAACCATGCCAAATCAAATCCCATTAATATTACAAATGCGAAGCTTTAGATTATTGTGTGTTTGGATGTTTGTGTTTCTATCAAGCAAAATTATATTATCCCGGGTCTTAATCGCGTGATTTTTTACTTACGTGATTAAGACCCGGGAAGTGAAAAGTTGGGCGTGTATGGGGTCCACTCAGATCGTTGGGCCCAAGCCAACCTCACCTGTTAGCTTGGTGCACCTGCTGATGAACAGACGAGGCTCTGGCGCAGACTTATCCTTCGGGGTTGGGAGGTCAGACGGCAGTCGCTTCCGTAAAAGTCAAAAATTGCCAAATCTACCATGGAAAGTTTTTGTCGGATGATGATTAAGACCCGAGAAAATATAAAATTATGAGTTCCAATCGAGTTAGTTTAAAAAGCAAAAACTACTAAATCGATTGCTATAAATTGATATGCAAATAGGTGGATATTCCCGCGGAATCAGGAAACTTTCTATACAAGCCCACGTGTTAGCGTTTTTTTGACTGATTTTGCGTGTTGATACGCGGTTCTGCGTTTTCAGCTATTCGTAAACCGCTTGCGTTTAACCCAACAGTTGCCTTAGGTATGTGCGGGACACGCATGTCATCATCATCCGAGCGTTGTTCCCGGTTGCATTCCTCTCGAGAGAGCCCGGGGTCCGCTTTCCTACTTTTACGTCTACACTTCGCACGATCTTCGGCATGAGTGCAACACAAAGAGCAGCTATTGTGTTCAGTGCGCGGGTAAAACTGCGGGGTGCTGCTAGTAATAAATAAACAATAATTAAGTACCTACCATGTAAATGTTCCATAATAAATAAATAGTCAGTCATGTTACATCCAATCAAAGAGCAATGCAATACTTTCTTCTAAACTTATAAAACGGTTTACGAGTATACACTCGTTAGCGCTCCTCGCAATATCGGGGGAAACACGCAAATTGTATTCACGATATTTGATATATTGTTGGAATAAAAAACAACACGAATATTACCTAAGTTGGTACATAAGAGCATTTTCTCTGTTTTCCTACACCGTACATTGCTCTCACGGTGAAGGAAACATCGCTATCATGAATTCATGATGAATGATAAATCCCATGGCTTACCCTCGGGTTCTCAAGATTTCTTATAACCAGCGAACCAGTAGGTAGAGACACTTTCTTGTGAAATAGGTTCAGGACTTTTTAATAAATGGCAGTCAAATTCAAATTATTAGATTACTATTTTTAAATTAACGACTGTTTAATTTAACGTTTACTTGAACAGTCGTTAACTTTAACGTTTATCGAATAAGAAGTTTATACTGTAGCCCATTCGGTGATTCATAACTTGTATCTTTACTTCTAATAAAAGGTCTTACCTCTCTATTGACTCCCATTAAATGTACCTACCTACCTATTTATTATATTTACAAAAACTCTCACAACATCCTGCGACAAAAAACTTTCTTCAAAAAGTACATGTAGGTACAAAGAAAATACAAGTATAATCGATAAAACAGCACAGTCGCAGTGAAAAGTGTTTGTTTGTGGTGACTTTCGTTGGTTGTGTAAGTTTGGGTGCGCGGGCGCAGGCACGTCGCGCGTGCGCCGCGGCGCATACCACACCACCACATCACGAGTGGGTTATGCATGTGCAATATGGTGCATCATCGTAGATATAGGTATCTATATTGAATAAATTACATTTCGATTAAGTTTAATAAATGAATTGTCAAAATACATATATAAGTTCCGTTCCTGAGGGAAATTTCAAAAGCCCTTTCTTATTACATGCCTACATCATATGAATAACCGATTTAGTTATACAGGGTTTTTCGAGGAGGTATTAAGCCGAAAGGGGATTGTTTTAGAGGTCCAAAAACTTTTTACACTACAACAAACAAGTTATGGTGTTATATATCAAGCTGTTTCTTAAAGTTTGAGGTCATTGGCCTTAAGGTGTCATTTTATTTAATTTAGACCACTACAACCTAAACATTATTTGCCTTTAGGTATATACAAAAACAGCTGTTTTTAGGGTTCCGTAGCCAAATAGCAAAAAACCGAACCCTTATAGATTCGTCATGTCTGTCTGTCCGTCTGTCTGTCTGTCCGTCCGTATGTCACAGCCACTTTTTTTTTCAGCGAATAATTTTCACAGAACTTCTAAAGTCGTGGAACAAAATTTGTTCGCCTAGACGTCTAGAACAACCCCCTATCGGCTTGATGCCCCCTCCTTGCAGCTCATTGTAGAATACGTGCTTAGATGACCATTAACCATTCCCATCACATTACACTTCATATATTTATGCTCCAGGTACTCCCAAAACCTTCCATACCGACGCTCAGATCCTGGAACTGTGACCGATGACGGCGGCGGTATGACCGGCGGCGGTGGCGGTGGCGACCTCGCCGCTCTCCCCGTCATCAGCGAGCGCTGCAGAAGACGACTGCTGTGTGAACTGCATTCCGACACCAACTACTTACAGACGTACGTATGACAACCCAAAGAAATTTCTGGACTACGCTGTATAAATCACCCATCCAACCCATCGCTCCAACCCACTTGAAGCTAGAGCCTTTGCAGCGTTGGACGTATGTTTATTCTACTTTGTTCACCTAGGTGAAGAAAGTGGAAATTTTAGTGTCCTCATATTACCTTGGAATCATTTCGCCCAGGTGAAATAAGTAGACGTAAGGGATGTTCTATGGTCACCTTGAAATTATTTCACCCAGGTGAACAAAAGCAACTTAATTTTTTCGTTTATTGGACTTTTATCACCCACTAAACCATGCTAATAAAAACTTCCAAATTAGCAGATAACAACATTTACTCAATTAGACCTACAAAAAACGAACAGTGTATACCCAGGTAAACAAAGTGGGGTAAACCGTGACGTATGGCTTCAAATGCGTACCTACTCAATATTACTTTATTGGTTGCCTGGAAGAGATCGCCCTTAGGCGATAAGGCCGCCCATTGTACCACTTTAGTTTTAAGTTTTTCTTTTTATTGTTTCTTGTAATTTGTGTCTTGGTACAATAAAGCGTTTATCTATCTATCTATAAAGGACGGTATAAACTGTTCTTCTGTAACAGATCTCCGCACCGTGCCGGCAAGCAGTGCTACCGGATACGCTGCGAAGACCGCGCCGCGCTCGCGGACACCCTGCGGTGGTTGTTGCACCACAGGCGGGAGCACAACTTGCACTGATACTCTTTTGCTTTAATTAAATACATTGTCATTTGTTCTATTTGGGGTTTTAATCTACTAGAGTATCTACATCGATTTTTCTTAGGTTTTCGCCACGCTGTTATCTAATGAAACTCCAGACCAGACCTCCTCTTCACCGGGTACTTTGAAACGTCGCGTGTTGAAAAATCCTTAATATAATAAAAGCAACGCGAATAAAACCGAAGTTTTTTACTCGTTGCACACAGCGGATCTTAAACCGCCCAACAACCGGCGTGAAATGAAATCTGTTTGCGGGGTGTACTGAATGCACTAACTAGGTATAGACTCAAAGGTAATTACATACATAATGTTGTATACCTACAAGTATATTATGTAAATAGAGGTCGGATGTGACGTGAAAGCGTCCACGTCGCGTCCGCTCCGTTTCCGAACGCGTTTGACAATAATTAACTACAGTTTACCCTACATTTGATATTGATACCATTACATTGAGATCAATTAAGATAGTAAGTACTTGTACTATTTATGAATTCTGTGACACTACAAAAAGTTTATAAATAAGTAGAAAACTAACCGAAGAGCGGTGTTGGTCTAGTGGTAGATACCGCGACTTTCATTCCAATGTCTTTTTCTTTAAGAAAAAATTAAGTGCGCTATTAGATCGCTGTTACGGTGAAACAATACAACAACAATATACAATATTTATTTATTATTATGAAACTTATTAAACATTTCCCAAATTACATTATAAATCAGTTCCACACTAAGCACAGCTTGTATCGCAGTAACCGAGATACCAATATAAAAATGAAGATGACATTTAATAATGAAAGAAAACATCGTGAGGAAACCTACGGCTTAAAGTCACGCAAAAAGGTCCAGTTATAGGGCTAGTTGCGGAAGCACACAGTAAAAGCATAAAGTAGGAAACTATATTTACAAGTCGGTAGGTGTAAAAAACAGGACTTCACTTAAATCGGAACATTATCGCCACTCATTACACTATGGGTCCACAGTACCTACGGTTCTACGACTCAAACCCAATCAAAACCTCTTGAATAATTTGCTAGTTTTATTGAGTGGTACAATAATAACTTGATGGGATCGAGTACCATTATCGTGATAGGTATATAAATATACCTACCTTTATATTATTATTTATTATGCAAGTAGACGCAATCCGCTACAGCTGTAGTACCCACCGTGGTAAGACCACGAACTAAATAACTGTAGTTCTACGTCCAGATGTTTAGCTGATTGAGGAACTAGGTACTTTGAAATTAATAAAACTATCAGGATATGTTTTTACTACAAATTTAAGGATTTCGCCTACTAAAATACCTGCTTCCTTTCTAATTACAGGGATGGGTTTCCCTTCAAAAACTAAGTAGATTCTCAATCCATCCGTCGCGTAGGCTGTTTTAGGTCATGGGAAAGACTTACTAAAACATCAAAACTGAGCAGCTCATTGGCCTATTTGTACCTGCCGATCTTGAATGGTCGTACGGGTTAAGCAACGCTTGGCACGGTCCTTACTTGGATTGGTGACCGATAATTTGCATGGAAAAAAAACATTTTCACGAGCTCCTCCGTGCTTCGGAAGGCACGTTAAGCAGGTAGTCCCGGTTTTTATCTCAGATAGCATTCGTTAAATGTAGAGCGACCGACCTGATAACTCTAACACCCAGGTGAGCCATACGAAAACGATAGTGGTGTGGCTTCTTCTTTTTATGAAGTCGGTTAAAAAGTCCGGCATTTCATAGATGACAAATTGGCCATTTACCTACAACCAAATACCTAAATACTAGCAAACAAAATATATAAAATAAATATTTAGTTTACTTTAATAAAAACAACAGCAGAACACATACCATTTTGACATTACACCGGAATTCCTTTCAACACTTATTGACTTAACCGACTTCAAAAACTGTGAGTAACATCCGCATTGCCAAGAAAGCGAGATTTTTGTCGGCTAATAAAACTATTAATAATTATTCAGATTTGATTAAATATTATGTAAAACATTATGACATCTAGTTTATCTATTAGAACTAATATGTATAATATTATAAATATGTGATTTGAATGTATGTACCTACCTACTGAGTTATCTCCGGAACTAGTGAACCTATTTCAATAAATATTAATAGAAAGATAAGTATAAAGGAAATTTTGTAGGTACAAGGAGAAATGCATCAAAAATTCTCCCGTGACAGGATTCGAACCTGTGTCCCTCGCATGCCGGGCTAGTGTGCTAACCACTGCGCCACCTCCCTATGGATTCCCGTGTGCCACAGTAAAATGCCTTGAGCAATAAACAACAAAGAAATACCTATTAGAAAGATATATTTCAATCATTGATAGTCGTTTCGGTTAAGTTAGAGACCTCCACCTTAAACCCCTCCCCTAACTAAAATAACTTAGCTTCGCATAGCTGAGCAAGTATTTCATAAATGTGCGTCTCCGCAAACTATGAAACCTATGCTTACGTGTTTGATAAACTGTCTCAACTATGCTAACTAAGTAAGGTTGGTTGCCTGTGGACGCTCTAGCTAAAGCGACACCAGCAGTCCTTAAACCGTAAACCTCATTTTTTAAAGTAGGTCAAAATATGTGTATAATTCAAGAGTTATAAACTATCTATGTATAGTAGAAGTGGAGGTAAATTAGGAGGTAAAGATACAGGAACTAACGCGGGCAAAACCGCATGGCGCAACTGTTGTATAATTTTGTATGATAAATGGTTTTGTATCTTTTGACCCCATTGTGGTTAAATGACGCTTTGAATTACAAATTGTTTAAGAGACGAAATAAACCAAAGTTAAGGTATATTCAAACATGAAGACAACTTTAGGACGAACATAAATTTGGAATTAAATAGTCGGCCAATGAATTGCCGAAAACACATAAAATGATGTGGTTTGTCAACCCAGTAGCGGTGAAGGATTGCAAGGAGGGATCTTAGAAAAAGCGAAGGGTTTACCATCTATGTAAAAATAAATATTTTTATTTGAAATTTTGACCGCTGAAGTATTATTCCCCTATTATTTTTCGTCTCACTTGCACGCCACAATCGCGGCCATAGGTAGAATACTCCTGCCGCTGCTCCAGTCCCCTCGCGACCAAGACCACTGTAACATTGTTGACACATCGGGGTAAGTAAATAAATAATAATACGCGACTAAGTTGAAACTTAATGTTAAGAAAAAAAAGAGTAACTACTAAAATAGATTTATGAATGATGTATGACATTATATGTTTAAAGGACGAAAATACAATTAGTATTACAATGAAAGAGACTCAAAGACAACAAATCAACAATCATATGACGACCTCAGTGGCGCGTCGGGGGAAGGCCCGACTGCAATGCAGGAGGTTGCGGGTTCGATTCCCGCCGGGTGCAAGTATTTATGCTTAAAATTAAATAATTTGTTTTCGGTCTGGGTGTTTTCTATGTATTATATGTATTTATTTACAAAAAAAAGTATAATATGTAGTATATCCGTTGTCTAGTACCCATAGTACAAGCCTAGTGATTAGTTTGGGGCTAGATTGCGTTGTGTACAATGTCGTGCAATATTTATTTATTTATTTATATTCATTTATTTATAAGCCATCATAAATACGATCGACCGATCTTATTGTCTCCATTCTACATAAACCCCCAAAAATGTCAATATATCCAATATCCATACGATGATCCGACTGACATCGGTTTACACCACAACAACAACCTCATTAATATCGTATGCGTCATAAAACTAATTCTAACTTCAATTTAACTATAAAACTTTCTTCAAACAAACAAATTCACATGTCAATAAACAAAAACATAAAAATTAACGTTTTAACTTTCGTCCGCATTCATAGATGTAGATATCAAAGATATTTAATCTACGTACGTAGTATAGAGAGGACATCTCTTCTCACGACGACCTCAGTGGCGCGTCGGGGAAATGCCCGACTACAATGCAGGAGGTTGCGGGTTCGATTCCCCCGGGTGCAAGTATTTATGCTTAAAAATAAATATTTGTTTCCGGTCTGGGTATTTTCTATGTATCATAGAAATTTACAATAAAAAAAGTATAATAATTAGTATATCCGTTGTCTAGTACCCATAGTACAAGCCTAGTGCTTAGTTTGGTACGTCAAAGTCAAATATATTTATTCATTTAGAACGATGTATAAGTTACATGAACGCTTAGAAATGTCGAGATTTTACTGCGGTGTCGTGCAATATATTTATTAATTTTAATTTATCTCTATTACCACTTAGCTAGCCGGAATATCTAGCGTGTGCGAGTTCCCATCATTTAATCAGTGATATTTCCTCATTGTCGACGTATAAAGAGGACGTCCCAATTATCATTGCCTATTAAAACTACCAACGGGAGATTAGATTCGGAACTATTAATGACGTAAAAAGCCTCCCATAAATCTATTTGCGGAAAATCAGCGCGGTTTAGGCTGTGTGTTAATCAGTTAGGACTCCGGGTTCTCGAGAGGGATGCAACAATGATGCACCCGGGAACATCGCTTCGATGATGATGATGTTAATCAGTCAGGACATAATAGATTGTTGAACTTATCTCACACCCATCGCGTCTTTAAAGATTTAGAATTATGTTTTCTCTACATCTCTACAATTTGTAAATATCTTCTGTAGTAGGTAAGTGATAGAGCTTAAGTAAGAGTAGAGCCGTGTAATATAATGACAAACAAGAAACAATGCAACATTCTAGTAATATAACACCGTAGAAAGCTGGGGCGACTAGATGACACTGCGCACTGCGCACGCGCAGTTAGGTAATACATGGCGACCAACTAACTCACGGATACGGACTCAATGAGAAACTCTACGACAAGGCAAAAGGAGACATAGACATAAGGAAGACATATGGACTGGCTTCCTTATGTCTTGGCAGATGAGGGTTTGCAAAGTATGGACTCTCGTGTAGATAGATAGATTAATTATTTCGTGTATGTAACAAACCAAATAAAATTACATTAAAAAAAACATAACATAGGTGGCACAATGAGGGACCTTATCGCTTAAAGCGATCGACCGGGCAACCTTTACCTATATGGACAAGAAGTAAAGGAAGATGAAAGGTAGGGTGTTATTTAGAACTTGCTTGCTCTAAATAGCTCAGCTGATTAGGGTGGCCCAGTTTGTGAGTTGGCGAGTCTCCGTCTGACATTTTTACGTGTTTATTGGACATTGTTACGGCATACGCCATAATTAGCATAGTTCTCCCAGTAGCCTATTCACTACCATCACATCACTATAGCCCATGTTGTTTTCATCCGTAGATTTCTCAATAGTTCTATGAGATTCGGTGGTTGTCTTTGGCTACATTTTACAGTGCAGACGGGGATAATCGCTGGCTTGGTGTACACTTCATAGTTTGTAAAATTGTTTTCGAAAAGGGCCTCTACGTGTTAGCTTCGGCTCCATGCACGCCTTCCAAAGGTCCGGGTGATACTGGACTTATAACAGATAATAATAGTATGACACATATTCATAGTAATGTTATAACTACTCAATATGTAAATTAGTACATTAATTAGGGTCTGAGAAATAGCACGCTCACATAGAAGATAGGACCGTTTTCACATCTCGGCAATGTAAATCTCTCAAATTAATATTGAATTAGTTAGTTTATGTCTTATAAAATCCCACTGGCAATGTAATCAGATTACCCAACAGTTAACTGAGACTAAGAGATTGGGCCGCGACTCGAGACGCGCCACTGAGTCTGGCTTCACCACAAAAATGTAGGTAAATTGTTGCGAAAATAATAATATAAGTTATATATACGATAATAATCAGTGTGGGCGGAAACGTAAGCGTGACCTTTGCGTACCTTCTGCAAACTGAGAGTTTGGAAAGATGTGGACACTGAACAGGTGTTAACCATCTTATAGACTCACTGTGGTAGGTAGGTTGTTATTCAATAAAATATTTCCTATTTTAATAATTTTGGTTAGGGGTGTAATTAAACCCATATGATTGCCCCCCCGCTACACTTTAGTACCACTCAGGGGTCACGTATGGATGCCCACCCAGTGTTTTTATCCTAAGCAGCTATAGGATAAATCACTAGATGGGAAGGCTTCGGCCTCAGCTTGCTACCTACGACCTGAGTTGAAGCATCAAGCGAAATACGCAGGATTTTCAAATCGAACAGAGGTCGTCATAAGTCATTAATAATCATAACTTCATAACAATACGTACGATACGGGTATATCATGTATCTATGTACATCATATCTACATGTAAGGACATAAACGCATACTAACTTACATAATCTATATAAGACCACAGAAAACATAAATAGTACAAGTAATAAGACCGAAAAATATTGGTAGCCTGGAAGAGATCGCCCTTAGACGATAAGGGCGCCCATTGTGCCACACTAGATTAAAGTATTTCTTTGTACTATTTTATATTTTGGTACAATAAACCGTTTATTCAGCTATCTATTTATAATTGCCAAAAATTCTAAGGGAGTTATCATCACTTATCATATCACCTAAGCCCACAGTTGTCTACTTTGTCAAACATTGTCATAACATGCGTGTAGGTCTTGTCAAGTGGCCGCCGGCACCCGGGGTGGCAAGTGGCAAGTCATGGGTGGCGGACAGCCAACGTCCGGCGGCTTTTCTCCGGTAATTGTCGCGTCCCGCCCGCCGCCGCGTGTTGCGTCATCGGCGTATGCGCAGGTACGGTCTGCAGATATATTTGTTAACCGACTTCAAAATAAGTTCTCAATTCTACCCGTATATTATTTGTATGTTTGTTTGTACTAAAGTAAGTAACTCTGAAAAAAGTTTTCATGTCTTTTTATAAAAGAGATCTTTGAGAGCTAATTTTGATTCAGTAGAAAAATACACCAAATTGTGGCAATGAACAAAAAATTATAGTGTTAAACTTAAGCGCTTATGAAACTTTCATATACAATACAATTATTAACTTTATAAATTTTACCTATTTCCTTCTGGTGTTTCATAAATAAGCACACGCGCAAATAACGATTACAAATGGCCTAGTTAGCGCATCGTCCGCGGCCTGATCGTCTGTCGGTACCTGCGCGGGCGCACAGTGAATGAGCGTTGCATTACACAACAACCTGCGCTCTCTCTGCGACCGCATGCCAGTTACACTTGACGCACCGACGGAACCGCGCGAAAACACAAAAAAACCCGTGCTTATAAAGATTATTAATAAATTAAAAATAAATTCGATATTTGAATATATTTTACTGGATTTTTTTTAAGCAGTATAAATAAAAGTGAAGTCGTATAAGTGAGAGTGTGTGCGCGGAGTATGCGCCTGAGTTGGTGATTTCACTTTCAATGCGGTGCGGGACATATCGGACGGTGAGTGTCGATCGTTGCGTCATTTATATATTATAAATATATCTATATATATTTTATTTGTGGTTATGTAAGTACATAATCATGTATGTCTAAAATGGAAAAAAATCATTTAAATATATTAAGATGTTCTTAGATACCTACTTCTATATTACAAGTTTTTTTTAATAAAAAATGCAAAAGATATAAGTTACGTTTTACGGGGTTTTAATCGCATATTACTAAGTTTCAAATGTGTTGCAACAGTCATAGTCGCGCGGAGACAAATCGCGTGAAGTTAAAAATTTTAATGGTCAAGATAATCTTAGTTTAAAGAAATCACCATGATTTAGAAGGCTGTGAGAATATGTGTAGGCATAAGTGATGGTAAAATATTTGACTTTACTGCCAAAACTCAACTTGTAAGTAATACAATCATATGAAGTGGGACCTTAGCTTACCTAATCGGTTTTATGGTGGGAACTACAACAAACTGAAAACGCAAACAAAAACTGCACAACAAACTGAGTCTTTAAACTTTTGTTTGGAAACTTAAACATAATCTAATCTATAATGCTTGTCCTGACTGACCGGCTGACTGACTGACTGATGGTACAGCTTAAACCGCTGATAGTTCAGAGCTAAGAGGAGAGTGTTCGGAGAGTGTTCTTTATATGATGTAACATATCCGATAAGACAGGGTTTCCTAAACTTCCCACGGGTTCGGGACTTAAGCTGATGAAACCGGGAAACCGAGCTAGTCAATGAATAAAATTAAGGTCGCATTAAAATTTGATTTGCCTATTGATCTCGTATCGATCACTAGCTGCGCCCCATGGTTTCACCTACGTAAGTGCCGATCCCGTGGGAATATCGGGATGATAAAAAGTGCTATTCCAGGTCTCCAGCTATCTAATTAATTGAGTAGTTATTACTTAAACGGACACACACACTTTCAGCTTTATAATTTTAGAACAACTAATTGTAAAAAAAAGTTCCACTATAACAGTATCTCTACTTTTACATAAAGTAGTAAAACACATTTAAGGTGTGTTATTATCGTGGACAAATATGATAATTACCTCCCCGTAGCTAATCAGTAAAATATCGGTCAAGGCAGAAAGATACACGCATTTGAAATGCAGATAATTTGACCATTCAACATAAGACATACAAGTTTGTGACAAATTTGCTATAACTTTATCTACCTGCGACTAATTAGCACAACATATTTTAATACATATGACGAATTTACTTTGTGGCAAATATTCTATAAGCTAACATAAAGCTCGAATATATAACCTGTAGCTTCAATTTTACCAAAAAGTCTAGGTCCTAAACAGTTACTCTTTGTAAATGGAAGGTATAGGAATACGACAAAGTCGTTATAATATATCAAAATAAATCCTAAATATTATAAACGCGAAAGTTTGCAAGTATGTCTGTATGCATGTATGTGACTTTGTTACTCCTTCACGCAAAAACTACTGAACCGTTTGCGATGAAACTTGGAATAGAGATAGCTGGAGACCTAGAATAACACAGGTGATATTCCCGCGGGATCAAGACTTAGGCAGATGAAACCGAGGGGCGCTAATTAACTATATAACGCCCAAACTAAACTGCCTCAACTATGCAGTTACATCGAAACAGTCTCGATTGCAGCAACATCGCCATCATTGACCTATAGAAACTTCATACATAATGCAACACCTTCATAAGTACATACGATATAGATTCAATTCATGCACTCGTACATGACTTACATACATATTAACTATTTTATTTACCTACTTGTGGTGAAATTGAAAAATTTCTCAACTTTAATAAGACACTGCGTTTAGCTATTCCTGCTTTGAAATCTCATCAGGGGTAGTCGTAGTTAAAGTAGGTAAACGAGTTATTTACAATAATTAAAATGTCCATTTAATAATAGGATACCTCATTTTTGCGAAGATATATAAGTACCATACATATTGAAATAGAAGATTCCGAAGACACCATCCAAGGATGTGCACGTTTTTATTAAAAAAATCTGCAGATAAAATATATCTATCGAATAAAATCAAACTCTACCAAATTTAAAAAGTTTCGAGACCTTTTTAGGTTTCTTCTTCAGAATTGACTGAGATGTAATTTGTCATTCTATTGTTCTAACTAAAAAGTTACAGAAAACTAGCTAGCTGCGTCCCGCGGTTTCACCCGCGTAAGTCCCGATCCCGTGGGAATATCGGGATCAAAAGTGAATGTTACACAAGGTGAATGTAGCTTTCTAATGGTGAAAGAATTTTTGAAATCGGTCCAGTAGTTTTTGAGTTTATTCATAACAAACATACACACACACATACTCCCAAATATAAATCTTTCCTCTTTATAATATTAGTACCTATATATTAATTATTGTACGAAACCGTTCCGTTCGTTCGTTTTAGTAATTCATAGATTAACCTAAATAAAGCAAAACGTCGTGATAGTTATCAACAATACCTACCTTGAAAGTTAAATGCAACCTTTCATGATCTAATAACAAGGTTTCCACAATAAAAGTAATTGTTTTAAATTATTAAAATAATAGTAGGTACATTATAATAGGCAATAAAAATAGCCAAAATTGAATTGAGAACATCCTCCTGTTGTTCAAATCGTTAGTCGGTTTCCAAATATTATTTAATTAAACCATCATTCAATGATAATCTTCCGATGAATCTTGAAATCCTTAATATTTTGTATTAAGAAGAAATGCTTTTTTGTTACAAAATTCAATGCTCCATGTGGGATTTAAACCCACCAAAAAAAGGGAGGTCGTGGCGTCTAATGTAGATAGATAGCGTGCCCGCTAGCGAAGGGAAGTCTCGCAGAAGCCATTAAAGGAAAAAAGGCATTATTTATAAACACATATTTCCCTTAAGAACGTGGCGACTGTTACCATTTCCATACAAACTTAATACCAAAATAAATTATGAAAAATTTAGTTTTCTACCTTAATATCGATATTATTCGGATTAAGATTTTACTTTTAAAGGGTCCCCACCGCAAGGTTTTCCAAAATATTCATTCGAAATGAAATAAAACAGAAAACATTTTTTTCATTGAAAAATGTTTCTCCGTTTTATTTGAATGTGATGGGGACCCTTTAAAAGTAAAATCTTAATCCGAATAATATCGATATTAAGGTAGAAAACTAAATTTTTCATAATTTATTTTGGTATTAAGTTTGTATGGAAATGGTAACAGTCGCCACGTTCTTAAGATGTAAGTATCAACACTAAAAAATAATATCTTCGAACCCATAATATTTTATTTCACTGTACCTCAGTTAATGTCTATTCTATAAATTATACTTTGTCCACACTGACTGACTAACTGACTAATGGATCAATCACGGTCTCAACGGCTGATAATAGAGAGCTGAAATTTTTCTACCTTAATATCGATATTATTCGGATTAAGATTTTACTTTTAAAGGGTCCCCACCGCAAGGTTTTCCAAAATATTCATTCGAAATGAAATAAAACAGAAACTTTATATGACGTAGGCCTAGGCATCCGATAAGAAAGGACGATTGAAAATTTCTTTGAGATCGGGACTTACGCGGGTGAAACCGCGGGGCACAGCTAGTCTATGTATAAAATCGCAACTAACATGGTATATTTCAACTTTACGACGCCGATATTGTGCAAGTTTTAGTATTCAATGGAGTTAAGTAAGTCGTTTCCCATGTGAATTGTATTACATAAACACATGCGCATGCGCATGTAGGTCGCGCAATATGGATGCAAAAACAGATCCATTGGTTGTCACAAACTCATGCAATTCTTGTTCATTTACAATTGCGATTATTACAAGCAATGTCTCGTTTACCTACAATAAATAAAAAACATGTGGCACTCGGGGCTATTGCATACCATTTTTTTTTTAATTAGTGTTGTTAGGTTTTATTTTCGTTACGAAATTTCTTGATTCGGTCGCCGCGCTCAAAGCCCGCGATATAAGCTATGCAATAGCTTAAAACCGGTCAAGTGCGAGTCGGACTCGCGCAAGATTTCCATCTCAGTATCACAAAATATCACGTTTGTTGTATGGGCGCCACACTTTAATATTTATTTTATTCAGTTTCATATAGTTTGCAATACTTGTTTTAAAGGCGGCTTTTTCTTTACATCATTATAAGCCCTGACAAGCATTGCAAATCCTCTAGTAACTAGCTGGTGACCGTTGACATTCTTATAAATACCCTAGTTTCCAATAAACCTTAAAAGGCGCTGTCAAAATCAACAGCTGTGTCCTAAATATCTCAAAATTTATTTTGACCATACCTTTTTACTTCAATTAAAAAAGGGGTGTTCCAAATATAAGTTAGCTATAAAGTATCGAAAATGACCCAAGGTTTCAACGGAACAAGCAGATGTGAACCGTAGTAGTTAAAATTAGGTTTAAACTTAATATCAATCTAATATTTATCAAAAAGTTCATGTGTATGTGTGTCCAGTATTACACACACTGACTGACTGAACTATGTCAACGATAGCTACGCAGCTATCGTTTCATCATCATCGCTAATTCATCACCATAAAAAACCTACATTCACTCTGAGTAACATAGGCTACTTTTAATCCAGATATTCCCAAGGGATCAGGACTTACGAGGGTGAAACCGCAGAACACTGTTAGTCTATACTGATATACTGATATTAAAAAATTGCATGATTTGTTTTTTTTTTGTAACGAATAGGCTCTGAAACTACTGGACCGATTTCAAAAATTCTGTCACCAATAGAAAGCTACATTATCGAGGGTAATATAAGCTACTTTTGATCCCGATATTCCCAGGGGATCGGGACTAACACGGGTGTAACCGTTGAATTCTGCTAGTCTTTTATAAATAAGTAGATCATCAGCATTAAATCATAGCAAATTCGAGAACTTTCTTCAAAAAACTAACACGATTATGTTAAAACATTCGCTCATGACTGCTAACGAGTATCAATTAACCTAAAAAAGAAATGATTACGAAACACTATTCGCAACTTCGCGCCGAATTACATAACTTGACGGACTTCACATTTGACAGACGGACTTTTATTTCTAAATTCTGTACAGTTTTATAATAGTTTGAGGTATATTATTATTTATATACGAATCGAATGTGTTCAATGAATATTTATTTATAAATGTGAAAGCCTTGGTGTTTTATTACATTCAACTTCTAATATTCGTAGCATTCAAGTGAATGGGGAATATTTTATGGTTAAATGCATTTACACCACTGACCTTCATGGTACAAGTCGCTGGACAGGTCATAGCGAACTCAATTTTGTGCCTATTTGATCTGCGCCATGTTGCGCTGTTGTCGCATATTTTCTGTTGAAAGTGATGGTGACCGGCACAAAGATCTAATGTAATTTTGTATGGTATACGAACGCGTACGAACGTACGCTTGAATTCGTCTCGGTTTGTGATTTACACAAACCGAGTCGAGATTCAAACGCGCGCCTCCAATCCTATAATATCATAATCGCAAGCAACTTGGACTTTTCTTCGCTTTTTGATTGAAGACTATGATTTGACACATCTTCCTGAATAAAAACGTAAAATACAATGAACCAAAACGTCAGATCGTATAGTCTGAAAAAAAAAAAGAAGTTTACGATGTTTTTTTTTACGCGAAATAGGCACTTGACCTGTACTGTACCATTCACTGAGTTGGGATGTACAATTCCAATTTTATTTAGGTCAGCGTGCTTCATCTTAAACTCTAATAACACTTACCTAGTCCCCGGTGTGAGGTAAATATACAGGGTGGACCAACTAGTGACGTCAATAAACTTGTTTTAGATTCCTCACACCTGGGGGTATCCGAAAATACCCCATGTATGTTCTGCGATTTTTTGTAGTTTAGGAGTTATGGCCTTTTTTCTCATTTTCTACTAAAATGCGACCACTGACACCGATTTGCTCATACTGACTGCAATAATTGAGATGATTGGCTGATTTCTTTTCAAATGTGGAGCTGAATAATTGGGTCATGTTTCCTGTTACAAAAAAAAACGCGTAACAGCAACCAAACTGTTACAAATAAAAAAAGTATTTCATAAAGTGAGCGTAAACAAAACGCTATAAACACTTTAAAGAGCAATTAAAAGAAAAACTCGTCTATTATTTTTTTTCCAAACAAACTTCAAAAACTTCCTTACTTCATTAGCTATCCACCCTATCATTTTTATTGGTCTATCATTAGAGGATCATAGCAAAAATTATATTTTAAAATTCCTTGGTCGAAAATTCTCTCACTCATCTTACTTAAACCTGAAGGGAAACTCCCGGCCTAATCTAATAACATAAAAAACATATTTGTTCTTATTTTATTTAATACGTTTATTTGTACAAATCTTAATTAAGATTTGTCTGGAAGTTTTTTTGCGGAAGACAAAAACCATCACTAGGTGGCGCTAGTGGTAAAATACATCGTGGTATCGTTGCGTTTTTATGTCAAAAATCACGTTAGTTGTATGGGAGTTCCCTTAAATATTTGCGGCTACAGTAATACATCCTCTGTAAAAATTTCAACTGTCTAGCTATCACGGTTTATGAGATACAGCCCGGTGCCAGATGGTCAGACAGCGAAGTCTTAGTAATAGGGATGAGTGAGAGAATTTTCGACCAAAGAAGTTTTAAATAAAAATTTTGCTATGATCCTGTAATGATAGACCAATAAAAATGATAGGGTAGATAGCTAATGAAGTAAGGAAGTTTTTGAAGTTAGTTTGGAAAAAAAATAATAGGCGAGTTTTTCTTTTAATTGCTCTTTAAAGTGTTTATTGCGTTTTGTCTACACTCTCTTTATGAAATACTTTTTTTATTTGTAACAGTTTGGTTAGTGTTACGCCTTTTTTTGTAACAGGTAACATGGCCCTATTATTCAGCTCCACATTTGAAAAGAAATCAGCCAATTATCTAAATTATTGCAGTTAGTATAACCAAATAGGTCTCAGTGGTAGCATTTTAGTAGAAAATGAGAAAAAAGGCCATAACTCCTAAACTACAAAAAATCGCAGAACATACATGCGGTATTTTCGGATACCCCCAGGTGTGAGGAATCTAAAAAAAGTTTATTGACGTCACTAGTTGGACCACCCTGTATATGAAAATATGAAAAAGAAGAAATTGTTGGAAGCATTTTTGAGGTGACCTCAATTGTACCTTTTCGCGGGTATTTTCGCGGCCTTACATCGTGTTGCACTCGACCTCCTTACTGGTATTATGACATGACGCAATTGCTTTCACTGCGCACGCGGCACACCGGGCGGAGCGGGCGCGGGACGGGCGCGGCGCGGCGCGGGCGCAGCGGCAAGTGGCAAGCCATCGATTCCGATTTTGTAATTATAATGGAATGCAATGCTTTCTTATTTTGTTTCGATTTCCGTAGAGTTACGCAATAACTTCTATCCGATATCATAACACTTCCGTTTTTGGGCGCATTCGGATCATTTGCTTAGATACTGGCAATACTAATAGAGCATTTACAAGCTATTCTACTAAACAGTTAACAATCCTGTGAAAAGACAATCCTTTTATTACTGGTAATGGCTTTATGCCATCATTGGCATCCAGTCATTATTGTGACGTCAAGTCATCATTGACGTTAAGTCATCATTGGCGTAAATTCATCATTGGCTTCAAGCCATGATTAGCATCAAGTCATCATTGGTGTCAAGCCAACTTTGGCGTCAAGCAGCCATCGGCTTCAAACCATCGTTGGCGTCAAGCCATCATGTGCATCAGGTCATCATTAGCGTAAAGGGTCCTTAATGCAATATGGCTAGCTAAACGCTTTATTGTACCAAACACGCATTAATATGTATAAATAGCGACTTTATGAGCCACGCACGTCTCCTGCCAAAATACAGGGTTATAGGATATTAGTTAGCATGTAGATGCTAGTAGTTAAGGGTTTGTTCTACACGTCTCGACGAACAACTACGACTACGACTTTTTCGTTCGGAAAATTGTAACTTTTTTTTTTTTAATGTTGATGTCCTGTGTAAGAAAGAAAAAAGCTGTTGGTAGTAAAGGGAATTAATTTTTGAGAGTAGGTACTCTAGGTACTAAATTAAATTTGAAATAATATTTCCTCAAGATAACTTTCAATTCAAAAGACTAGCTGATTTTCGAGTAACCATTAAACTCAGAATTTACGATATAACAGTTTCAATCTTTTGAAGCACCCGCAAAGTTTGTAACGATATAAACGAAACGAAACTTTTTATACTTAAATCACGTGATAGAAAATTAAAAAAAAATATAAAATAAATACTGCACGACGTTGCACACAACGCAATCTAGCCCCAAACTAAACACTAGGCTTGCACTATGGGTATGTTATAGACAACGGATATACTTACTACATATTATTTTTTGTAAAAAGATACATTACGAAACATATCAAACACCCACCCAGAAACAAATATTTATTTATTAGAAACGTGTTTTAATTTAATATGTTTGAGACATCATCTCTAGTAGATACTAGTACATAGTATCACAATGCTAGCTAATCTCCAATAACCCTGTACAACAATACGCTACAAAAACCGTTCTTGTCATACAAAAGACTTCAACGCGTGATCTGTTCCAGTATTTTACGTCGATTCATTATAATAACTTCATTTACAATTTACTTCATAGAGTTTAGTAACCAATTAATTACTATTATTAATCGCATTACTTTTTTTTCTTAATTAATTATGTTTTTACTTATAAATACTTAGAAATTTAACTCATTTTTCGGTTTTAATCGCGTGGTGTTTATTACATTTAGCATTGTTTCAACGCTTAACATCTCGAGACCTTTGTATGTCTCTTCTTCGGGATTTACCCACACGACACCACGCAATTAAAACCGAAAAACACCTGTATTCAGACTTTCTAATAAGTGTATAATATAATTATTATATTATAATACTAGCTGCGTCCCGCGGTTTCAGCCGCGTAAGTCCCGATCCCGTGGGAATATCGGGATCAAAAGTAGCCTATGTAACTCATTGTGAATGTAGCTGTCTTACGGTGAAAGAATTTTTGAAATAGGTCTAGTAGTTTTGAGTTTATTCATAACAAACATACAGACCCACACACACACAAAAATACAAATCTTTCTTCTTTATAATGTAGGTAATTACCTATAGATATTATAGATAACACATTTGTATAGGTACGAAATTCTTGAACAAATAATAATACTGCGTTTAAACTTCATTTATCGTTTGTTGTTCGTTCTATATTCAAAGGTTTTAAGTTTATGACAGATAGTGCCTCCAGTCACTCGGTCAAAGTTACGCCTATACAATGTTCATAGGTCCATACAACAACAACACGGACATACAAATCCTTGACACTGATGTATGGCTCCGGCTGGAGAGCGGACATGTATCCTTATGATTTCGATATGTATGTCTATTGTATGTAGAACTATTCTGATCATTACAAATGTATTCACTGATCTCTATTTGGGTGTGTGAGATGTTAACTCGCATTACTTTTATAGTTGACTAGCTGTCCCCTACGGTGGCATCCACGTAAGTACCGATCCCATGGGAATATCGAGATAAACTGCCTTTATATTATTCAAAGTCTTCAGTTATCTACATTGCAATTTCATCACAAACGGACCTGTAGTTTTTTATTTGTGAAAGAGTACCAAAAACTCTACCATACATCGTATAATTCGCGTTTTGTTTCTTCATTCCTCATTCTCACAACATCGCTCGGATGATGATGATGAGACTATATTCACTGGCGAGTACAATTTGGGGTCTAGGTCGGCGTGCTTCATCTTAGACTGCATCTACACTTACCTTCTGGTGTGATAGTGGTCAAACGTTGGTATAAGTACGTAATAAAAAAAATTGGAAAAATAGGTACATAATTTGATAGTTATTAAAATCAACTTAACAAAAAAATCAACAGAAATATTCAATTTAGTGAAATGACGTGACGGCATGGATTCGCTACGAAACTCGTCGCCGTGTTCACTCCAGCTGAAAATTGGTAAAAGTTTGTCACTTTATAGCAGAAACACTTAACTACCTACCTACATAGTGACAGTTCGCATTTAGTTTCCACTGGATACGATTTCACTACTAATCCACCGAGTAGATGGATTATTGTGACGAAATTACAGAGAATAATATATTTGCGTTTTTTACCGCAGTTCAATTTTATTACTTAAAATTCAAGGTTTTGATATTTATAATTTGTAAAGAAAAATCACATGTAAGAAGACATAGGTTGTTAGTACATACAAGATAAAACTTAACTCTCTCGCAACCAGCCAAGTGCAACAGTAGGTACACATAACACTAGCTGCGTCCCGCGGTTTCACCAGTGTAAGTCCCGATCGCGTTAGAATATCGGGTTCAAAAGTAACCCTCACAATACTCCTCAATAATGTAGCTTTCTATTGATGAAAGAATTTTTGAAATCGGCCCAGTAGTTTCGGAGCATATTCTTTACAAACAATTTTTTCCTCTGTATAATATTACTATACATCGTACTTAATTGATTCAAATACATAATTTACCACTCTCTAAACTCCAACCGTCCACACGTTAATTAACCAAATGTTGAACAACAAAATAACCCACTTATTTATCCACACAATAAACAAAACAAAAGGTCTGTTTTATCTGCGAGTCATCTAGAGATCCAGCGCCTGCGCATTGAAAGTGAAACTAGACCTAGACGGAACTAACCTTAGCTTAAACGATTTTGAACTTACATGACTGTTTTCACTATAAATATAATTCAAATAGCAGTGCCCGCGACTTCGTCCGCCTATTTGAAATATAATATAGTCTATAGCCTTCCTCAATAAATAGGCTATCCAACACTGACATAATTTTTCAAATCGGACCAGCAGTTCCTGAGAATCCAAACGCATTCAAACAAACAAAAAAACTCTTCAGCTTTATAATATTAGTATAGATAACATGGTGTTTACCATGTTTCAAATTTGCATTTTTTACGGAACTCGATATTTCGCCAATAATTGCAACTGGCGCTAATAACATCGCTCTTACGGTGAAGGCAAACATCGTGAGGAAACCGACATGTCCTAGGACTCACCACGGTCCGAAGACATGGGACAATTAGAATATTCGCCAATTTGGAGTAGGCTCCCGTGGCGTCTTACTGCCTAACGTCTCACCCGCGTAACTCCCGATCAAAAGTAGCCTTTACATTTCTTCAAGGTCCCATCTATCTCTATCCATAGCCAAATTCATCAAAATCAGCTCAGTGGTTTAGACGTGAAAACTTTAAAGAAGACAGTCGCATTTTAATAGGGCACAGCGGGTAGGTTAGGTTACGTAGTTAGTTCTAAAGTAAACGACCTCAATGAACCTCAACAAGAAATCGAACAATTAGATCAAAGACTTCACACAAAAACCATGACAATATAGGTCACAGTTTCTAATAGATAGTCCGAGATCAAGAATCAGCAATATCATGAGAAAGCATTCACTTCCTGGTAGAGAAATGTTACCGAACAATAGCTTCGATTACACGTGTATTATGATGTCAACCGTGTTTTATGGAGGTTTCCCGCGTGGCCGTGGAAAATTTACAATCAACTTGGGCTTTCAGTTGAGAAAGGGGAAAGATTCCGTGGAAAAAACCTCATGTTCTCACTAAATATATTATCACTGTTTTCCTAGTAATTGTCGCTTTGGTGCTTAGACGTTACTATAGCTGTGTCTCACGGTCTTACCTGCGGAAGTGCAATCCCGTGAAAATTTCGAAAAACCCTTTCTATCAGTGGTTTAGGCTGTGCTCACTCTGCTAATCATCTTTACAACATACATATCTTTGCTTTTTGAAAAAATGCTTTCAAAAACTTTAGTACCCGGCGGGATACGAACCCGCGACTATTGGTAATCCGAACCAACGCGTTAACCGCTTCGCCACGGGTAGCCCTCCAGCCAGGTCGAATTTAAGAAAGCACCACTTTGTGGTTCTTGCGAGTAAGGCCTCGTAGTGACATCTACCGGCGAACTTTGCAGATCGACTCGGCTTGTAACTTCCCATATTACATGGAAATGATTACAATATCAAAAAGCCCCTTGTGGGAATATCAGGTTAAACAGTAGCCTATGTGTTAATCCAGATCTCCAGCTATCTGCACACCAAGTTTCATCACAATCGGTTCAGTAGTTTTTGCGTGAAGGAGTTCACTTACTTACAGCAAATTTTCAGTAATATTACTAGGATAGTAGGATTTTCGCGTGCAGGATAAAGTAGACAAATTAAAAACAAAACGCAAAACATGCCTAAGTTGTAATAGATCAATGAGTCACCAACGCCGGTAGACTAATTGGTCAAGTCGTGCTCCCGTATTGAGTAAGATGCGGGTCCAATCCAGCCCTGCGTCTACCGTGCGTTGTGTTTTTGCAGAAGTATTGTTTCTATAAAATATTTCTAAATTAAAAACAGTTTAAACCACATTTTTCCAAACGAGTCCACCGCAGAGCGGAGTAGGTAACAAATGGTTTGTTTTCACTATACGCTCCAATTGGCGACCGCGACTCGCGACTCGCGACAAAGGAGAAATTACACACTTTACTCGCTGGTTTAACTGTCTAAATGGTGTTATTTATTTTTAATTATTAATGGATTTTTTACCCGGATACCACATGAGGGGATCAGAGTTCAACCGGGTCACGTTTTCCTATTAATATTTGAGAATGAAATATACAATAAAGTCAATGGAGTTCTGGAAAAGATGACGAATACTTGGTTAGTTTGATTCGACCAAACTAGAATAAGCAGAGAATAACAATTCTCCGCTTAAATCGCCTTTTTTCCCGTCCAAATAGGTTTAAAATTGTTCAACCTAAGAAATCATCGTGTTAATTTAATAGAGATTAATTAAAACAATTTAAAACGAATAGCAATGTACTTCTTCAATAGATATTTCGAAATGTTTCCACGTGTGCGGCCAATTGGCAGCCAAGTGGCCATGCAATGCGCAGGAGTGGCCATTAGCAGAATATCTCGCCAATTGTCGGCTTCACTTGTACTACACCAGCCGATAGAGGCGGCTTGGCTTTGATCATGATAAATCACTACGAGTTATGCGAATCATTATAATATACTTGTAGTAATCGACTAAGGTAAATGCCTATATATAATGTACTAGGTTAGAGTCTTGTTTTATCCATTAAAGGCTATTGTGATCGCCATTTCACTAGGGCCCTAAATGCTCATATTGGAGGAAAGGCTTATATACCTGCATAGTTGCATAGCATGCTATAGTTGTGTCCCACGACTTCACCCAAAAAAGTGTCCAACCCATTTTTTTTCAAAAAAACCTTTCTTATCGAGTACTTATACTTAGTTCGCGTTAAGTAAAAAGAACGCTGATTTTTAAGGTGCACCTTAAAAGTGTTTTCAGCGTTCTTTTTACTGTATTAAGCAAGTTAGTACTCTACCGTACTACTCTACCGCAACTCTACACGCAGTAGAGGCTTTACCATTAGAAAGCGAAGCAATACAACGTCACAAAGTAAAGTACAACACACCCAACCCATCCGACGAGTAAGTAAGTAAACCTCTACATAAAGTACAGGCAACTTACAAGGTACGATGCCGCAGACACGTGTTCCGTATGTAACAATTACATGTTTGATTGGCTAAGTTATTACATAAATGCATGCCTCTATAGTCTTCCTACACTTTGCATGCGCTCGTTAACACGCGCGGTAACTTAATTGACAGATACCTACCTAAACATTCATCATTTACACCACGTTACTTAACTAAACAGTGGATACGTATCTATTAGTTGTAATGGTGAGCCATACGTTACATCAGTGCTTATTAATCTTCTTTACATAGTACAAAACGTAACAGCTTTGGTCGATTTCAAACTTACATTGTTGTTTTCACTACAAGTTTTATTAAATAACGGGGTATTTACCATGTTTCAGGTTGGTTTTTAGGGTTTTTTTACCCAAAGGGTAAAAATGGAACCGTATTACTGAGACTCCGGTGTCTGTCCGTCTGTCACCAATTTCTCATGAACCGTGATAGCTAGACAGTTAAATTTTCACAGATGACGCGGATTCACATTTACGGAGCTCGATATTTCGCCAGTAATTGGTACTGGCTTGTTCACGGGACAGGAGATTGCGGGTAGGGTAGGTGATGACAGTTAAGGGCGTCTATATCAAACCAAATTAAAACATGGTAAATACCCCGTTATTTAATTTAAAAAAATGTAGTGAAATAACATTGTCTGTAAATCACGTTTTAACTTTTTAGTAAGTACGCAACGAATGCTGTGCATTTAGAGAAACTCTTCCGGAAAGTTTTATGACATAAAGGCTCTCCCACGTAGGCGCGTTGTTATCGCCCGATAATACCGAATGCGTTATTACGGTACTGAAGCGCTACTCACAAGTTAGAGGGCTACATAAAAAAAAACAGCTCCTAAACCCCAAAATTCGCAATCGAATTTAGAAGTTTAGATGCAAACAAAGCGTTTCAATGACGCAAAAGTTACTGAACCGATTGCGATGAAACTTAGTATGATAGATTAGATAGCTGGAGATCTGGACTAATAATACTTTTTATCACGATATTCCTGCGAGATCGGGACTTACGCGTGTGAAACCTCGAGGCGCTAGTATCTTAAATTATAAGTACCTAATAACAATAGGTTTCAAATTATGATTGAGTCCAAAGTTAGAAGCCATTCCTGGTAGTAATTTTCCCAAAGGCTTTCTCCAATCAATCAATAACATATCAATGTAGTAAGTAACCTTCATTTCACCGATGGATTACCGAGCAATTTCTACCTCGATTGGTCTCTCATCATACTGAATACGGAGCTAATGTATACCTTGTTCCCTCGTGTTAGAGTTCACCATTATTAGAAGTACAAAACATATAAAATTGTTGTTTTACGATTGTTAATTTTCTTATTTTGAGCCGTGGACATCGGACACCTTAATTATTGACGATTACATAACTGATTTCACATTTATAGCTTGATTTATCTGTGACGAAATTCGTGTAAAGACATAAAACTGATGAATTAATCAAATGAATGTATTTAATAAAAAAAAATAGATTCTTGTGGTTGTTTTTTATCGCAAAGCCCGATCCGAAACTACACTTGAACTACTAATTTTAAAATTAATACCTACATCTTCTTTACTGAATAAAATAGTTAAATAATTTGCAAAAAGTCGTTAATTCAAAATCATTTTTTATCGTTTCAGATGATTCCCGTAATACGAGCTGTCGCTATCCTATGGCTAGTTGCCATCGTCGCAGGTGAAGAACAAAATACGACCACCACCAAAACGATACGTACCACCATCCTACCCTCAAAGACCACAAGAACAGAGCTCAAAGTGTCCCGAAGTCTCAACCCTCACGACACACAGACTCTCAATGTCAGATCCAAATCAGGTCACGTCACCCAACTTATAGTCAAAAAGAAGGACACAAAATCCACAGTGAGCAGTACAACTGCAATCCCAACTACAGCATCTGTCAGACTAAATGTTACATCATCAGAAGAGAAGAACAAAACCGAAACTCGAGACCAAAGAAAGCTAAACTTCATGGGCCCAGTGAACAGCGACCTCGCCGGTTACGACTACTACATGAACCGGAACAATCACGCCGAAGATCTGGATGTGAAAGCCGAGTACGGTAACTGGTCCCCTGTCTCTGTGTACCCTGAGTCCCACATCCAAGAAAATGGTGGAAGACCAGACATCGATCCGGAAACGTCCAGCTACTACCCCACATACGATAACGAGAAAAAAGTTGAAAACAAGAAAGTGTACATCACATCGAGCAGTTTACTTGACTACAGTGGACCTATAAAGAATTACAGGTTTGACCCTCACAATCCAGTTATTAAGAACGACAGAAATCCGGTGTACATCGAAGTGGTGAGCACGAAGGTATCCGATGGCGAAGGCAAGAAATTTAAGGTCCCCGATCCCGTTATGATCAGCTCGGAACCGATGTACATCAAAAAAGCTTACGACAAATACAATAAGCGAGGGAGGTCTATTTTCGCAGTGGGCGATGACGGTATCCCTGAAATACACGGAGTACGTATGCCTGACGATGAGTCTGATAAGAAGACGTGGCGCAACGCGAGAGTTGTCAACGGGGAATTGGTGCCATATCCGGAAGGCTATACCCCTCCTAAAGCCATACTCGACGCCGAAGTTTACCCTGCCTTAGCCGAAACAGATCCTCAAGCTTACGGACCTTACACAAAAGAAGACAACTTTGAACCGAAAGATGGACCTTTTACCAAATTCGACAACGTGGTTAAATTCGAGGCGAGTGACAGCGGTCCGTACATGACGAGTGACAACCCTGCGTTTGCGTACAAGAAGAAAGATTTGTACTACCTTAAATCCGGGTACGGTCCTTTCACTAAAGCTGATAACTCGAAAGTGGCTAACTCGAAACTGATCGAATATATTAAACAAATTAACGAACAGGAATCGAAGAGAGACTACTTCAGCGGTCGCAGCTCGCGCTCTAACAACGGAGATCTCGATTACGCCGAGAGCCACATCCAGAGGCGTATGTTACTGCATCCGGGTGAAGTCAACTTCCCAAATTCCGCTTTATACTCGTCCAAAAACTCAAGGCCTTCCTTTGATGAAAGTGTCAGGAACCCCATCTTGCAGTACGCTCACCCGGACCTCGGAGTACAGCCGGCGAAAGCGACTCGCGATGGCGACAACTCATCGAATCAGAAAGTGAAATACTACACGAACGTACCTAAAAGCGCTCACCCGTACCCGATGGAGCCTATCAATGGTTACAATCAGCAGCGGTCTTCTGCGCCCAACATCAACGCAAATAGATACTACGAAGACGAGTACAACAAATTCTCTTATTACGAGAACAGCTACCAGCCGACGCAGACTCAGAGGTACCCTTACAGCTACGGCTACGTAAAGCGCGCACCTGAACCTTCTCTATGGCAAAGATTTACCAACTCCATGAAGGATACACTCAACACTGCATCTCAGACTGTACAATCTTTCACTAGGCCCATTACGGATCCCATCGCCAAGCTAACACAACCCGTTTTTGATCCAATAGTAGAAGCTACACAAAAAATCTCGAGCAACTTAGGTTTGTACCAGCCAAACAGCATTCACCAATCTCAAAGATACGCACAAGATAAGATCGGAGTAGCAGCAGCGGCATCGGGTGGCCCTGCCATGTTACCTGCTTTAGGTTTGATGGCTGGAGGAGCAGCTTTAGGTCTTGGAGCAGTTGCGATGGGAAGACTACTCGATGTAAACTTGATGCGCAGCGCTGGACTCAGCGAGGACGATATTCAAGACGAACTCGAAAAAGAGCACAAGAGATCGTTCGGTTTAGATCCTTACGATATTGACAGGAAGATCATCAGTAGGCAAAAGGTATATGAGGACAACTACAAGATGCCGAGTGAAAACGTTTACGTTGTGATGTCACCTGAGGAAGGGAGCAGAACCAAACGTGACGTCATGAATTTAATTGAAGAGGCGTCGTATGAGGGAGTACCGTTAAAGAGGGTAAAGCGGAAACACGTGGTGAAGAGGTCTTTGAACGAGGACCTTCCTGAAGACCTGCAGAGGATAGACAGCAACGCGGGAACATCGTCCCTGACATCTGCCGCCATGGACCTGGTCCGCCAGACGGACTGGAGAGACTCGCAGTGTGCCAAGTTCACCTTCTGCAAAGTTCTCACTTCGCAATCATCAGACTCTCTCTTCGCTATGGAAAAGAAAATGGAATCTCTTCTTAAAATGTAAGTAATTATAATTATTCTAAAGCTGACAGGTAATTGAAACTTAATAATGTCAAAGCAACTTTTTATTCTATCTATGGCGAGACACGCACTTACGTTTTTATCGCCGGCAGCCGCCTTGCCGCTCGGAAAAACATTAACTACTTTCGCAACATGAGTTTATTGTCCACTAGCAGTGAGCTGCAGTTTCACCCGTGCATGTCCTAATCGTGTAAGAATACCGGATTGAAATAATCTTTGATAAAGAGCCAGGTATCGAGACTGAGTTTCATCGAAATCTGTCTGTTAGTTTCTACAATCCACGCCACTGATTTTGAAAGCGAAAAACAAATTCCAGACCACACGAAAATCGTTTCACAGCGATGTCTAACTGGGTCACATTAGCGAAAAAAAACAAAGAAAATTGAATTCGACGAGAATCCGGTTTCCCATCATCTCAAAACAATTTAAATTAACAGTCAAAAGTTAACCAACCGTGGCTAATTAAAGCGCATCATAAATTACGCAAAAATAAACAAAGCAAAAAACATTACAAACTTACCTACGCATAATATTTCGTAACATTACAACCGACGAACAGGCGTAAGTGCTAAACAATAGATGGTATCGTGACTAAGCCAAAAGGCATGAAGTCAAAGGCCAAGGATCGAGATACCATCCAATCGCAGACCTTTAGCTGTGGCATTTGTTAAACAAATAAATCAAAAGCTTCTATTGGATTCGATAGATTACGTGGGTTGAAGATAGTAAGGCAATAACAATTATATCGTTCTTGTATTAACTCTTGAGCATAGTACCACAGAATAAATCGGTTTCTTCTAGGTAAGAGTGCTTAAATCTTAAATCACAACGTCAGTTACCATTTAGTACGAAAAGGTCAGTCCCAACGCTGACCTATAAATATGAACACGTATTCACAGACGACCCTATGCTTGGACTCAGCTTTTGTCACATTTTCGCTGACGTTGATCATCACTTTTTATCACTCACAAGGGCAAGATAATTAAGGCACGCATATGTACTGACACCGCGATTTCATTCGCAAATGTACCGAAATCGTGCGTATATCGCGAATAAATGGTATTAAAAACGTTTGTAACTTCTTAACTATGAAAATTCTGAACGAATTTCAATGAAACTTGATATTTAGTTGGTTGGACTGGAATAAACTTTTGAAACTAACACGATTGGAACATATAATTATTTTACATATTTAGGTACCCGGGTCTTAATCGCGTAATTTTTACCAGGACTATGGTAACTTAGTCAAAAGGTCGGGGTATTTATAAGAAAATTAAAAATTGCGCGATTAAGGTCCAGGTAAATAATATGTAATTAATTATGCTCAAATTCTTGATTAAACATAGGCTACTTTTGAACGGATAATCCGACGAGATTATCTAGTAACTTACGCGGGTGAAACTAGGGATCGAAATAATCTAGTATTTAAGAAGACAAGCGTATAATCTAGACATTAAAATCTCAAAACTCGTCCACTAATGTGTTATCGCAGTGCACGCGCCGAATACAGATGCAAATAAAGCGGAAATGTCCGGCGCGGGCGCAGCTTGCGTAACGAAGTCACTTTCAGTCGACGAAACTGTGTGATTTAATGCCGACGGAAAGTCACACTTGAATCTCTGGTTAGTTAGTTAGTAAACGAACTTTATTAATTATGGTTTTATTTTGAAATAGAGAAAGCTTTAAACGTAAAAAAATATTATACAGTGAAATTCATGGGTATCCTTTGAAATAAATTGTTTTCAATGCACAGCAATATGACAGGCAATTAAAACCACAAATCAATTATGTGGGTACAAAGTACATCTACAAGTATATCTAACTACATACCATCCCATCCTAGATACATTATCTACATCTCCTAGATCAGGGGTTCCCAAACTGGGGGGCGGGGGGCGCAGAGGCATTTACAGGGGGGCGCGGGTCACCTGTGTAGTTAACAAATTAAAACCTGATTTAAAAATTGTTTCCTTAGTCGGCCAATGTTATCTTAATCATGTTAAGAACTTATCAGCCTCTACCTCCTCCTCACAGGCGCTATCAAAGGTATTTGGTACAACTTGCCAAATACCTTTTGTATGACTTTGAAAACTATAATGAGCAATAAAAATACTTATTTCGAACACTTTTTATTCTGGCCTGATAATCTGGACGGGGGGGGGGGCGCGGATTTTTTTTATGGTCGAAAGGGGGGTGCGCCGCAAATAAGTTAGGGAACCCCTGTCCTAGATACATAATATTAACCATATTACTTATCGATAAAACACAGTACCACAGTTTACCTGTAGGTAGTTCGCGCGCCCGCGCCGGGCCGTGTACCTACTAGCATATCTTCTTCTAGCTAGATCCTAGCGCTAGCAAGATTGCTAGAAAGATAACATTACATCGTCTGCAATTATGGACACAGTGCTGATTACCCGGCCATTTGACTAAGACCAAGTATATACAGTAAACCAAAAAAATTACGTGCGAATTATAAAAATCGGTCCATTGGATTGCGGGGTGTTGGGTAAAGTTTGAAAATGCAATGCACTATATATTGTACCTACGATAAAATACTGTTTTGCATAGCCTAGCGTATAGCCAATCACACGTTTCCGTTGGCGGTACGGCTCGAAGTGCGAATCGGCTTTAGTTCTACTGAAAACGAACGTAGTCCTAATTGAATCGACAATCAATTTTAAACTCACGTTTATTATAGGGAGCCTCCCTTAAATATTTGTTTTATTTTGTTTTTGGTATTTGTTGTTATAGCGGCTACAGAAATACATCATCTCTGTAAATTTCAATTGTCTAGCTCTCGCGGTTCATGAAATACAGTCTAGCTGGTTACAGACAGACAGCGGAGTCTCAATAATATGGTCACGTTTTTACCCTTTGTGTATGGAACACTAAAAAATAATCTATTTTTTAGGGTTCCGTTTAATAAAAGGTTCAGCTGAGAGACGCAGCTGTTACCTCAGCAGTGACAGAATACTAACGTAACCCAACCAACCACCTACAACCTGTAGTACCTAAGTAGATAGGTAGTTAGGTAGGTATCGGTGTAATCTCACTTTCTAAGTTCAACGGCACACGGACCGGACCGGACGACCGGTAATCAGGCCAAACCGGACCTCATAAGGCGGCCGCTAGTTTTTCCGACTCGGGAAATCGTGTACTGAGAGTTTATGTTTATCTTTAACACATATTTTTTAACATTTTTTTTTCGAAAGTGGTTTTGGTTTAAAAAATATTTTTTCTTTTTCTTAAAGAAAAAGACATTGGTACTCTGGTGGTGGGTATCGGGGCGGGTTGGGCGGTGTTGGGCAGGTTGTGTGTTTGTGGATGAGATAGTGTTTTAAGTTTTTTTTTTAATTTTTAAAGTATATTATAACTTATTTGAACAGATAGACAGACAGACAGAGTTATTTTCGCTGTTGTAATGCTAGTAAGGATTATTATAGTATAGATTATTGCTTCAGTTCCACTTTTGTTCAATAACATAAATATAATATATGCGACAATGTAAATAACATGATAACTGCAAAATAATATACAAAAAAAAACCCCATGAGTTTCTTGTGTCTTCTTCTCATTAGAGGTCACGTTCCGAAGACACAGTAGATTAAATATAAAAACTGACATTTCTAAGAGATATCTTGCTAATATCCGAATGAATAAACGTACTTTGATTGATTGATTGATTGTACGCGGTTGGGATTCGAACCCACAATCTTCGGAATGAAAGTCAGGGGTAAATATATCTAAAGAGCAATATTTAAAGCCCATATTTGAATTATATTATTTTTGCCGGGTGGGAGCAGAGTCGTGTAAGTGTATGACCTTTAGTCGTAGCGCCAAACGGACTCCTCCGTGTTCTAATAAGTTGTCCGGTGCAGCCACTAAGGAAGATGGGTCGGATCTTGTTCCACTGCCGACTTCCTTCTTCTAGATGAGCGTGCTACATGATAGACCAAATCATCACTTACCATCAGAAATTGTGAGACGTTTATCTATCGTATGTTAAAAAAAGTTGAGTGAAAGTAAGCAATAGATATACTATGCGCATAATTTCTAACGATAACTTTATCGCATGCACAAATTGCACTAATAACCACCTCGGTTCTACCATCGCATTTGACTAGTAAATTATATGAGGTAAATAGTTAAATACCTACGTGATTTGTAATAATCATTATTATGGTGCTTTAAAAAATTGCTGTCGTTTACTTATTCCTAGCTGCGACCCGCGGTTTCACCCGCGTAAGTCCCGATCCCGCGGGAATATCGGGATAAAAAGTAGCCTATGCGTTATTCCAGGTCACCAGCTATCTACATACCGAATTTCATGGTAATCGGTTCAACGGTTTTTACGTGATTGAGTAACAAACACACACACATACACACTTACAAACTTTCAGCTTTATAATATTAGTAGGATAGACCACTTGTACCTACCCCACAAAAGACACTATCCCGTGGAAATATCATATAGTAATATTTCATCAAAATCACAGTAGATCTAGAGATTACCCCCAACAAACACACATCCAAACAAACACACCTATATCCAAACTGTAGCTCTATATAATAGGTATTAGTGAAACTAGTTGTTTTATCTGCAACCCCCAATATTGTAAAGAAAAGAAAAGTAAGATAGAGCACCTATGCTGGTTATTTACCTGCAAGATATTCTCTAACTAAATGACAATAAAACCCGTAGCAGGCTCTACATTCTACATTACCGAAGAAACTGGCAAACGAAAACAATACATATACTTCGATTTCTACAAAAAGAACTCTTAATTTAGATAACGGACTTATTTAAACCAATATTTAAAAATAACGAATTTAAATAATAATTTCTAACCGCAACGTAAACGGTAACCCATGTAGGTCCAAAAACCTACTTATTTATTAAGCCTCATCATAGAAAACATATAAAACTAAAGTTCTGTCTGTATATAGATTACAAACGCTTACAGATTACGTGACGAACCCAGGGAAAGTGTGACCGTAATGTACCATTATCAGGTGTGACATAAATTGGTACATACACAATTACACATTGAACAAAGTGTTTTATGACTAACGGATGGTTTAGGCAAAGTGGCTTTATTAACCGACTTTCAAAAACAGGAGGAGGTTCTCAATGGAATTTGGGCGTAATATATTTTCACACTTAGAAAAGTAGAGCTATTGTAAATGAGCCTACTAAGTAGGTACAAACAATTTAATCCAAAGAGTTACACTCCTAGATCGAATACAAATATATTTTGCTCCTAGCGATTTAACCCGCGTAAGTCCCGACCCCAGGGGAATATAGGGATATAAAGTAGCCTAAGCGTTAATCCGGATCTCCAGCTATCTGCATACCAAGTTTCATCGCCATCAGTTTAGTAGTTTTTGCATGAAGGAGTAACAAACATACCTACTCGTTTACTTACTTACTTTCACTTTATAATATTAGCAGGATTTAGATATGTGTATAATATTATATATACTGTGCAAAAGCAACTCGCAATACCTACTAAATAAACAGCATAAAAAAATCAATCAATCAACTAATAAAAACAGATAAATAAACTGAAAAAACGAAGCCACCAAACAATAGAAAACAAAAAATCCAAATTGTTTTCGATTCACGAATCGTCATGTCATGATATTCCCATAATCGCCTGCTGGTGATCTCTTTACACCCAATTTCATGGACGAGTGGCCATGTGAGTCACTGACCAATATACAGAGTAAAAACTATTGTTATTTCATAAACTTCACATTAAGTTTTGAGTTTATTTATTTATTTTAAGTGTTGTTACGTCAGTATTGAGTAATATCTAGCAGGTAATAGGTAGCTGGTGACTTGGTAGGTCAAGCGTGACTTTTGAAAACTATTTTTAGAATACAGAATCTAAGTAGGTACCTACTCTTGCTTGCCAGTTGGTTAGGTTCGGCCTGAAAGAGATATGTGACATATTAATATTGTATTTGGGTTTACTATTTATTATGTTTTACAGTTATTATAAAGCTTTTAATTAGGTCAAATTAAAAAAAAACATGTTTACATTAATCCTTTAAAATTGTTTTCATAAACGTAAATTATTGTTGTTAATATTTTTAACACTGTTGTTAATGCAAAACTAAGGTTAGGTTTTCAGTCGTTGAGCACAACAAAGTTTTTCGAAAAAGTCACAGTTATCGGTAACTGTATAGAATTTTTAAAAAATGCTGTGGTTATTTTTTTTAACTTCAATCTCCTCTCTTTTTCTGTCGGGGGTTAAAAAAAGGTAATGTTTCCTATAAGAATGTTATGAACATTCTTATAGGAAACATTACCTTTTTTACCTCTAGTTAGCGGCTAGGGCTGTAAGAACAACCCTTAATTAATACATCGTGTTTAAACTCCTATGTAAAACACATTGACCAAAAAAAAACATTTTATCGGTAAATTCCACACTGGGCAGAGCCTTTATCGTTAAATCCAGAATTTCTCTACTTTATATGATTTCATACAGTTTATGGTTCAATTTGTGGTACTATCTATCCGGATATTGACAATAAAGTTGTTATATTTGCGTGTTACCCAACAGTAAATGATTGGTGTTTGCATGCAAAAGTGCGCGTATTTATCGCCTACGTTGTCCCGGGGGGGTGCGAGCTTGGTCCGATGCAGGCACGAGCTCCGAGCTGCCTCGTACCTACGTTGCGTTACGTGTGCGGTGCGCCCGCGCCGCCGGAATGTAGCCGGTCTACTTTCACTCACTGGTCACCACCATCTTACGCAATCGTTACCGAATACGACGCCATTTGGCGGCAAGCAGTCTGTGAGACGTAGACGCGACATTCTGCGGGTGCGCATCGATATATCATTCTCAATGTTATAGAAGACTAGCTGCGTCTCGCGGTTTTATCGCGTAAGTATCGATCCCGTGGGAATATCGTAATCAAAAGTCTATGTGTAAATCCAGATTTCCAGCTATCTGCATACCAAATTTCATCGCAATCCGTTTAGTAGTTTTTGCGTTACGTATGCGAAATTAAATCGTACAATATAGTATAGGTGATGGTTTGACTGCTATCTGATATTGTACAGATGGAAGAGGTCTACTACATAGCACGTTAACATATACCAGTAGGGCTGCATACGGCAAACCTACGAGCTAAGAATAGAAGCTTATTCGATGTGAAGTTTTTACTTGCGTAGGTAGTAATAAGAAATATCCTGCGAGGCTAAAATCGCAGGAAATCCGCTAGCATCAAACGCTTTAGCAAGTCAGTACTAATTACTTGCCAATAGGTTGTGATAATCATTGTCACTTTGAACACCCGCGTGGGCGAGCGCAGAGGTCGCCCGCTCGGCAAGCAGGAATCAAGAAATCAAGATATTTATTGCTGTTATGTACACAAACATCTTATGAGTTGGCATAAATAAGTAGGTACCAATATTACCCATTACAGGCATGCAATAAACACAATAAGGGTTTCTAATTGACTACGAAGGAACCCTAAAAAACGGTAGTTCAATCTTCGTTGCAGTTTTTTTTTTAGATATTTCTAAAAAGTCTACCTAGGCAGTGAAAATAATGCAGCATTATGAATGTTCCAGGATATCCCTCGGCAATGGCGACAGCGCACCCTCGGTGGCCCACCAGCTCGGAGACGTGATGGCAGCCAGCAGAGACCACGACTGCGCGAGATTCGCGTGCGACAGACATTGATGTGGAAGAAAATGACCGCTACACAGTTCTCGAAACCTAACCTAACCGTATGAAATGAACAGTCTGTCTAGCTATCACGGTTCATGAGATACAGATGACAAACAGACAGTAATAAGGTCTCGTTTTTACACTTTGGGTACGGAACTGTAAAACACCGCGATTAAATAGCAGTAACTTTGGAATTTCGTCGTTTTTGGGGTTAAGTACTTTAAGGGAAAAATGAACTATTCATAGATCATTCACTTTTCCGTCTGTTTTCAACTTTAGTGTAGCGGTTATAAAAAATATTAAAATAAGGGAAAAAATATTTACCTACGACCCTGGCTATATGCATAAATTGTGCTGAGCCCAAAGTTCTAAAAAAGAACGACAAGATAGACTTGAGTCAAATGGCTTTTTTTTAAGAAATAGTAAAAAGTTCTTATTTTAATTGACGACATTGTTGTATAAAGTTGCAAGTCCAGTGATGCGAAGCGAAGCGATGCGTTATCGGTAAAAAAAAACTAGCTTGCGCAGTTATATTCTAAACAGACAAGTACAGTTTCATATTACTATTAACACGCATACAGAATGTACGATAGACATAAAATCTAGGGTAATTAATTTGTTAAAGACAGTATGAATTAACTAACCATCAGGAAACATACGATAAATAGATTAATTTTACCATTCCTATTTGTCTGACATGTCTAAATGGTTGCTTTTTCAATCGGTTGAACACAAAAAAAACGTAGAAAACAATTGAACACGATTCGTAACACGTTTTATTGTTAAAAACTGTACATTTTTAATATGCTGTAAGGAAAATGATTAATTAGAGAAAGTATTTCATTGCTGTCTGCCGATTGTCCCAGTGTAAACGATAAAAACGATTAGTTACTACGTCTTTTGTTAGGTATAGGATAAGTTAAAACATTTCGAGAGAAATGTAAAGTGATTAAATTAAAATAATAATATTTATTGATAGGATAAATAAATGAAGTTATTTAAAGTAAGTCCAGGGTGAAAGTCACTGTTTATTTGTGAAAAATATGTATGATAATTTATAAATTGAATTATGTAATATCATATAGAAGACAAATAAATAACGTGACATGACAAATGCAATTTGGATTGTGCTTGCCATAATTAGACGAAAGATTCAAAAGACAAACGAAAACTATGCTATTTAGTGTGAAACAAACTTTTTAATACCTATCACGCGCCATATTGTAATTTTGTTCCTAAAATACTGAACATCTCGCGTTTCGTCACCCTGTCGTCTACGTATTTATTGTTACCAAATAAAATGTAAAATGCACAAAACCCCCTTATAATAAATAATGCATAATGTTAATGTTTTCAAAGTTAACTTGTTGTTAGAATCGTAAATTGAAATTTAGGTGCTATAGGTAGTCTAGGTAGGTCTAGCAATGTTTGATAGACTCGAAAAAGGTCACACCGATGTTTCGGAAGAATGTAATCTTCGGTACATATACAAAAGTAAATTATTATAATTCCCGGCAAACATCTAGAAAAAAATGGCGAATGCGCAAAGTCGATTTTTCATAGAGGTCGCATGTAAAATGTACCTTCTGCGCGAACTTTCCTTCCACGTCAAAATTTTCCAACTTGTTTGCCGGCCACTGTATATTATCTGTATTGGGAACTAGCTGTGCCCCACAGGTTTACATACATAGTTCTCGTTCCTTTGGAAATACCGGGAATTATAATATAATAAAAATCCCGAGTACCTATCAATCAACTACCCGAGTGACACATATAATATTAGTGGAATATACATACCTACCTGTATACCTACACTACTAAATATTCGATTCGTGCACTAAAAACCTACTTAGTTTAAAGTTTTATTCCTAGCCTTAAGTTGCATTTTCAATATATCATATTTCTTAATGAATTAATTTAATATTTATTCTTAAATTATAAAGTTTGCGCTGTAAGTTGTAAATACGCTTTGTAAGACGACAAATGTAAATTATTTATTTATTTTTATACGAATAAAATAAAATTTTCGAGAAAATAACACTTTGTATTTTTTAATTACAAAAATAATAATTGTCCGGTGTTGTATCATTTGTATGTAATGATGTTATTTTAATTAATAATTAAAATCACAGCTGTGTTCTTACACCTGTAACAGAAATGTACTTGTACTTAAGTACACAGGGGCCCTATTCTTAAATCATTCGTCCCACGTCCAGCTGTTTAAATCGCTTAATCTCTACTGATTTTCAGTGAGCTTATTCTCCAGAATTATTTTTAGAATAACTACTACGACGCTATTCCGACGCTATCAAGCTATTACGATCAAAAATCAGTAACAATCGAAAAATTGAAATCACTCGACATAGGATGAGGCATTCAAAAATAGGGCGCTCCAGGCTCCATGGAGTTTTTAAATATCTTTGGAAATATTCCTTCATTTAAAAAAGATCACTACCTTTAATCATCTAAAAAAGAAATGACATTCCTTCAATGAAAGAAATCATTTTTTTCTCCTAAAAAACGAGTATTTTTTCTGATCACCTAGATATCAATTTGGATCATTGTGAATTGAAACATCTCCGATAAATAGGTAGCAGTCAAAGTAGCTGATTATAGCTGATTTTGGACCATAAGAAATAAGTCACAAAAGATGAAGTGTATTTGTGTGTGACCACCTCCCCAGATAGTAAATAATAAATAATGAAAAGACGCCATACCACTGTCCCCAGCTCCATGGTCATCTAGCGTGGGCACCTCCCCAGGAAGAAGGTTTTCAAACCTCTTCAGATACTTGGAAGCCACGACCTCAGGATGTTTCTCAGACACACTGTCACCAGCCTTGCGGTTGCACTCCAAACATGGTATGCACGGGGCAAGCTCTTCCTCCAGAAGGTACATCTGTGAATAAATATGCGACAATGTAAATCACATGATTACTGCATAAAAAAACCCCATGAGATTCTTGTGTCTTCTTCTCATTGGAGGTCGCTTTCCGAAGACACGGTACTTAGATTAGATATAATAACTAACATTCCTAAGAGATATCTTGCTAATATCTGAATGAATAAACGTACTTTAATTTTACTGAAACTTTACTTTACTTTACTTTACTGAAAGTTGTCAAGTTCAACTCACTTTGGTATAGTCTCAATCTCACTCATTCACTTATTACAAATACACATACCTTCCCCTCCCTCCCCTTAATTAAGCTTCCATCCTTTGCTCCTTTCAACGATTTGTATACTATATCACCAATCAAATATTAATTTGTTCCTTTCTCGATAAATGTACCTATCACTGTTGTTATGGATGACCATTCTTCCCCACAGGACAGGCTCAGCCTAGTGTGATTGACAAAGTTGGACCCACTGACCCACCAGTGGGACCCACCGACCCACCGTTGACATGTGACTGACCTTCCCATCGGTACCGAGTCCTGTGTATCTGTTGGTGGCCACGCCATGTTGGCTAGGCTCAGCCTGCGCGCGTCGCACCGCGTCCGTCACGAGCGTGTGGGACCCACCGACCCACCGGTGACACATGTGCTCCCTGCAAAAAGAAAGTAAACTTACCTAATCGAATTGAAAAAAAAGGTTTACCATTTTCAATTTCGATTCATTTTATCTACCAGACTCACTTTCCAATCAGTTATCAATAAATCTTGGTAACTTGGGAATCACTGGTCTACAAGAATGTTACCTGTCGTCGGGCGGCTGCGGCCGTCGCAGACAAGGTTCTCGCTCCTCCCCGAGCGGCGCGGGCCGTGCCGGCGGCAGCGCTATCTGTGCCGCCGGCAGTGCTGGCGGGCGTCCTGCCGCCGGCTCCACCGGGTTCTGCAGTGCCGGGACCATGCAGGCACCGCAAGTGCCCTCGCGGGATAGGTGACGCATCAGAAGGGCCGCCTGGATAAGGAGTTTGATCAGATCATTGAGGTTTTAGCTCAAGGCCTCCTTAACTCTAAAAGGCTTTGTCCTTTATACCTTCACCAGAGACCCTTGACGATCTCATTGACAATTGAAATGTGGTTTTTAGCTAGCAATGGCAATACTCCACTAGTCTATGTCCCCATAGTGATACTGAAAGGTAAGGTAGGCGGGAACGTTATAGGTATTATAAGCATGATAAGTAGATTAGTTTCGACAGACGATAGTCTACATACAGTTGTGGTCATATAATTAAGAACGATTTGAAGTTCTAGAAGTTTTTTATTTAAATCGTATTATACAGAGATGTGTACCTTCTGAGAAGCAACTAGTTATGTTATATAATAGTCACATTAATAGAGCAACCTGACTTAGGAATAAAGTATGAAATCGCGAACTATTTTTTGCACATTTTATTGATTTTACCAAAGTAACACATTCAAATAGTAGGGTAGACTGGGTACGATTGTGCCTCAGGACGAAAGTGACAGTCGCTATATTATCGAAACTATAAGAGATAGCGTGGGGGGTGCAAGGGAATAGAGGAGCGGTAAGAGCATTTGATTACGTGTCACAGTATTGCGTCAGCCATTGTGCGACTTTGACGAGTGTAGGAGACAATATATTTTTTGGTAGTCAAAACCAACTTTTTTTGTTCGACTTATTTTTGTGATTGTGTCTTTATAAAAATAGGTACAAGTATGAGTGTTTTACCTACTTATAAGTTAAACATTAGCGACTAAATATCAGTCTATGCTATCTATGTAAATAGTTTTGTATTTTCTTGACGATTGTTTTTTTACGAAAGAGTATTTTGGGGATAGTTGTGCCATTGTTGCTGGGTACGGTTGTGACCAAAGGTAAGCTTATTATTTTTTCTTTTTAGTGACCAGAAAGCTCACGAGCAAAATCAATTAAGGCAAGGCTAAGGCTATACTCGCAATTATCAGTCGTGGCGAAGGCATGTTGTCGTCTCATCCCGAATTCCGTCGACATAACAATAAAATAGGTGAATCACAAAGAAATTCGCGACGTTACGACGACGCGCCTCCGCCACAACTTATCAGTGCTCGAATAGCCTAATAATAAGCCAGCATTAGGACACATACATACATTTAAAAAGCAGCACTTCATGGCCCAGTGCTGCCACCAAAATAATCAAATGTCCTTATCGAGGTACATCCGAAAATGCAATGAAGCTGGCACGAATATTAGGGAAATGAGATTAAAGGCAGAGTATCTTACATTAAAACCACTTTGTAATCATTTTGGTGTATTTTTGTACCTGTCACAATCATCCCCAGGCACTGTCACAAATGTCCTTGGGGTCAGGGCGGTTGTGACATTTTCTTTTTTTTTTCAACTGGCTCCTGTGAGTTTACCGTTGAACTTAGGAACACAAATTTAGTATTCAGATGTAGCCAGATGTTTATATTTATATATGAACGTTACTTCTTTTAGCTAAGTATCATATTTTCAGAATTATGGTCGGTCAAATGAAAATTGGCACATCTGTACCCAGTCTACCCTACTAAAACTGGACAAATAATTAAGAACGATTTATTTAACTGCTCGGGAATTGTTTTGTTTGACACTTAGATTTAAAAAATCACAATATTATGTAGCGCAGGAAACTTAAAAAGAAATTTTATAAACATTTAACTAAAATTAATAGTTAATAGCATACCTATCCACGGCTTTTAATTACAGCTTTATACCGGCGAGGCATTGACTCTAATTTTTGACATTTCGCAAGAGAAATAGAGTTCCATTCTTCTAAAAAACTCAATACAGCTCTCTTTAATTTCCACACTTTGTATTTAAAACCTTTTTCTTTACTTCAAACCACAGATTCTCTATTGGGTTTAGATCTGGACTGTTAGCAGGCCAGTCTAAGACAGAAACTGATTGCGCTGTAAGAAATTCTTTTACGGTGCGTGCAGTGTGCTTTGGATTATTGTCATGCTGGAATGTCCAAATGACCGGTAGAACGTCTTCAGCGTAGGGTAACATTGTTTCTTCCAGTATATTTTTGTATTGGAACTGATCCATGTTACCTTCTATCAACTTTACAGGTCCTGCACCATGTCCAGAAAAGCAACCCCAAATTTTCACATTTCCACCACCGTGCTTTAATGTAACTTTCGTGTACTTAGGGTCGAATGCTGTATTCGGGGGACGTCGTACATATCGTTTTCCATCAGAACATACTCTGTTTATTTTCGTCTCGTCAGAAAAAAGTTATTTTTTCCACTTTCGCACAGTCCAGTTTTCAAGCAAGCCGGGCTTGCTGTGGCAAAGATTTAACATGGGTATCTTTCTTGCTATCCTACCGTGCAATTATTTTTCTACTAAACGTCTTCGAATAGTGCGTGCTGAGATTGCGGGTTGTTTTCACCAAAAATATTATTTTCTAAGCTCATTGGACCCTTTAAAAGGATTTTGTTTTGCCATACGAACGATGTTTCGGTCATCTCGAGGAGTTGTTTTTCTCTGTTTAGGTACACGTGGAACATTCGAAGTAGTTTGATACGTAGCAAAATGCTCTACAGCGTGGAAAACCATCGTTTTTGAACATTGCAGATGATCGGGTATCTTTTTATAAGACCAATTCTTCCGGCGAAGTTTATTATTACTTCCCTTGTAGATTTATCACAACTTTTATTTTTTCCCATTGTTTTTTCAAAAGAAGCAATCACTTTTAATCTTTTACAGCACGAAATGGCGCCAAAATTATACAAACAGTAACAAATCGACTGAGTTTTCTCTATTTAAATTTGAATGAAGGTATAAACTACTTAGCGTTCTTAATTACGTGACCAGCCAGTAATTAGAAATACTTTGTTTAAAAGTAGTGTAAAAAGTTTGTCTATTTATTTTTAGCTAATCATGTGTATCAATGAATACAGTGGTAATATGGAAATGTTTTACGATACCGAGAGAAATAAAAGCAAATGCATGCAATTAGTTTTGCGTCTTAGTTTGAAAAAATCTTCGCTTTATTTCAGCGTTCTTAATTATATGACCACCACGTATATCGTCTAAAGCTCCAGCTCTATTTCAAAAACAACATACGGAACTCGTTACCTGCCGTAATATTTACCTATAGCAATTTTCAGTTACCTGAGGTTCTCCCAGCATGAGGGCAAGGTTACGGAGCCGCTCCTTGATATCCCTGAGCTGCTGCTGAGCATCATCTCGCGCCGCCAGCAGCTGCATCATCTCCGCTTTCTGCTCCGCTATGCCAGTCAAGTCTTTTATTGCATTCTGTTGAGAAATCAAACGTTGCATTGCTGTTTCTGCTAAAATCTACACGTTATGAGGAGGTTTATGTTCTTTGTGATGTGTAGATTTTCGCTAATAAAGGGTTTTTGGAAAGCCCCACGAAATCATAACTTACGCTGTTAAAACCGCAAAACATTGCTATTATAAATTTACGCTATGCTCTATCCCGGGGTTACACCCGTGTTAGTCTCGATCTTTTAGAAATATTCAAAAAATACTTTCTTATAGCGTATGAGACGACATCATCATCATCACCATCACCATTATCAGTACGGTGAATGGAGTTCAAGCTGTTGTTTGGTTTTAAATGCTTATTAGGAAGTCGGATGGTACTCATCATTTATGATGAGTAAAGGCTGTAACTGTAGACTAAGGATAGATGATACGTCTGGCAAAGGAAGACACAAGATTCCTACAAGCAAGGTTCAGGTACGGGTAAAAGAGGTTAGTTCTATATGATCTCACCATCCAGACGCCTTCCTGTCGGTTGAACTTGTCGTAGCAGCAGTCGAGGCGTCGCTCTAACTCGCCGCGCGCCGCCTCGAACCGGGACTCCGTCAGTAGACCCGCCAGCCGAGAATTGTCTGCCTGCGTTTGTTATGTTATCGCGATGTTGGATGGAAATACAACTCAGTTTAGTCAGCAGGATTGACAGTCAATCCTGATGAAGAGACCTGTAAATGTCTTTTCAATCCTAAAGTAACTGTACCAAGTCTAGTGACCATAGATTGCCCTAATTTTTAAGGCAATCTATGGTAACTAGACTAAGCCTAATTAACTATAAATATAATAAATATAATATAAGTAAACCAAGATAAAATAATGCAAGTACGAGATACGGGATGGGAAGGGGATGACAAAAACAATGAAAGTCTATAATTTAACTTTTCGTCATATGGAATTATGGAAAAAAAAACAACCTGATGATTATGTAAGGGTAGGTACCTAATAGAAATGATTGAATCTTACTTTATCCCGTAGTCCATCTTGAACTTCTTCGGAATCAGCTTTTTGTTCCCGCAGGGTTTCTACGCATTCTGCTAAACTCTGTCGAGCAATATTTTTGTTATGGTTATGTAGGTACTATTATAAAAACATTTCCTATTTATTCCGCTAGGCCAATCCAATAGGCACGGCGATAAAACAGGAATCTATACTAATATTATAAAGCTGAAGAGTTTGTTTGTTTGTTTGAACGCTCTAATCTCAGGAACCGCGCAGGTCTGATTTCCAAAATTCGTTCAGTGTTGGATAGTCCATTTATTGCAAAAGACAGGCTATATGCTAAAAAATTAGGCGGACGAAGTCGCGGGCACTGCTAGTCGTTTATCTGAAGACAGTTCACAGGGCTAACCTGGTAGCCCGACAGACTTGTGGCTATTCTGCATTGCCTTAGTGAAGTGGAATCAGCTTACCTTAAGTTCATCTCCGAGCTGGTTCTGGAACTGCGTGAGGCCGGCGTGGACATGCAGCGTGTGGTCTAACTCCTCCACCAGACCCTCGTACCGCTCCGTCAACTCCATCACCGCTGCAGTGATACCAGACCAATTTTGTAATACCTAACTCGAAAGCCTAGCTCGAGTACCTAAGCGGAGATGGCGTGATGAGGTCGACAAATTTTCGCCTGAGTGGCGAACCATAGCCTAAAATTGAGCGGACCGAATGGAAGAGTTGGACAATTATGATGATGATGATACCACACACATCTTGCAAACTTTATTCGTACCTACCAGATTTTTTTAGGTTTCGTTTACTAATACATCCTCTTTGGATTGGCGGTAACCTTAACCTTAGATTAATAATGGGGTGCCACACGCAAAGCTGTAAGTAGATGGCGCTGGCATCAGATGATCTTTTTTTTTTCGATGATGATCCTCCACCAAAGGAAACGCCGAGTTTTTTTTATTCTTTCGGTCACAGACCGATATGGTCAATTTGGCGCCGAGAGTTGTAAAAAACAGCTGTTTGACAGTTCTTAATTCAAACCAATGATCATCCGACTAACGCCCTCTGCCGGGATAAAAAGTTAGTGTTCCTCCTCATTAGCCTAGGCCAAGACATCTCGAACCACCCCCTTTCGGGTTGCGTGCGTTACTCTCACTAAATTCTAAATCATATTGGTCCTTTGTCTCAGATTTAAATTGATAAAGAATAATAGTGTATTTACCTGCAGTCTCAGCATTATTGTTAGCAGTTGCGAGTAGCGCCAGACCCTGCTGCAGTTCACCACGAATCAATAATATTTGCTCTTGAAATGCCGAGATCTGCACAACACAAGTATTATGTAAGTAGATAAGATATTTAGAATTATTTGATACCATAATAGCTTTTTACCCGACTCCGCAAAGAAGGGTTAAGTATGTCTATTTATTTATATACCTATGTATGTTTGTTTGTTCCTATGTCGCACTCCATAGGCCAAACTTTTAGTCCTGGAAGTGTCAATAAAGACATGAAAGTTATCAAAATTCAACATATGAAGCTTACAAGACAACAAACGGTGATCCCTCAACCGCTAAGCAGGTCTTGAACGAATAAAATACCTCATCATCCATTAAAAATACCTAATAAAGTTAGAAAAGTCTCATGATACCTGTGAAGTGAGGCCAACATCGAATCCGTCGAGTTGTTCCGAGTAGTCGGACACCATCGAGTGTAGAGTTGAAATGCGAACGTCTAACTTCAGAGCGATGTCCATTTTTTCCGCTGAGAAGAAATAAGTGTTAAATACTTGCACCCGGCGGGAATCGAACTCGCAATCTTCTGCATTGCAGTCGGGCCTTCCCCTACCGCGCTACACAGGCCGTCAAATGAACGAAGAGGTGGCTCATCCTTTGTCGAATGGTATCCTACTGGGCGAATAAAATTCCAGGCATTGACCACATTTGACGTTGTGTGTTTACAATTGCAAAATTGTTTTAGACGTACAAAACATCAGTCTCAAAAAAACCCATGACCTGTCGTATTCATATTTTTGTGTCGCAAAATCATGGAGTTAAAAAACGGTTTATTGGTTTTCTCTTGCTTTCTTCGTTTTAAATTTAAGGGGAAAATATTATACTTACCTACATACTACAAGAAGTAGGTTCTTCTTTTTTGTTCGTGTAGTGAGTTGTGTGGCTCACCTAGCGTTAGGGTTTTCAGGTCGTCCTAAGGCCTCTAATTAACCAATTGCAGCAGAGAGTAGGTATAAAATAATGATCTAACCAACTGCCTTAGCGATGGCGGCAGCGGCTTCTGCTGCATTCGCCGCCTTTGATGTCATAATCGTCAGGTTCTTAGAGAACAGGTCTTTTAAGCTTTCCATGGCATCCCTGGCATACAACACAACAATATCTAATTAATTATTATTTGGGGAAAAAACATGAATCAAGATGTATGTTTTTGTTGTGTCCAGAGCTACAAGAGGTCTTTGGTGGAAAAAAATATCATGAGATGATGAATATAATCATGCACGGGTTCGCTTGCTCCCAAAGATTGTGGTGTCAGCCAGGCAGCCGGCCGTAAAAACATCGTCAAATCTATTTGCATTCGGTATGGTTAGACTTAAGTAGACTTAATATCCTGAAAGGAACATAGGAATGTAACCGGGAACATCGTTTGGATGAGGAGGATCCTATATGGGCTTATCGATAAAACAAATCGACTGTAACAAATATGTTATAAAGCACAACAAGATTACTGCGTTGCACAGTGCAAGACAAAAGTAGCAGGACTTACTCAAACTCATTGTGCGTAACGTAGGCGTTGCCTTTCCCTGTCCTACTGCTGGCGATGGATGCACGGCTTAGGACGGAGGATCGAGCTCCGATCCCCTTCAAGTCCCTGCCGGCGCCGGTGGTCGAGACAAGCTTCGGGTCGATGGCGACGGACTTCCGCCCCGGAGGACCTATGCCCTGCAGCGGGAGCGGCCAGCCACCGATCTTAGAGTCCACTGAGCCCGCACCTTTGCCCGATCCCGCCCCGCTAAGGACTCCAATTTGCATTTTCGCGGCTTGAATCTGAAAGTGGCAACGTCGTCTGGATAAGGAGCTTGATGGACTATCTGCGCCTTTCATCTTGTATAATCGTGAGAGTTTGGTGTACGATAACGAATAACATCGCATTTGCAATCAGGATCAAACGCAAACAACGAGTAATTGACGTTTAAGCATATCAGAGGCGGCCATTGTGCTTTTTGAACTGTTATTCCTTATTGTGAAAATGACAAGCGTTGATGCTGTACTAGATCATGACAATACAATAGAGCGACATTGTCATTTCACAATAAACCTAGACCATGATCAATAGAACAAAGGTAGGAAGATCTTTGCTCTGTAGTGGCAGAGTCAAGGCTTTTAATATGACTTACGTCAGAAGCCGCAGTTTCCATCTCCTGCGTGAAGTACTCGACCTGGTTGGCTACATCGTCTGGCAACGCGCCTGCAGCCGCCAGCTGGGTCAGCAGTCCAGCCATGCGAGTTATCGCTCTCTCCGCTGCCTCCACTCGAGCTGCTACCTGGAACCGCCCAAATTTAACCACCTAACCCGAAAGTCTAGCCTCTTTGAAAAGGCAACCAGATAGATTATCGAGTAGGAGACTGGAAACAAGCCTCGCTGACTGACTAACTGCAGTCTTTTCGGGACCAAGACTGCTGTAACAGTCTAAACGTGGGGTTACATTATGAATAAACCCATTAACCTGGAAAAATTTCATCGCCTTATCCCATTATTGTGCCATGTGCATTATCAGCCTGATTCACCGCTAGGCACGGTACTATGCCAGGTCATTTTGGACCGTTGCCGTTGTCGACCACGAACGTCGGAATCAGTAAGGCTAACTTGGCCATAATTTTATTTATGATCGTCAGGGTCATTATGAATACCTAAAATGAGTCTAAAGAAGTTTGTCAATTGCTGGTCCAATACCTGCATGGCCTGCATCGTGTCGCTGAGCGTGGCGCTGCCGCTAGCCAACTCCTTCCTAAGTTGTTTGTTATCCGGCATTGAGGGCATCGGCAGTGGACCAGCCTTCTTCTTGAGGTTGCGCACTTCCGCCTCCAACTCGTCGAACTGTGACACAGTCACGCACTCGATGCTGCCCACTTTTGTAGTGCGAGAATCTGAAGTAGGATTTTAATGGAAGGAGGAGTTTTGTTAGGAGAGCAACGCTTGCGAACGAGTAGCGGAGGAGGCGTGGAAGTGGCGTGGGGTGAAATCCGTTTGTAGAGTGTCTATTATATGTTGTATAACTAACACGTGCTAGTGCCATACAAGGGATTACGCAACGCACCAGCGCGAGCGCCCAGCCGATGTGACTCTACAGTAAGCGTTGCGCCTAAAGAAGACGTAAACATTATCAAAGCTAATTAATACTCACCAGAACGCGTTGTTGGACCTTTTTCCACTGAAAAATAAATTTAGATTCATAAAGCTCTATGAAAATTAAAAGTCAATAACTACCTAATTTCGATAAAACGACGTAGGTAATTCAGTGAAGCGTGTCAGTTTCCGCACGAACCAAACTCGGTGGAAATCATATTCAAAGCAAATATGTAGGGCCTAATAAATTATGTAGGGTAAGAACTAAGCCAATTCAGAAAAATCAACATTACCGACTAAAACTTTGCCTTGTCCTTTAGCACCGCGTTCTTCTTCTGAAATTAAAAACATCAAGCAGTGAGGTGACGTAAAAAATGGCCCGAAAATAGCTGTTTAACCGACCTCAATAAAAAGAAGTTTATCAATTCGGTTGTAGCTATTTGTTTAAGTGGGCTGCTTTACCCTTGATCATATTTTACTTAATATTTTAAGTAGCTGTAACTTTAACCCGTAGAGAAACCCCGAGCATAGCTCTCTCCATAGCTCTTTGAGCGACTCTAACCCTGTTCATAAGGCCTATAGTAAAGCACCACGTTGCACGAAAAGATGGTCGTTGGGGCCGAAAAGTTCTCAAATGGAGACCGCGGATAGGAAAGCGCAGCGTTGGACATCCACCAACGAGATGGACGGACGACTTGGTTAAGGCCGCGGGTTCACGGTGGATGCAGGCCGCTTATAACCGAAGCATCTGGAAATCTATGAAGGAGGCTTATGTCCAGCAGTGGACTTCTTACAGTTGAAATGATTATGATGAACTTTAATCGCGAAACTCTAACCGTCACAGGAAAATAACCGCCAATAATCGCTCCCCACCGGAGTTAAGAGGCCGGTAAGAACATAAAAGTTGTTATACCATAACTGCTAGTTTAGTAGATTAGTTACCTCTTATAGAGATTCCAGTTCCAGACGTTGTTCGGCCTTTCTGAAAAAATACGAGTAGCATTTATGTTCATGGCGAGAGAGAACAAAGTTGTAAGAGCTAGGTTATCATAGTTTATAAGTAGGCTATTACGTGTACCGAAACAAAGCTTTAACTTGAGTTTTAATTTATTAACCATAAATTAAAACACAGATATTCGTAAAATAATGTCGTCTTAACTTTAAACTTATCGTTTAGGTACACAGAAATATGTGAGACTATGACCCAGAGAAAAGTATGTCTTATTGTTTGCTACAATAGTACTGCTTTGCTTGCAAACATTGAATGAAACCAGAGTATACTGATATACTTTTAACGGTTGTGTATCTTCACGATTAACTAAGTCCTTGCTCCGTTTGTTCAGTGATTTTTTCCCCTTTTGTCATTTATTCTCTCATTTCCTCTTTTTTTGCAAGCAGTACGATTTTACAGCAGATTTGTTTAAACTCTATGCAACTCTTTTACCTTTATGTTAACCTAATACAGTGAAGCCAATTATCTCCTCATGATTGGCATATACAGGGCTTAAATGTAATCACCTAGGTTTAAAACGTGCAATTTAAGCCCTAGAACCTAATAACTAGCTTTACGTTGACTTTTTTTGGTGATATTATATTTTGTTTGGCTAATTATTTTCGCTCTACCAGTTTGGCATTACTACTTAATTGATCAAAATTTACTTATTTCGGTCTCAACTCAATTGTTAGAATCAATTGGAGTTCATCATCACAATAGGTACTATTTCCTGTGTGGGATCAATACTAAAATTGTCTTCAGTCTTCAGTCAGACTCACCTGTGCTAGATTTCCCTTTTCCTTCTTTATCAGCTGCTTTCTTTTTCCCGTCACCTCCGCGATCTTGTGTCTCGCCACTGCCCGATTCTATATCTAAAAATAAATATTGGAGGAGATTACACACAGCGTAATTTAGCCCCAAACTAAGCAACTAGGATTGTGCTATGGGTACTATAATAGACAACGGATTTACTACATTATTATATAATATTTATTTAAATCCATATAAAAATAGAAAACACCCAGAACCAGAAACAATCATTTATGGTCAGCATAAATACATGTCCCCGACGGGAATCGAACCCGTAACCTTCTGCGTTGCAATCGGGATTTCGCCCGACGCGCCACAGAGGCCGTTACTATACCTTTGTCTTTTTGTTTGGCGGATTTTTTTCGTTTTTTCGATTCTCCTTTCAGATCATCGTCTCCCAAGTCTGCGGGTTCAACTATGTTAAGTGCTCTTCGTTCTTTTTTCATTTCTTCGTTTAGCCCATCGTCTTCTAAGTCTGATCCGTCTATATTGTCAGCTTTTCCATGCTCTAGCAATTTATCTTTATCTCTTTTATCTTTCTGTTCAGCGGATTTTTTTCGTTCTTTGTATTCAGCTCCAAGATCATCGTCATCTAATTCAGCTGAGTCTATTGACTCTGATGCTCGTCTATCTTGTGAGCCATCTTTATCCGTTTTATCCTTCAGTCTTCTTCTGGCGGACTTTTTACGTTCTTTTGTTCCGTCCGAGTCTTCCGAGTTGATAATATCAGATGACCCTTGTTCTGACGCTCTTTCAATACCTGTTTTATCCTTCCGTTTGGCTGATTTTTTTCGAGCTCCAGTACTTTCTTCTAGATCTGAAATGTCTGCTTTGTCTCTTTTTTTAGCTGATTTTTTCCGATCTCTGGTCTCTGATGATTCAGTGGATTCAGTTGTTTCAGATTCTCGATCCTTCTTGGCGTCTTCTTGATCTAAGTCGAATTCTCCAGACTTTCGTCGTTCTTTAGCGGAATCAACTGTGTCTTTTCGTTTTGCCGATTTTTTTCTTCCTTTCTTTAGTTCGGTTTCACGATCTGTATCAATCGATTCAGAGCTTCTTATTGTTCTGTCAAATTCATCTGCAGTTCTGTCTTGTCTATCTTTTTTATCTTGTTTGTCTGTTTTTCTCCGCTTGCTTGGTGTCTCCTCATCGTCTCCCATAACGCTAATAGCGTCCATAATGTCCATAGAGTCAATTCTTTCACGTCTTTTTCGTCCTTTTGTTAAGTCAGTCTGATAATCCTTTTTGATAGCCTTTCGTTCATCAGATGTCCGTTTGTTATCGTTTCGTTCTTCAGATGTAAGTTTGTTATCACTTTCTAAGCCAGTTTCCGTAGGTATGAGCATTTTATCTACTTCACCTGCAGATTTTGGTCTTGTAAGGCCAGTAGTATCTTCTTCTAGTTTTTCACCATCAACTTGGGCAGACTTTGCTCTATCTTTACGTTTTGTAATTGTATCTTCAGGTGTAAATGGTGCGATTCCATCATATTCTTTCGTAGGTGCGGATTTCCGTTTGCTTTTTGTTTCTTTATCTTCGTCATCAGATCTGGCTGAGACACGCTTTTTGTATGAAAAACCACCAAGCTTCCTTTTTTCTGTTGCGGTTTTTTTTGGGCCAATATCTGTTTTGGGTTTTTTTTCTTTGTTTTCATATGATTTCATTGCTTTAAGCTGTTTGAGCTTGTCGAGTTCAGAAACCAGTGTCTTATTATCAGGTTCATCTCCATCAGACTTGTACTTTGATTTACGAGGACGTTTCCGAGCTTCTAAATCCACACGATCAACACTATTCCAACTGTCATCAGTAGCCCAATCATCGTCAGCCTCAGCTTTGTCCTTTTGTTTCATCTCATCAGATTTGCGTTTTACTGGTGTAGCTTTTTGCTGGGCGTCGGGTTCGTCTGACTCAGATATAATATATTGATCAACAAATTGCTCTCGTAATGATTCGATTAATGCTTGGTGTTTGCGCCTTTTTTCAAATTCATCCCAGTCATCACGCTTTTTTCGTTCCACGGTTTCCGGTCTACGATGTCTAGTGACAGGATTTTCCATCTGATCGGGTTCTACCCTGTAAGTGTCTTGTAACTCACCTAATTCCTCCATTTTCTTGTGTTTCTTCTTTCTTGATTCTTTTTCAGAAGGTGAGGAAGAGTCCGATTTATTTTTCTGGGGTTCTTTTCCTTTCCATTTCTTTGATTCTGAAGATGTTGACTTAGCTTTTTTAGAGTCTGAAGATGTCTTTTCACCTTTTCTCGTCGTCGATTCATCCTCGTCGTCAGACTCATCTTTTTTATGACTAGGTTTCCTTTGTTTACTACTTTTCATAGCCCCAATGTCATCAGTTTTAGCATCAGGTGACTCAGATCTACCCTCATCACGATCTTTATCCTTGCCTCTTTTTTTATAATCAACGCTAATGGCTCTAGCTCTTTGGTCGCTGATATCTTCATCTTTTTTGGTAGGGCTTTTTCTAAAGGCTCTTCTATCTAGCCCAGCCTCTTCTTTCTTGGATTTGCGGCGGGAGGGCGATATGCCATCCTCATCAGAATAGGTCCTATCAGAGGATGATCGACGTTTCTTTTTTTTCTTTGTGCCTAGTGGTTCCGGTACAGGCACCTCGGCTATCTTGACCTCCACTTTTGTCTCGAGCATTCTCATCTGCCGCGCTAGTATGTGGAGGATCATTTGTACCAGTTTGTAGTTAACAGTGTTTTGCTGAAAACAGTTGAATAATGTTAATAGGATCAGACAAAAGCAGGTAGGTAACGTCTATGAAACCATTAAATATAAATATGATATTAAAATTATTGCACAATGTTTGTAAGAGTCACTCGAGTCATCTTATAACCGGTATAGGGCGTTTTTATTGTCATACGTGTTAGCGCTCGCGTGCGGACCAGGCCCGCATGCGTGCTGCGGGCTGCACGCAGAGTAGATTTTTTACCATGCCGCAGTATTGTGCGTTCCGCCAGGAAGAGAACTCGTGTCAAAATGAATGTAAAGAATGCATGAGACCCGCTTGACAATAAAAAAAGACTGGCTGTCAAGGTTCGCAACACGCGCACGAGTGGGTCGCATCCGCACAACCGAGCCGCGCGCGCTAAGTCCTTGTGGCGCACATGATAATAAAAACATATACAACGTGCTCCGAGGAGGGGGTATTAAGCCGAAAGGGGGTTGTTCTAGAGGTCTAGGCGAACATTTTTTGTTCTACAAGTTTTGAAAATTCGAAGTAGTTTTCGAAAATTTTGAGTTTAAAGTTTGCATGAAAATCAGCTGTTTTTAGAGTTTGAGGTCATTGGCCTAAAGGTGCCCTTTTATTTAGTTTGGACCACTACAATCTAAACATTATTTGCCTTTTTTTTTACAAAAACAGCTGTTTTTTTTAGTGATACCTACCACTTTAAAATTTTTGAAAAAAAAAATCAAATTTCAAAAAGTCGTAGAATAAAAGTTGTTCGCCTAGACCTCCAGAACAACCCCCTTTCGGCTTAATACCCCCTCGTCGAAACATCCTGTATATAATGCGTTAATAGTTATAATGCGTTAATAGTATGCGCACGCGGGCGCAAAAACGCATGACTATTAAAATGCCCTTAAAACTACTTTTGACATTATTTAAGTTGGTCGAATGTGGTTTTGACTAAAATTATGCATCAAACTAGAATGAAAGGAATGAATGAATAATATCGTTTAGTTGCACGAAATATGGTCATAAGTACATATCAGTTGTGTTACGAAGGTAAATGGATAAAGTTCAATGAAATTCACCAGCACATGGCACCCACTTTTTATGATGGCAATCAATCGAGGGAAGGTTAAGGAATATTGGTCTTTTAGTACCTAAACCGCGACCCGCCCGCGCGCCGGCTAGTCGATTTTGTAGTCTTGCGGGTAAAGCAACGCCTTGACTTAGACATTACTAGGATGGGTGACCAATAATTCGTGTGGCAAAAATCATTTTCTCGTACTCCTCTGTGCTTCGGAAGCCACGTAAAGCAGTTGGTCCCGGTTGTTACCTCTGCCTGATAGCAGTCGTTAGGTTAAGATATAGGCCTTAAGGCGACCTGACGACTAACGCTAGATGAGCCACACCCTTATACGTATGTTCGTAAAGAAGAAGCCAGCTGTGTATCTTTGAACAGTCGTTACCTCATCCTGACCCATAGCCATGTTGATGAGGTCCTCCACACTGACCAGAAGCAAGGCATCGCTCATGTTTGGACCCAAATCTTTCCATTGTTGCGGAGGTTTCGGAGCCATCTTACACAATACTAATAGACAAAATAAAATTACTGCTATAAATAAAAACGACAATATAAATAATAGTTCGATAACATGTACGTAACTTTTTTCAAAATACTTTGGATATTTGTTCAAAATGTCAATGTCTGTGATTATTCTTTTGTCTGTAAGACTAAGAAAGAAGATTTTGTAGAGCTTTGGTAAGGTTTTATTTGGTGTGAAAGAGGGTTGTAGATTAATCTTTTTTACTGCTTCTGGCCTCTGACTGACTGAGCGTGGAATCCAAGACTTGGATCCAACAAACTACAGCAAGTATCGCTTCAATGTCTCCTAGGCTTTATGGGACACCGAGTAAGTATCTCGTAGATATATCGAGATAAATAGCCTACTATTATACTTACTTAATATTAGAGGTAATGTTGGTATTTATATAACAACATTACCTCGTAACGTATGTATGTGTCTCTGAAACCACTGTGATTTTGAGGAAATTAAATATAAAGATACCAAAGATCTTTTATGAAAGATATATTGCAACTTTAGGAGTAGTAAAATAAACTTAACGTTCTCGTTGCGTTCACGGATTGATTAATCCTGTGTTCATTTTAGGGTTCTGTACCCAATTGTGATAGTGGTACGGAACCCTTCACTCGCACTTGGCCAGTTTTTTTTGTAATTTGTTTTGTCTCGCATACTAAAACTATAAAATAAGTACAACAAATATTCGATTAAATTATTTATTTATAATAAACTCCTCTCAACATGTCACAAATTTTCAAACAGCAATTCATAATAATAATTAAAATATCGCATAAGTATATCATTGTGTACACGTCGATCGAACCGACTACCGACTACCGGCTAGCGGCTACCGGATACCGGATGCCGGATACCGGATGCCGGATACCGGCTACCACGGCACAGTGGCGCTGTAATACTGAACTTACAACCCGACATGGCAACTGCGTTAGAAGCATTAAAAGCATGATTTCAACATTTCTTTACACTCTAATATTAACGTTGGAATGCAAGAGGGTACAATACGAATTCATTATATATCACACTGTTCAACGGTAGGTAAGTATATAAGTTATATATCATTTAAATAGATGTATATAATATATTTAAAATATAAGAACTAATCAACAGATGGCGCGGTACATATCTGATCTATTTACAAGTTTGTTCGCGCTTGCAACTAGGGATGATTGCGGTAGGTACGATTTACCTAACTCTCTACTAACACGTAACGTTCTATATAAACAGGTAAGTTTGTATGTCTATAACGCTAGGACCTAGGACCTGGGACCTAGTCCTCGAGGTTACGGAAGGCGGTGTTCATATCTTCCGCGAGCTGGTCAAAGTCTGCCTTGATCTTCGCTTCTCCATCCTTCACGGGGTCCTGAAATGTAGAAACATAGATAGATTAATTCTTTATTACAATACAAAGAAGAAGAAAACAACTTAAATGTAGGTGGCACAATGGGCGGTCCTGTCGCTAAACGGGGTCTCTTTAAGGAAACTATTGGTTCACTTGGATCTAATGTACGAGTATAGAGAAGGATCTATGAGCACAATGTTCGCTGTGATCCATCTAATGCAGGGGTCGTATCTATTGTATAGACAAAGAAGTCATGCGAGTTTCAAATGGATCTAATGAATGGGGGAGTGTCTGTGTAGTTCACGGAGACCTATTATGTATAGAAAAGCATATCGGTTCATGTGGATTCAATGTGTGGTGGTTCACACGTGACCTTGTTGTCGGCCGTGGTTCACACGGGACCAGTACGTAGCGTACCTTGAACTTCATGCTGGACAGCGTGTACAGCACGCTGCCCATGGCGTCACGGATCACGTTCCACGTGACCTTGTTGTCGGCCGTGGTTCACACGGGACCAGTACGTAGCGTACCTTGAACTTCATGCTGGACAGCGTGTACAGCACGCTGCCCATGGCGTCACGGATCACGTACGTGACCTTGTTGTCGGCCGTGGTTCACACGGGACCAGTACGTAGCGTACCTTGAACTTCATGCTGGACAGCGTGTACAGCACGCTGCCCATGGCGTCACGGATCACGTACGTGACCTTGTTGTCGGCCGTGGTTCACACGGGACCAGTACGTAGCGTACCTTGAACTTCATGCTGGACAGCGTGTACAGCACGCTGCCCATGGCGTCACGGATCACGTTCCACGTGACCTTGTTGTCGGCCGTGGTTCACACGGGACCAGTACGTAGCGTACCTTGAACTTCATGCTGGACAGCGTGTACAGCACGCTGCCCATGGCGTCACGGATCACGTTCCACGTGACCTTGTTGTCGGCCGTGGTTCACACGGGACCAGTACGTAGCGTACCTTGAACTTCATGCTGGACAGCGTGTACAGCACGCTGCCCATGGCGTCACGGATCACGTTCCACGTGACCTTGTTGTCGGACTGGGCGGTCGACTCGACGGCGTGACGCGACATGTCGTAGAAGTTGATGATGTTCTTGAGCATGCCGACGGTCTTGTAGAACGGACAGAAGCGATCGTACGCCGAGTAGCTGCAAGCAGGCGGGGACAGGTTAGCTGACGTCACGGGGGCGGTGGTAGTACAGTCAGATTACCAATTAAGTATACAGCACGACTAATTGTACGGGCTGAATGTTTAATTGGTGATCTGACTGTACATCCTACTAATCCTACTTATTCTACTAATATTATAAACTAAGAGCGGTGTTGGTCTAGTGGTAAATACCCCGGCTTTCATTCTGAGAGTCGTGGGTTCGAATCCAGACCGACCAATGTCTTTTTCTTTAAGAAAAAGGTATGTGCGCTAATAACATCGCTCTTACGGTGAAGGAAAAACATCGTGAGGAAACCAACATGTCCTAGGACTCACCACGGTCCGAAGACATGGGATATTCAGTGTTTTCTATGTATCATATGTATGAATTTACAAAAAAAAGTATAATATGTAGTATATCCGTTGTCTAGTACCCATAGTACAAGCCTAGTGCTTAGTTTGGGGCTAGATTGTGCTGTGTGTAACGTCGTGCAATATTTATTTATTTTATTTTATTTAAACGCGAAAGTTTGTATGTATGTATGTGACTTCGTTGCTCTTTCGCGCAAAAACTACTGAACCAATTGCGAAGAAACTTGGAATATATATAGCTGGAGACCTAGAATAACACATAGGCTTTTTATCCCGATGTTCCTGCGGGATCGGGACTTACGCGGGTGAAACCGCGGGACGCAGCTAGTAACTTAATAATTTAATTAAATCGACATTTACCCCCTTTAATTTAATAAAATGAACCAATTATTAAGAATACAGCAGGCACAATAATAGTGTGTGCTGTATATATATAGTTAGTCGGTAACCTGAGTGTACCTGTTCTGCTGCAGGAAGTCATCCTTGAGCAGCTTGGCCACCTCCAGGGTGATCTTGTCGGTCTCCGCCAGCGACGCCTTGCCCACCAGCTGCACGATCTCCGACAGGTCCTCCTCCTCCTGCAGGATCTCCCTCACCTGGAGACAGAACACAGACCGACCATACATTCATACAGACCGACATACATTCGGACCAATTCTAACACGACACGGTTTGTGCTCCTTCGAGCCGGATTCTTGCTTGCAATTGGGTGGGACCCGCAAAGCTGTGAGCAGATGAACTTTTGTTTAAATTTGGTGGTCTCGCCTGTACTATGAATTTAAGTTGGAGTCTTTGTGTTTTAGTGTTAAAATTATCTAAAAATAATCCATTTATGTCGGTGTCTTGTTTAGTCTCAAAGAAAAACATCGTAGGAAAAATGCTCCTACTACATTGAGACATTTTATTTAAATATAAACGTGAACATAAATGAAACCGCCGAGAGTTGTGGAAATACCTACTATTTGACAGTTATTATTTCAAACTTATTTATTTTCTTATTTCAAACAAAACAGCCGAACATCGCCCTCTGCCGGTATAAAAAGTTAGTGCTCCTCCCCATTCCTAAGCAACACGACACGGTTTGTGGTCCTTCGAGCCGGATTGCTGCTTTGCAAGTTTCGCTCGATTGATCTGCACAGTACAGTGTGAGAGCTAGGGCTAGTTACCTTAGTCCTGAGCGGTACGAAGTCGGGGTAGTTCTTGTCATAGAAGTCGTCCAAAGCGCGCATGTATTTACTGAAATTGAACAATTGTGTCATTTATTATATCTTCCTGGTAGAAGCTGGGCTGGGATTATAGTAGCTATTAACTAACTAATTGGCGAAAACAAATATGCTAGTTTAATCATCATCGTCAAGACATGCTTATGAAAGTAAGTAAGGAAAATAATGCAACTATTATTTATTTGTGATACTTTAAAAACATCCCTGCCCTGTTCAGTCTTTTAGCACCATCAAACTCCTTCGACATCAAAACAACAAAGGCACGTAAACCATGTGGTCCCGATTGCCATCTCTGATAGCAGCCGTTAGGTCAAGTTAAAAGCCTTAGGGGCGAACTGAAAACTCTCACACCAGGTGAGCCACACCACTACACAAAAGAAAGAAGGAAAATCCTCCCAAAAGTAAACCCTCATGTTCACCTTAGATCCTCGAATGAGCTACAGTAGGCGGCAGATTAGTTGAAACAAAATGGCGGATGCGCAGAAGTCGATTTTTCATAGAGGACGCATTTAAAATATACTGCGCGAACTTTCCCCTTCCACGACAAAAGTTTTCAACTGATCTGCCGGTCACTATACCTGTATGAGATGAGCCAGTTGATGGAGGGGAAGTGCTTCCTTTGCGCCAGCTTCTTGTCCAGCCCCCAGAACACCTGCACGATACTGAGGGTGGCGGCCGTCACGGGGTCGGAGAAGTCTCCTCCGGGGGGGGACACGGCGCCCACGATGGACACGGATCCTGGGGGAGGGAAGTGGATCAGTTATCTGAGTGTATTCTTCCGGATGTTCAAATGTTGTCGAAGGGACAACTTTTTTCCCAAAGTGTCAGTTTTCTAAATGTATTAAACAGCGCTGTTTTTTCTACGCACGACCGAAACCTTCGAAATACAGTCGTAGAGTCATCTTTCTAACTGACTTTTCGACCGAAAGTTACGGAAATATGAACTTGGACTGTCGTATCTTTCCATCTATACCCTATTTCAGTTTACCTGTTTTATACCCTGTTTTTGTTTACAACTTTGATCTAAGTTTCTGTTTTGGCTCGCGAACCAAATGAGGATGCACCAAAGAGTTTTTCTATCAGTGTATGAATAAATCACTAAAGCTTCTTTGCCGCGTTGAGAAAAACCGATAACAAATGGTTCACGTTCTTTATGGTCATGTTTTCCGTTGAGTTCGTCTCCTCACCTTCCCTGTCGGGGTTGCCCAGGCACTTGACGCGGCCGGCGCGCTCGTAGAAGCTGGCCAGCCGCGCGCCGAGGTACGCCGGGTAGCCGGAGTCGGCCGGCATCTCGGCCAGGCGGCCCGAGATCTCGCGCAGCGCCTCGGCCCAGCGCGAGGTCGAGTCCGCCATCATGGACACGTTGTAGCCCATGTCGCGGAAGTACTCCGAGAGGGTGATACCTGGGGATGTTACACTTCAAGTTGTAGCTACGTCATTTATGATGGCTAGTGGCCAAAGGAGGAAGACCTAAATTAGCCAACAGAACACGTGGCAAACACGTGGTAGTTACCCCGAGTGTCGTGGGTTCGAATTCAGGCCGACCGCGCACCAATGTCTTTTTTTTAAGAAAAAGATATGTTATATATACGCTAATAACATCGCTCTTACGATGAAGGAAAACATCGTGAGAAAACCGACATGTCCTAGGACTCACTACTAGGGCATGCAATATCGGAAGGTTTTCAATCCCGGGGCGATATCGATATTAAGAGCTCAATCCCGGGATCCCGGGATTGATACTGGGATTTTAGATATCGTTAAAAAGGCGAATTTATTGCAATAAAAATGTGTTAAATATAAAATATTTAATATATTTAAGACTCTAGTGGTTTCATTACATAAATAAGTTACCCCGAGGGCCGTCCACCCCATCATTTTGAAAATATGGCGGACAAATAGCCTAAACCCAAAAGTGTCTAAACTTTCGCGCCAAATTCTAGGCTCACCACTAGGGCTTGCAATCCGGATAACGGATATCCATATTATCCGGATATCCGTCGAAATTAATATCCGGATTTAGTTGACTTTTTTATCCGGATAATTCGGATTTTTCAGATAATTACTTTGCATGTACAAACAAATACAAACTAGTAGATCTGCGCACAGTAGACCTCGCGAGCACTTTATTATGAGTACCTTCTTAGGTTTTACATAGACACCTTAAAATAACAAGTAATAGAAAATGAAAATATGGAGAGTTAGTGATGAAAAAGTAGTACCAGGAGCGACTTCTATGTAGTACCTTGTTGTTCTTGTGGATAAAGGGTTTATTCCAGAGGTAGAAGTTGATAAATGATAAGTGAGCAATCTATTGTATTTGGATGAGCCTGTTCATCATTCCGAAGATCCTAATTAGAAATTCATAATATTTTTCTGGGAGTAATTTGAAGGTATAAATAAAATACCTTATAACTAAAAAGAATCTTTGAAAACGGATCTCATAGTGAGGAGCCCCCTTTGTGGGATAAATACTCCACCAATTTAAAATCCTCCGCCACCAAAAAAATGTATAGGCTCATAGAATCTGTATATCAAGTTTCATCAAAGTCGGTTAAAAAATACTCCCTATAGAGGAGAAGTAACAAACTAACCAACTAAACTGTAACAGAAAACAAATATTGCCAGATTTGAAGTAGAGACGCTTCGCTCGCTCGCTTAATCACAAACATAGCAAGAATTATCCAAAGTTGACAATTATTGCAATTCATTAGTGTTTTAGTTTTTAGTTATTTTATCGGTGTCGTGTATCCATTTCTTTCGAAAATCCACTTTAATATATCCATTCTCCTTCTTCTTCTGGTGCCACCCCACAACTGGAGGTTGGCCGTGAGCCCAGCGAACTTGTTCCGGTCTTGTGCCAAGCGAAAAAGTTGTTCCAAGCTGAAAATGTTCGTCCACACTCAGATGTTTCTCAACCACGACTTCTTTCTTCGTCCAACGGGTCTCTTGCCTGCGACTTTGCCCATCATTATTATTTGGCGAAGCTCGTATTTCTCGTGTCGCAAAACTTGACCCAAGGATGCCACTCGCGTCTCTTGCCGACACGTTGGAGTACCCGCACGTTGGAGACTTTCTGTGTCCAGCTAACACGTGGCATTCTACGATAGCACCACATCTCGAAAGCTTCAAGGAACCCTTGTGCATTGACTTTCGCAGTCCAGGCTTCACTACCGTATATTACTACTGGTCACACATAACACTGGCGTATTCTAACTCTGAGCTTTATGGATAGTTGGCGACTGCATAAAACTTTACCCATTTACTTTAGGGTGGCTTGGGCAATTCCAATCCGAGTACGAATTTCTTGTTTGCTATCCCATTTTCATTAACCCATGTAAAAGTATAAATACCTCGGATTTAACCTTTGGAACCCGCACTATATCTGAACCTGCGACAGTGATTCTGGGATTGAAGTAGTTCCTTGATACTACCAGAAATTTAGTCTTAGACACGTTCATACTCAACCCTGCTTTCAACCTGTACTCATTGACTCTGTCTAATAATATCTGTAGGTCCAGCTCTGATGAGGCTACAAGTGCAGTGTCATCGGCATATCTTAAATTGTTCACGATTTTTCTGTTTACTTTAACATCGACCTTATATTCTTCTAGCGCTTTCGATATTATCGCCTCCGAGTACAAATTGAACAACGGGGAAGACAAGATGCAGCCCTGTCTGACTCCACGCCGTATTTTCAATAGTTCTGTTTCTGAGTCCTTGACTCGGACCGCGGCCCTTTGGATCCAATACAAGGTGTTAATGACTCTGAGTCTGTTTTTGCCATCCAAACCAACGTCGATCAAGCGCTGCAACAGGATATCATGTTTGACGCGATCAAACCCTTTCTCGTATTTTTTACGTTATACCTGACCGGAAACCAAACTGACTATCTCCCAATTTATCATCACATTGTGAATGCAAAATATTTATCAAATAGATACAGAATTTCTTACAACCTGGTAACTGGCTAGTAAAAATTTGATCTGGCTCAAGAATAGGTCAACGAGAATAAATATTAAAATAATTGTGTAAGCAGCTTCGATACAGCGGCTACCGCACAGGAAAGTACTTGTTTATCGAGAGTTTCAGCAACTGCTTCAACAGCTTAAATCGAAATTAAAATCAAAATTGCCCACCGAGATCTCGAGAAAACTAATGAAACTATTGAAATATGCGTATATATGTATTAAAACCTTTGTTTTATCAATTAAAACTTTGTAGTAAGGTTTGTTTGCTTAATTTTATTAAATTTCAAAAATTATCCGAATTATCCGGATATCCGGATAATGTAATTATAATATTCGGATTGTCCGGATAGCCAAAAGTGAACGGATAATGCAAGCCCTACTCACCACTAAAATGATGTTAGCAGAAAAATTTTGCATGTGAGCTTGTATAAAAAATACTTGTCTTAAAAATTGCAATGAATCACGTTACTTTCATTGTTTTAAACATTTTACCAATTCTCTACGCTTCTAAATCTTTACAGATCTCTTCCACAGGGGTAGACTAATTTGGGTTTAATTTTAATAGTTCCATTTAATCATTCCATGAGGAAAATTATAGCTTAAAAATAACCTTAATTTATACCCAAATAGTAAATTGCTCAAATCTCGATATCGGATCACTCAATCCCGGGATTATAATATCGAACTTTTGCGTCCGAGATCCCGGGATTACGATATCCCGGGATCCCGGGATTACGATATCCCGGGATCCCGGGATTCATGCCCTACTCACTACGGTCCGAAAGCATGGGATTTTCGCCAATCCGGAGTAGGCTCCCACGGCGTCTTACTGCTTAACCCCTCTAAGAAATCACGTACAATGTCCCAATTGGGAGGCTAAGTGCGGAAAAGGCCCAGCGAAACTAACTAACTAACTAGCCAATAAAATCCGAATTACAGAGGGAACTAGTTTAAAAACGAACTACCCGAGTAAACCTAGATTTACCCAACACAGGTTGAGTAATGTTTAATGACGAGTTCGGGGGGTTCCATATGTTTGAGGAACGACTGATGTTGGAGTACTAGTTTAGTCAGAAGTGACAAGATCTTCATTAAAATTGACAACTGCCAAACCTTAAACGGCTATATCTCGGAAACAATAGATCCAAGAGTACTAGTATCTTTTGCCACTAGTAGGATACATTACCGGTGTAAATGGAGGCTTCACGAGCAGCGACAGGCATGTTGGAGGTGTTAGCGACAAGCGCGGTGCGCTTCATGATGGACTCCGTCACGCCATCGATCTCCACGCTCAGCTCGGGGAAGTCTCGCAACACCTCGGACATCTCGTTACCTGACACATTACACGTCACACGTTAATATGTATAACTGCATGTATACGACAGTAGATTAAATTGTATAAATTAACGATTCAAAGAGATTTAGTGTAATATCCGAATGAATAAAAGTACTTTCATTTTGATTTTTTGATTTTGCGAACACTATCGCAAGCTCAACTAGCCCAGACATATACACTCATATAAGTATAATATTATAGTAGACCTAGCAAAGGATTATGAATTAAAAAGCGCGTGATGGTACTACGTCTTTATTGTGAGACGTGATCTTACAGACTAGCTTACTTAGCCTAAGTGACAATGAAAGATATATACCTTAATGATAGGTATATGCTATGTGTAGGTAGGTTGGTTATACGAGATGTAGCCAGTAGGTACTAGAATATGTAGTATATCCGTTGTCTAGTACCCATAGTACAAGCCTAGTGCTTAGTTTGGGGCTAGATTGCGCTGTGTGCAACGTCGTACAATATTTATTTATTTATATCTAAGAGACCGTTCACAGCATTTAAGGCTGCAAGGTCTTCACAATAGACTTGGTCAAGGCCTTTAGTCAGGTTCCAGTATGTGAAGAGGATATACCGAAAACGGCTATCTCTACCCCGATTAGCATCTATGAGTTCCGTTCTCATGCCCTTTCGTTTAAAGAACGCAAGTTAAGCGTTTTAAAGATTGTTGGATAAGTTAATTCGTGGTCTCAACTTCGTTTATTATATATTTGGATGATTTCATGGTATATTGTCAAAGACTCCAGGAGGACTCCAGACTCTACTTAATGTCCATAGAGGTCATTAGATGTGGTATCTTAAACTGTCAACTTCCCAATAATAATTCCCAAAAATGAGTTCATTTGATTATAGAAAACCATAAGACGTTAGTACCAGTAACCTCTGATATTGTATATGATCGTTTAGCTAGTCACCAATCACTTTTAGCCCATTTCGTGCCGAATACCTTAACCCATTTTTCCTTGAAAGACTGCAATTGTATCGTCCACAAACACTGCACTTTAGGCGTTGGATTTCTGGATGCTAATTTCCTATAACCCTATCAGTATAACTATATTGTTAGTTAGCATACCTCGCTCCCCGCAACCGACGTAGACAATGACATCGGAGTTGGAGTACTTGGACAAGGCTTGTGAGATGACAGTCTTGCCACAACCGAAAGCTCCGGGGATGGCGGTCGTACCGCCCTGGACGCAACTGTAATACATACGATATATTAACCCCCTTACTTGCAAACAATGATTAACAGCTGCATAAACTGTGAAATGTTTGTCTTTTACTGTAACAAATTTTAAAGTTGACAGACTGAGACAAACGTTACATAATTTACTCATAAGGAGGTAAGCGCTTTACATTTGTCCAGAAGTCGATGTTAAGACAAACGGGACTTGTTGTAGGTAGACCATGTACAACTTTTGTTAATAAACTTTTGAAAATTCGGTTTTAGGGTTCCGTGCACAAAGGGTAAAAACGGGACCCTATTACTGAGACTTCGTTGTCTGTCCGTCCGTCCCTCTGTCACCAGGCTGTGTCTCATGAACCGTAATAGCTAAACGGTTGAAATTTTCACAGAAGATGTATTTCGGTAGCCACTACAACAACAAATACTAAAAACAAAATATAACAAATATTAAGAGGGGGCTCCCATACAAAAAAACGTGTTTCAAAAACAGCAAGGGAATTTTATTACAATGTGAGGTCGCTTATGATTGGTCGGAGTCAAATCGAGTAGGTCATGGAATTCAAAATAGCTGCCATGTCTGTCAAATATACCAGTCTGCCTTCACTTACCAAAGAGTTTCTTATGTTTCAGATTTGCTATGTGCAAAGTTTTTTTTTTCTCTTTTTTTTTGGGAGTTGCGGTCGTATGATAGGAGTAAGAATCGAAGCTAAATATTTCACATTTTCCTTTCAAATTTAAAAAATAGGTTGTTGTAAACCATTTTAGGGTTCCGTACCCAATTGTGATAGTGGTACGGAACCCTTCGTGCGAGAGTCTCGCACTTGGCCGGGTTTTTTTCTTCTTAAATGTTGCTTAGATAATCTTCTAGAGGTGTACTTGTTGTTGGTGTACTCACGGGAACAGCGAGTCCAGCACCCGTTGCCCCGTCAGCAGCGGATGGTTGGCGGGCAGCTTCTCCGTGCAGGGCCGCGGCTGGCGCACCGGCCACACTTGCAGCATGGTGAACTTGTTCTTCTCGCCATCGAACTCTGTCTCCAGCACCACATCCTGACAAATAAAACATACCATTTCAAATACCATACCATACCATACCATTTCGAGCGGCCGCTCGGAATCAGCTGGAGTTACGTATGATGAGCGGCGCAAACAACTCCTACGGCGAGCGAACTACCGCCTACCTTGTTCCTCGATTTATAAATAAACTACCTCCGGAATTGCGTACTTTTCAAATTATTAGACCCAACAATGTTAAATTGAAATTAAAGTCCTATTTTTTAGATAATATGATTGACGTCGTAGATTAGATAATATAACATTTGTTACAAACCTCATTGGTTTTTTAATGTTATTTAAGTATTAGTTTTTTTGTAATTTTTTTAGAAGATAAATTAACTAAAAAAAAAAAATGTATTCGCGAATAGATAATAGTAAAAAAAAACATGAGTTTATGGTGTTTCTTCGCAATGGAGGTCACGTTCCGAAGACAAAATAAATTGCTGACGAATGCTTGGAATAACTTACTTATCTACAGACCATACTCAACACAAGTTTCAGAGAGGCGCACGCTTAGTTGAGACGGTTGTTTTGTGTTCCAGACGCGGCAAAATGCTTAGAGGCTATTGAGAGTTAAGAAATTAGTGAGAACGTTACTCTATTTTGGCTCAAATGAAGACCGTGCAGCAGATTCGAATTATCCAGCTTTAGACCGCATTCCGTCTAGCTAGCTAGTGAAATAGTGATCAAAAGTTAACATCAACTGTCATCATAAGTGTACAATACTCACGGTAACTTTGTAGTTGCCAGCAGGAGCGATGTAGGTGACGGTTCCCTTGGCGCGCGGGGGAACCAGCATCTTGTGTTTGACGAGCGTGTTCTCGTGCACGATACCGTAGAGATCGCCTCCGGTGATGTGAGACCCGACCTGAGATCAGTGTACTATGGTCACTCTTGGGGGAGTAGAGATATTAGGCTGTTGTCACTCTCGGGGTAGAAGAGATATTAGTCTGATGTCACTCTCGGGGGAGTTGAAACTACTCTGAATTCTGATGTCCCTCTTGGGGAGTTGAGATTAGTCGGATGTCACCCTCACGAGAAGTAGAGATTTGTGTGATGTCACTCTCAGGAGAGTAGAGAGATTAGTCTGCTGTCACTCTCGGGGGAGTAGAGTGATTAGTCAGTCTGATATCACTCTCTCAGGGGAGTAGAGTGATGAGTCTGTCTGATATCACTCTCTCAGGGGAGTAGAGTGATGAGTCTGTCTGATATCACTTTTTCAGGAGAGTAGAGCGATTAGTCTGTCTGATATCACTCTCAGGAGAGAAGAGTGATTAGCCTGTCTGATATCACTCTCTCAGGGGAGTAGAGTGATTAGTCTGTCTAATATCACTCTCTCGGGGGAGTAGAGTGATTAGTCTGTCTGATATCACTCTCTCTCGGGGGAGTAGAGTGATTAGTCTGTCTGATATCACTCTCAGGAGAGAATAGTGATTAGCCTGTCTAATATCACTCTCTCAGGGGAGTAGAGTGATTAGTATGATGTCACTGTCAGAGGAGTAAATATGTACCTTGACATTAAGAGGGTTGAACTCCCAATTGATGTCTCTGGCTAGACAAGGCACGTTCACACCCTTGGGGATGTAGATGCTCTGCGTGAGCTCGTGGATGGCCTTCAGGGGGCGCTGGATGCCGTCGAAGATGGAGCCCAGGATACCAGGTCCGAGCTCCACGGAGAGAGGCTTGCCAGTACGGAGCACAGGGTCACCTACTGTCACACCTGATGTTTCTTCGTATACCTGGAGGAGTTATTATAACATCTATCTATACTAATATTATAAAGCGGAAGAGTTTGTTTGTTTTTTTGTTTGTTTGTTTGTTTGTTTGAACGCGCTAATCTCAGGAACCACTGGTCCGATTTGAAAAATTCTTTCGGTGTTAGATAGTCCATTTATTGAGGATGGCTATATTATATTTTCAAAAAAAATAGGGATCCTTACTAAAAGTTCAATAATGTAACACGAAGTGTGAAAAAAATGACCTAAAAATTCCTTACGCCGCGTGCGCTGCGAAAACTATTGGATATAGAACAAAACTATGTACTACAACTTTGTAGAACATGTAATTGTCTACAAAATACATCGCGACACCATATGTCTAACTATTGTAGTTATCTCACAATAAGTGTTTTTGTAATTTTTGTAAATAATTAAAATGCCGTCGCTACCTTGGTATTAATCCTTATCAAAATAAATTACTTCATATTCAAGACGAATTCAATACCTTTTTAGGACCTTTTAAATTATTTAATTCGGACATTTCATTCAAAAGATATCGCGATATTAAAAATGTAAGCATGTTGCAACCAAATAAGTATTAAGTATTGCGCGCGCATGTATGAGCGCGGTCGGCTCCTTGCAAAGCGGTTGTGCTCAGCGATACTTTTTAATACTTCTTTTTTAGGGTTCCGTACCCAAAGGGTAAAAACGAAACCCTATTACTGAGTCTTCGCTGTCTGTCTGTCCCTCTGTCCGTCTGTCCGTCTGTCACCAGGCTGTATCTCATGAACCGTTATAGCTAGACGGTTGACATTTTCACAGAAGATGTATTTCGGTAGCCGCTACAACAACAAATACGAAAAGCAAAATAAAACAAAAATTTAAGAGGGGCTCCCATACAACAAACGTCTTTTTTAGTTATTGTTGTCAATTTCCGTATCTAATTGGTTTTGTTTTATATAATTTTTGTGCAGATGTTATAAGTACAGAATAATAAATAAACAAATCTAGCTGTGTAGCCCCGACATTAGCTGTGTAGCCCCGGCATAGAATAGGGTTACCCCATCTCATCCCGTGGGTGTCGTAAAGGCGACTAAGGGATCTGAGGGAGATTAGCTAACCTTAAGTACTCCCCGCGCGGTGGCGGATAAACGGCTTGATCCCTAAGAGGGTTGGTGTCAGGCAGGCGGCCGGCCGTAAAAACATTGCCAAATCTAATTGCAGCAGGTATGGTCAATGATGACTTACCGTCTGCGCCGACCCTGAATAAAAAAAAACAATTTGGGGTTTATCGGACCCCGGGCTCCCGAGAGAGATGCAACCGGGAACATCGCTCAGATGAGAAGAAATAAATAAACAAATCCTGAAAGTCACTTTTCTACGCGGACGAAGTCGCGGGCACTGCTAGTTACTATTATAAAGCGGAAGAGTTTGTTTGTTTTTTTGTTTGTTTGTTTGTTTGAACGCGCTAATCTCAGGAACCACTGGTCCGATTTGAAAAATTCTTTCGGGGTTGGATAGTCATCATTTATTGAGGAAGGCTATAGGCTACTTTTGATCCCGATATTCCCACGGGATCGGGACTTATGCGGGTGACACCGCGGGGAGCTGCTAGTATTTTATATAGGTTGTGGTTGTGCTAGTGTGATTGTGGTGTGGTAGGTTGTGTAGTCACCGTAACGCAAGCTATACTATGGAACTAGATGGCGCCGTGTGATGTTCACAGAATTTATTTATTCTATACATCATTTTGCTATCAATAGACATTCTTAGTTACTTACCATGGGGCTAGATGGGGTCGTGTGACGTTCACAAAATGTATTTATTCTTAAACAAATTGAATGTGACGAAACGGGCACATCAAGGTGATCTCCCCTTAGTAGGCCGGCTTGATTCATAAAAACAACTTGCTATGAAATCGAAACTTTCGGCATGGAGTACACTGAAAAAGTGTGAAAAAAACACACAAAAGTGCATATGCCTGTATAATATGTTCTGACCTGGATGGTAGCCAAGTCTCCCTCAAGCCGGATGATCTCCCCGACCAGCTCGTTGTACCCCACACGCACCAGCTCGTACATAGCTGACCCGGACATCTTCTCCGCCGTTACGACTATATGGAAAATAATCACATGACAGATAAAGCAATGTATCTTAAGTAAGGACAAGAAAAGATTCAGAAATTCGTCGCTCGAGTTGAGAACTCGCGTGGTCTAATTGGCACAGACATTGGGGTACAGATTCAAAGACGCGAGTTCAATCCTCGCGTCCTTAGTGGCTATACCGGCCGACGTATCGGAACACGGACGAGCCCGCTTGGCGCTACGACTTAGACCGATGGGTCCGACCGAAGCCTCCCACCAAGAAACCCGTTTTAGTCGCCTTTTACTTTTACGGGCAGAGTATACCGTAGCCAGCCATATTCTTTTAGACCTTTTATTAGTGTTACAGGGTTAAATTGATAAAAAATAATGCTTTATTAACGAAATCTTAAATCTAAAGTGGCAGAATATGCGGCCTTACCGCTGTGATCGCGGTCTCTTCCAGGCAACCTAGGGTGAAGAGGATCACACGTATGATTAAGGGTAATTTTAAAATAAAAAAGCTAATTTATACATTATTCTAAAAAAATCAAGACACTGTGTGGAAATGGTATTTTGGATGTAATAAATAAACTTCCTCTATATACCTACTATACATTTTTAACGTCTCGTGAACAAGCCAGTTGCAATTACTGGCAAATTATCAAGCTCCATATATCGGTTTTATGATACTGATTTAAAATAAAAGTAATTTTTTGGTTCCATATTTTTACCAATTTTTGAGTGTTGAAAATATTATCAATCAATACCAAAAATTTATTTGCTTCTTTGTTTTAATTGTATTTTTGTTACATAGAAAGAATGAAAATAAAAAAGAAGCACATAATGTCCAAAGAAACGTCTGATAAACTTTGAATAAGACGTTTTTATGCTCGAGTGTGATCATGTTACATCTCACCCATTTTTCGGCTGACATCAATCTTGCTAAAAATAGCCGAGATCTCGTTTTCAGATTGCATATCCTAATCATAAACATGTGTTCTTGTTTGTTCCTAACTGGTATGATGGTGGTCATACATTCACCTTATAAATTATCAAAGAATACTAACCGGGTCCGGAGACAGCGAACACATAACCATATCTGTCTTCATTCTCCTCATAGTTCATTGTCTTCAAGCCTGACCTTTCCGCCATCTTGAAGAATTATATTTCTATTTCCTGTTAAACATAAAATAAGTTTATTATTCTGAGGTGTTAGTCCAGTGGTAGATACTTTCAATCCAAAGGTGGATGTGTTAGACCGCACACCTTTGGTTTTCTTTAAAAATTATGTGTGCCATTAACATCACACTTACAGCAAAGGAAAACATCGTAAGAAAACCTTTTGATGTAAAAACGTCTAGTTATAGAGCTAGTTGTGGAAAACGATGTTAAGTAAATAATTGACAAAAACAGATATTATGGTGATAAAATATTTTTAATGGTGTTTGCTCAGAGAGGCCCAAGCCCGGTGGACTAGTGGCCAGCTTGTTGCAGATGATGATGGATTAAATTACCTATACTATTGCAAAAATTAAATAACCTTTTAGTACTTATCGTATGAACTCTACTTAAAGGTAATTTGGAAGATTTATCTCAATTGCTGCCAACAAACCTTTTTACTTTTGAGCATCAATAATATTTTCAGTGATTTTTCACTCTGCAAGCCACTTAGCTAAACACAAATAGTCCTAGCCTAGGACTGATTGCATGATCATCTCAGAAAGAAAAAAAAAGTGTTTTCTCTACAAAATCTGCTACACTTACAGGCCAAAATGTTTTAGGTAGGTAATAGGAAGACTTGAAAACATGAAACTAAGTTGATGTCTCTACTAAAAGATTTTTGCCAAAAGTTATGTAACCTTGTATGCAGTAAAGTATTGAAATGTTCCTCATTTGGCATTATTACAGGGTTAACTGGACAGGCTACCTTGTAACATTACAAGTTTTGAATTATATTGTTTTATTCATTTTCATTTTTGAATTGTCAGAAATCAGCTGACTGGAGCAAAATGTTTATCAGTTTGTGATAATAATCATCAATCAAATGTCAGCTAAGACTTCCAGTAGTTTTTGTGATTTTGTACTTAGTCGTAAATTGTTCCAATTATTGCTTCGTGTGTAGTAGGTAAACCCGTAAAGTGGTTCACAGTTTAAGAGAAAATTGATAAGGAATGAGAGGAATTCCAAGGGTAAAAGTGCTCCAGGGATATCTTATTAAAATATTGACTAATGGTGATGATAAACACCTGTACCTACATGAAGATTTTATAGAAAATTGTGCATATAATTTTTCTTTTATTATGTTTGTACTATGTTAGTATCACAGTAGGATAACTCATTAAAGTGAGGAAAGTTAATAAGCCCTTGAATGAAGTTCTTTCTTGAACTGTAAAAAAATTGATATGGAAACATTTAATTTTGAATTAATCAGATATTCTTTGCACAAGCATTGTTCATGCTATATAACCACACAATATTCACAAGAGTTCTACTTATGGCTGAATGAAAATTACATGAATTTGGTAAATGTGTAAGTATGTCTTAACAGAGCATGATAACTAGACTTTAAGAAGACGTCTCAAATAGGGGTGATATTTTTGTAAACTTGCACAAGTATTATACACTCTTGGTGCAAAAATGTTCAGGTTTATTTTAAAAATACAAATTATACCTGCACAAAATATCTCTAATTATTTTCACCGTGTATTGGCAAAGTCTTACAAGTGTTGAAACAAGGATACTACTGTAACCTACTAAATCCGAATTGCACGAAGAACTTAGGTCCAAACGAGATCAATCACATGATAAATGGGTGGAGATCATCACAATACGCACTTGTTACAAATATCCTGAAATATTCTATAGGGTCAAAGTCAACTGACTATTTACGGTTAAAAACACTGGAAAGCACTGAATTTTAGTATAGCTGAGAGCCGGACAACCCAAAAACGTATGAAATTACATGGCAAACGAAAATTCCTGATCATGGCAGTATCGAGAACAATCTTACCAAATCTTTACAACTTTACAGCAAGTATCCAAAAGAAATAACACAAACACGAATAAAAAACAACTAAATACCTCTGTTTATTCTAAATTCTAAATGAAAAAGTAACTCACGAGACGAGAAAGACGAGGCGAGAATGGCGGAGAACCACAACTTATCACAAGACCAATGATAAAAAAATGAAGTCAGCTGACCTGAGTCTATGGCACGTTGTCTACGATCATCTTTTCATTGATTTTTGTACAGTGAACACAGAAAATTTTACGCAGACAAAAAATGATGCTAAGCTAATTTGACTCTTATGCCCTATCATTAAAGGTAATATTAAACATTGATTGTTCTAAAGTTCCCACAGTTGTGTTCACCACTGTTAACTTATTACTTTTTTTAATTTATCAATTATTTCTCAGAAATTGAATATTTACTGAAATGGGAAAAATGAATAAAGTAATATCTAAAATGTTCCGACGACATTAAATTTTTTTATTAAAAATAGTAAAATTAAAAAAAAATCAAGCAATGGTTTTCATTTTCTATCTGTGGGAAAAGAATGAACTAAATGAAAACGTCATTTTCTTTCTTTCCATTTCGCCATTTCTACGGTATAGCCAAATTCATGGATTTCGCTACAAATCTTGCGAATTTCTTACGTGTACTTATCATAAAGTACACGTAACAAACGAAAAAGAAAACAAGTATTTATGCCTCACCGATAATTTGGGAAAACGAACTCTGACTGCCTCTGTGGCGCGTCGAGGGAAACCCCGACCGCAACGAGGAAGGTTGCGGGTTCGATACCCGCCGCCGAGGGCAAGTATTTATGCTGACCATAAATATGTGTCTCCTTTAGAACCGTATTTGGTATTTACAAAATTTTCTGAACCTGAAATAAATAGTTCACGTCATGTGAGCCTTCGCTTATTTTAACTTGGCGTAATCTTTTATTTTATTTTATTGTATTTATTTGTAAGTGACTCGAGTCCCTCACTCGAGTCGCTTTTGAGAAAGATTGCTTATGATCTGGGAATTCCCCGATCTTTGTTTGAGTCTCGCTCACATCCGTCAAGCTTCAAGCTCAAAATAAAATACACGATGGTCGATGACACTTTACATAAACATTAAACAATCCATCTACTGTTTTTACTGACAGAAAATTATTAAACTTTTGAAAAATTCGAAAAATATTTTGGCAACACTGGAATGAACGAACTTTACAAAGTATCCTTTCATTATTCATTCAAAAAAATTAGTTTTGGAAATGGAGGTCGGTTGGCGTCGCCGTAATTTCGTTTGATATTTGGATTAGTTTCGCTACTTTTATCATTGTGTTGTAATTTGTTAAGTTCACATTAAAACCGCACCTCCAAATCCACAGGTTTTCATTTGCATTTGTGGATTATTCTCGTGAAAAAGTGTTATGTATGTATGTGTATACGTAGACGCAGAATTTGGTACAATGCGATAAACAATAAATAACTCGTACGTTTTCTTTTACAGGAGTAATAAAGACGACCAGCTGAGTAAATCTCTGTCGTGGCTTCTTAGACACGGAGCTATCAAGGAAGGTTTGGAAATAAGGTAAGTCTAATTTTTAGAAAAAAATAACACGCCTACACTGGGCAAACTACAGCTGTTTGTTCACACACTACAAAGATTTTACTTTCTCTCTCAATTCTCACTCACTCTCACTACTGTACCTTTTCGAATTACACGAGATTTGATTTGTATGAATCGGTTGTGTCTATGAAAAATAATACCATTCGCGCCGTAGTACCTACCTTAAGCCAAGGCTTATTGTTGTTATTTCTGATCATATGGCATTTTCTGTAGCTGCATAGCGCATTTAATTACCACGTTAGGACGCAGAACTCACACTCTCTTGCAGATTTTTTTTGATACAAACAAAACAGCAATTTCTTGTTCTAAAGAATCTTGATTAGGTAAATACCTAACTATTGCAAAACAGTCCAGCACACAAACGACATACCTACTAGGTAAACTGTGGTATAACATACCTTGACTTTTCCTGAAAGTTGACCTGCCTCATACTAGTTATTGAAATTTAAATTTCAAATGAATGGTAATATTTAACTGTATGTACAGTGACTGTAAGAACAAAATAAAAGATAATATATTTTAAAATACATTGCTACTGGTGTAGCAATGATACCGAATCATTCAATGTCTTTATTTATAAAAAAAATATATAACTTCTCTTTATTGCTACAAAAGCAGTAGGTACTGATATTCTGTTACACTTGGAGCTATTTTTTAGTTTAATCAAAATTTAAGTAGGTCATCATAGTAAGTACCTATATGAGTTTGGTCCTCGAGGTACCAGTCTCTACTAAAGTGTCTGAGCTCAGGGACTTTCTAGCGTGCATAAACTATTCCCTGTTTTTAAAAAATGCCTACTTTAAAAATGTAAACATAGAACTGACATTTCCCGTCTTAAACTTACATGATTTCTGATTTTTAAGTTTTCACAAGACCATGACTGGTGTAACACATTTGTTAAGGTAATTTAAATCTAAAATTATTTTAAAATGGACCCATAGTTCTGATACAATAATGAACTGTCAAATACAGATAAAAGTGGTACAAGTCTTTGTTTACATTTTTAAACTAAGTAATTCATATATTTCATTGGTGTAGTTTTATAACCTTTTGAGTTCTGTTCCTAAGCTTATAGTTACAAATATCCAAACTTTCAGTCCCGAAGGCTACATCGAAGTGAATAAATTACTAAATCATAAGTCATTACGAGGTAAATACAACAAAAATGACATAGAGCGAGTGGTACACAATAACGATAAACAGAGATTCAAGCTGAAGTTGAATGCATCTAATGTTCTGGAGATAAAAGCCAACCAAGGGCATTCTATTAGTGCAGTTTCTGATGCTGAATTGATACTTATTGTTGAGGTAAAATAACAAATCAACCTATTCACACATATTCAACTAAAACCAATCATCAAATAAGAACATTTTAAATTAAAAAAATATCACATATCTTTTTAAATCATTACATAGTTATTGAATGAATATTGGCTGGTTTGATTTCACTCATAGAGTTACAAAAAGATATTTTTTTTTGGTTTGAAATTGTGTGTAATTCGTCGACAAAGATAGGTATTTTAAAACAGGAAAAGTCCTACTTAGTTACCTAAAATAAGTAATTTTCTTTTTTCCTTAACATTTTGTAAATGAGCAGTACTGTAAGTAATGCATTAAAATTAATTAATTACCATTAAAAATAGTGTTGAATCACCTCTTCATTGAAATTCACTTCACTTTTAGTTGTAAAGTGGGTAATGTAATTCATTCACTTTACCTTTTATCAAAATATTTTCAGCCCAAATATAAAACTGTAATTCACGGCACCTATTTAAAATGCTGGCCTGAAATTAAAGTTGTTGGTTTATCCCGTATGAAAAGGCAGCACATTCACCTAGCAAAAGGCACTTTGAATGATACAAACGTCATAAGCGGTCTACGTAAGGATGCCCAAATAAACATTTACATAGACTTAGCTAAGTCTCTCAAGGATGGTATCCAATTCTACGAGTCAGAGAATGGAGTAATACTGACTAGAGGCAACGATAAAGGATATTTAGAACCTAAATACTTTGAAAAAGTTATTAATATTGCTACTGGTATGTTATTATGTGAGGTGTGATAACTTGTGTTTCATTTGTGTTTTGTTCCTAATATTGTCTAATTCAAAGTATGTTTGTTTAATTCATATCATTAATATTTCTTTCTCGAGCCATTAAAATTAACAACTCTTGAATACTATCATCCCAGTGTATAAAAGCCCTCATTAGTCCACCTAGAAAAAATATTTTTAACCATCCTCGCATAACCTCTGCTCTGTACTTGTGTTCATACCATTATCAAAACTAGTCTCAACTGTTTAACTTAGGCTAGATTCAACCAAATTGGAATAAGCAACATATAGCAATTCTACGTTTATACCATCATTTGTTTTCGAGAGACTCTTGATCTGTTTAATCAAATAAATTATGCGGATAATTGTTATTGTTTGCTTATTCTAGTTTGGTTGAATCAAGCCTTAGTCAAATAAATGTAGTTTAAAACAACGTAATAAACGGCTGACTACAGTTTGGACTGGAAAATTATAACAGCAACGAGGTATTTTAAATTACCATGCAGTAATTAATGACATCTTGTCTTTCATCTTTATTTTAGTTCAATCATCATTAATTACTAAATAAATAAACTAAAGTAAGTGTTAAACTTGTTATAGGTGAGCAATTGTTTCCATGAGACATGGAGACCACAGCGGCAGCACCTGTCGTCCCGCAAGCACCAGCTGTCCAGCCCAGACCGAATCCCAGACGGCACTATCGACGGACATACAACAACTCCAACTTGGTGCACAGCTACCAATTGAACCAGCAAAGTTATGCCTCCACACCCAGATACTATGTGTTAAGAAGACAAGGGAGAAATACTCTATCAGAGCAAGATTACAATAACAGCCCTGGACAAACGAGCGAAGGCTCCGACCAGTCTCCAACCCAGAACGGTCCTCAAGGTCGACAGAGGGGCTTCAATGATCAATCATATCAAGCTAAACGGAAGAAGGTTATAGTGACTGGTATGATTTTTTTTTATTTTAAACATATTCTTATTAGAAAAAGTTGTGCCCTACAGTTTGAACTGTAAATAGCCATTTACATTTGCCGCCCCTTCTGGCACCTTCTCTTAAGTTGTGTATGTTTTTATTTGTATTATAATTTGTATGGTGTGTCCCATAATACTTTATTTATTCATAGATCAATCAGACAGGTTTATTTAAAAATATTTTAATGGAATAATACGTCTTCAAAAAGTTTTATTTCCGCGAAAATTTTTCCTTTGAAATATTTCTACTAAAACTAATAAAAAGTTGGTTTATTTAATTTTTGTTGTTTACTTACCGTTTCAGGTTACCCAACATACACAAATGCTAATGAAATCTTGAAACTATTGGGACAGTTTGGTTCTGTTTTCTTAGAAAAGTGTAACAAGATAGTGACTGTGATAAACTTCGAGAGAGAGGAGGAGGCCCAAGCGGCTGTGGATGCCAGCGAACAAATCATACTCTACGGGAAGTTCCTCAAAGTCAAGCGTTACACCAGTCGGCAACATGTCCAAGAAATGGCGAAGTCTGCTAGGAGGACTAAAACTCCGCAAGGTTAGTTCGATAATTTATAAGTAAAGGCAGCAGCCATGCAGCTGCGTAATAAAAGCATGCGTTTTTGCACCCACACAGCTGCAAAATTGCATGTGATTTTATCGAGCGATTATATATAACGCAGCAATGTGCGCAATGTCTGTGTTTCAGCACAATATGCCGAAAATTCCCGACTGAAGTTCGGCGTGACCACGCCTGCAATGTGTTTTAAATTACTGATGGGTGACAACATACCGAAATTACGTCGCGTATAGCGTCAGCCGAACTTCGGTCGGGCGTAAGTTCGGCAGCGATTCGGCGGCAATTTTTTGTATAGCAACACATTATACGCGACCGAAATTCGGTTCGATTGACGCCACAACCACGCTCGAGACACTGAGTATACCCACACAAAGTTACGCAACTGAGGTTCTGCCGCGTAATTTCGGCTCTTATCGTGTGTCATATGACATATCAGCCGAATGCGTCGGAACGGAATCAGCCACGGAACTTCGGCCGCGTATCTTCGGCATAGTGTGTTTACTCACCTAGCTGTGCCCTGTGATTTCTTCCCGATTTTCGAAAATTCTTTGAATACCTCTACATGATCGATCTTTTACAAGCCAATATTGCACGTACAGCATTTTACTATTACGTATTATGACCTAATTTGAGTCAGTCAGTCGTAACATGAACGTCAAGTGTACTTACTTACTTACTTACTTCCAGCAGGGGACGCCGCTAGCCGGGCGGGTGATCTGCCCTTCCATGCGGGCCATTTCACCCAATTCCCCTATCCCTCCCTTGGGGAGGCCGAGGGACGCCCGGCAATCACGGCTTTCTGTCGAACCTACCTGTTTCTTTACAGAACCTTACGATCTGCTCCACCTTCAGATTTTCGATGTCCTGTGCTTCTAGTAAATCTGTTCCCATGTTTTCCCATCGTATTAGTGAGTACATGGGACATTCGGCGAGCAGGTGGAAGCTGGTTTCCTCTGTCTCCCATGCATTCTGGGCAAGTGGGATCTGTTTTCACGCCTATGAGTGTCAAATGTCTATTCAGTCGGCAGTGTCCTGTTATTATTTCTGTAACAAGCCTCATGTTATCTCTTGTCAGTTTTAGTAGTCGACTGGTTTTCTTAGCATCTAGCCCTTTGATGAAGATCTTTGACTGTCTCTTGACAGGTGACGATGTCCATCTCCTATTTGTTTCTACTGTTATGCTACGGCTGATTACACCCTTCGTAATTTTCGCCACAATTTACAATTTACAACGTCAAGTGTAACTAACATAGGTTATATGATTCAACAAATACTTTTTTATAATGATACTGTGGTAACTATATCTAGAGAGTACAAGGTAGCAGCCCCAACTTATCTATATATCAAACTAGGAGCGCCCTGCGGTTTCAGTCACCATCCAGAGCGAATATAAGTAAATAAAAGTAGCCTATGTGTTAATCCAGTTCTCCAGCTATCTGGAAGTTCATTGCATATCAAGTTTCATTGCAATCGGTTCAGTAGTTTTGTGTCACGGAGTAACAATCATACTAGTTACTAACATACAAACCTTTACCTTTATAATATTAGTAGGATTGAACTAGACTGGTCCATTGGTTTGATTTAAACTTGGGGGGGTTATTCACAATCGGTCTTCTGGTCCGATGCCGAGTATCCTTGTCTCGCTCAGGACAACTCAATACTACAGTGACAGGCATATAATGTCAAATTCCACTACTAACAAAACATTACAACTTCCGTGGCGTGTTGGGCGTATGCACGACTGCAACGCAGAAGATTGCGGGTTCGATTCCCACAAGGATTAAGTATTTATTTGACGACCTCTGTGGCGCGTCGTGCGTAAGCGCGACTGCAATGCAGGAGGTTGCGGGTTCGATTCCCGCCGGGTGCAAGTATTTATGCTTATAGAATAAATATTTGTGTCTGGTCTGGGTGTCCCTCTATGTATAATATGTATGTATTTACAAAAGAAAAATAAATGTAAGTATTATATCCGTTGTCTAGTCACCGTAACACAAGCTTAGTCGCTTACCACGGGGCTAGATGGCGCTGTGTGTTGTTCACAGAATTTATTTATTTATTTATGCTTAAAAATGTGTTGTGTCTGGTCTGGGGTAAAAATAAATATAAGTGTTATATCCATTGTCTGGTCACCGTAACGCAAGCCCAGTCGCTTACCACAGGGCTGCATGGCACTGTGAGGTTCACAGTATTAAATCATTTATTATTTACCATTTCAGCGGAGGATGAGATTATTCATCCAAAAGAGATAGATTTAGAAGGAGATTTCTATGATCAAATGACAAAGTTAGAGGCCGCTATTAGATTGACAGTCGAAGAGATACAAAACATCAGCAAACTGTACACGGATGTTGAAAACATCCTGCAGAATATCTATCCAGGTTTGTATAGCATACCAGTTGCAGCGTTTCTAGTTGATGATTCTATTACAGATATGGTAAGGAAGGAACAGTAGCATATTTATTATAATAGAAATGATATCATACAGAAATTTTGATAAAACCTGTGGTTTAGTTAGCTCCATATGTATTGACCAGTTCTTTCCTCTTTCCATAGTTGACTAAGCAAATAGGTGCTAATTTTAATAAAATATACAGAGCAATAATTGGATAGTTCGATACCTATTTAAAAAATCCTTGACAACATTACGCAACATTAGCATTTTGTACGATTGGCGCCAGTCTTAATAATAAATCGCGATACTGTTGTGTTTAAAATGTAAAAATCACCTTTATTGTATGGGAGCCCCGCTTATATGTTTGTTTTATTTTGTTTTTAGTATTTGTTGTTACAATGGCGACAGAAATACATCTACTATATAAAAATAAGTCGGGTTTTCCTTCCTGACGCTATAACTCCAGAACGCACGAACCGATTTCCACGGTTTTGCATTCGTTGGAAAGGTCTCGGGCTCGGTGAGGTTTATAGCAAAAAAAATCAGAAAAAATTTAAAAAAAGCTGGAAAATCAAAATCAAACTCAGCGATGACGTATGACGATGACGTATGACGATGACGTATGACGATGACGTATGACGATGACGTATGACGATGACGACGTATGACGATGACGTATGACGATGACGTATGCCGATGACGTATGACGATGACGTACGATAAATGAAATAAAATTTTTCCTTTTCAAATATAAAACAAAAAAAAAATTTCTTCATATTTTAATCACCAAACGAAATGTTACATAAAACGAAGCCATCTGGTGGCGAAACGGAGTTCGCCTGGTTTTCTAGTTATATGTGTAAATTTCAACTGTCTAGCTAACTAGCTAATCACAAACAGTGGTGTCTGAGTAATGGGGTCCCGTTTTACCCTTGAGGCACGGAACCCTAAAAACGATGTCCCCCCCTAAAAACGATGTCCCCTTTCACTTGCCGAAGAGACTCGCTGACATAATTCCTTACAGCACCGTTGGCCCGCTTTTGTGACCCTGCCCTTAGTCTAATAGCTAAAATGAAAGTGAAGGCCAACATTCCTAAAGCATTGGGTGTGTATTTCCAGGTTGCAAGGCAATCCCGTTTGGTTCGATAACAACCGGTCTTGGCATTAAGACTTCAGATGCTGATTGCTTCGTAGAACTTCCAGCGCGAATGATGTGCCCTGGAGTGGATGTGGCCTTTGTAGGAGTAGCGAAGCGCTTGCTGTGTAGTCGACCTGACTTGTTCACTGAGGTAATTCACAGTTTACAACAAACATGTCAAAACAATAGATCTAGCGACCAAGCAATAGATCTACACTAAACTACGCACATTATTTAGTAGCCATTTGGTACCTTTGTTCATATATTTAGTACCTATGTGGTTTCGAAAAAGCGTAGTTTGGAGGAAATCTATTGCTTGATCTGGCCAAGCTAACGCACACCCTGATTTCATATTATACACAAAAAACTGCCTGATTTGCTTAATTATTTAAGGATCTTTCTGGGCCGATGGCTAAATGGTTGATGGGACAATAATCAATTATCATGGAATATTGGGAGCCTTGAAATCATAAATATTGGCCTTTTCCTTGGATGGATCGACACACAGTCTAAACAGACT